>JARHVA010008115.1:75000-552803 GCA_037957365.1 Torreya grandis
AAATCACTAGAATGAGAAATTTACTTATATAAATAATCTTGTCTCAAGGATGATTTCGAGATTAAAAAGAAACATTTTTCACCTTCTCTGTCCTTTGTTGAAAATAAAGAATATCAAATGACTTAAAGAGGGTAGTTGGTAATTAGCCATTAAGATTTAAAAGATCATGTTTTTAGATGATCATGGTTTTACCTCTTCCAATGTTTCTATGAATTGTTTCTTGTGTTTCTACAATAAGTTCAATGGACATGCTTAGGTTATTTCAAAGGCATCTCCTATGAGATCCCTTGAAAAGCCTTAAAATACCTACAATGTTATTTACAAAGGTCTTTAGAGGGGATTTGATATAACCATGACACCTTTTTATTTGGAAAGAACGTTGATGCATACGATTGGAATTTTCTTTTGACATATCTCTTGGGTGATACCTTAAACATGCACACAATTAAATTTTCTTTCAAGGTATCTCTCCTAGGAGATACCTCGAAGGGACTTGGAATACCTTTCATGTTTTTGAAAAAGGTCCTTTCAAAATATTTGATATAACCATGATAACTTTTTATTTGGAAGGAATCTTGAAGCACATTATTGAAACTTTCATTCGAGATCTCTCTTCGGAGATACCTTGGGCATGCACATTATTTGGAATTTTTTTTCAAGGTATCTCCTAGGATAAACTGTGAAGGGCCATGGAATACCTTCTATGTTTATTTCAAAGGTCGTTGAAAAGGATTTGATATAATAGTGGCACCTTTTTATTTTGCAAGAACTCTGATGCATATGAGGTATCTCCTAGGAGATACCTTGAACATGCACATGATTAGAATTTTATTTCAAGGTATTTACTAGTAGATACCTCAAAGGGCCTTAGAATACCTCCCATGTTTATTTAAAATGTCTTTTCAAGGGATTTTATATAACCATGACACCTTTTTATTTGGAAAGAACCTTGATGCACACTAATGGAATTTTCTTTGGAGGTATCTCCTAATAGATACCTTGAACATGCACACAATTCGAATTTTATTTCAAGGTATCTCCTAGGAGATACCTCAAGGGGATTTTAAATACATTTTGTGTTAACTTCAAAGGTCCTTACAAGGGATTTGATATAACAATGACATCTTTTTATTTGACAAGAATCGTGATGCAAATGACTAGAATTTTCTTTGGACGTATCTCTTAGGAAATACCTTAAACATGCACATGATTGGAATTTTATTTTAGGAATATCTTAGGAGATAAATTGAGAGGCCTTAGAATACCTTTCATGCTAATTTTAAACATCCTTATAATGGATTTTATATAACCATGATACCTTTTTATTTGGAAAGAACCTTGATGCACAATAATGGAATTTTCTTTGGAAGTGTCTCTAAGGAGATACCTTAAACATGCACACAATTGAAATTTTGAAGTTCAAGAAAAGAATAAATATCATGCAACTTATATGATCTAATATTCCACGTTGCATTAGTAAAGGATGATCTAATGGATCAAGTCACAGTTGAGAAGTCAAAATGATATGAAAGGCCTAAATGACTAACATTTAGCATTCTCTCATTCAAAGACTGAAAGTAAATGGGTGCCACCTGATAAAGAAACTAATAAAGATTAGGTTTTTGGATGATTATCCTATGGATGAAGCATATTGTCATAAATCTTAGCATAAATATATTAGCCTAAAATTTCTATTATGTTTATGAAAAGACAGCATTGAGTCCAAAATTTAAAAGACATGAATCTCAAATGATCTAATGACACTCATTGTATTGCCAAGAATTAATCCAACAGAGTGAAAAGATCCTAGGAAGGTATTTTAATACCAATGGATAAGTAACCAAGGTAAATTATAAAAAATGCCATGAAAAATTTAGATTGATGCCACATAGGTTCCACGCAAGTAGAAGAAGACAAAATAATAGATCTTTTGGGCACAAAAATATAAAGGTTTTAAAGGAAAAGTCTAAATTAAATCCAAGGCATGTATAATCCAAAATCCTATATATATCCTACCATTAAATCTCCAAAACCCTAGAACCTACATAAAAGTGACTTGAATGAACCTAATTATTTACAATTTTATCAAAAAACAACTCAACTGTGTCTTGAGTGCAAGAGAGCTTTCATAGAGAACATTTACAATATATTTTGAGTAAATTTCAAATGAGAAACCATGGCAAGTCATAGGCATCAATAAATGGAGGAAAGTGAGCTTTACTTATCAATGCATAATGAAGGAAGCGTGTTTAAAAATACTAAACTAGACCTCAGGCCCTAGTATCTTAGGAATTAGGAATTGGTCAAAACTCTTCTTTTGAATGTACCCTTGAAGATTTCTTTCCATTTAACTCTATGAGCCTAGGACTACCCTTTAAATTGCTATCAATACCCCATTCCAAAATTCATAAAAGTAGAAAGGATTATATAATCCATAGATATCTTCTACATGACTACCACAAAGATAAACATCTATGACAACTAATCAACTAATCAAGGGAAATAGAGCAATGTACTTAAATTATACGAAGAGAATAAAAACCAAGAGAAAATTTCATTAATCGTTTATAATTAATTATATACATTATTGTTTTCAATAACATACATTCTACCACTATGTAAGAAAGCTCTGCAACAAGGGATGCATGATAAAATACTCTCAAAGCTTGCTAATGATTTTACAATAGAAATCACTTTGACAACAAAGAAAATTATACAGGAACAAACTCTTCAAGGATATATCTCTTGACTAAAAATTTGACCAACCATTGTAAAGGGACACACTCCCTTATAAAATTCTATTTATGTCTGTCATATTCCTAAAGATACTCCAAATGGAAAATTATTTTACAGGCTTAGAGTCTATTTAATAGTGTAGCAAACATGATTCCTTAGATTATGTTTGTGCCTCTATGATGATGACAAGATTGATACTCCACTTTAGGAGAATATTTTAGTTATACAGATGGAGAAGACTCCCACAAGGGAAAAAACAAACATTTGTCCATTTCTACAACAAATAGAAATGTCCCTTTCTTAAAAAAAAACCAAATTTTAAAAGGAACATGCCACTAATGGGAAAAGTACAATGGTTTCTTAATAAGAAATGAGAAAAGAGGAAAAATAACAAATGGAGAAGAAAAGAAGTGATGAACAATATGGTTTCAACTAAGAAGAAATAAAATTATTCAATCATTTTATAGAATCAATGCTAATGACCAAGTCCTTTGCTGACCTATTTTTGTATACGATGTACCCTTCAATTATAGTGGCAATAATATTTTGGTCTAGGTTGGCTTGGTATTTAAATTTAGTGTTATATTTACCAATCCAATTAGTGACCTTCTGGAGCATTACCTACCTTTTCTTGACTAATGCTTTTAATTAGCCACATGATTTTTCTAGTGACACCAACTCTCTGATCTTTTAGATGTTGAAGTCTCCTTGAGGTGCATCAATGAGGATTTTTAGGGCATCATTTAATGCCTCCTCCATCATGTTACATGCACTATCAATATTCACCATATTCCTTTAGGGAGCTTTAAAATCTATCTTTACAGCATTGAAAGACTTCTCTTATACCTCTAAATCAAAGACACCTTCCCTAAGCACCACCAAATGATGCTTTACTGATAGTTGATACCCCCCAAGATATTTGTGACCATTTGAGGAGATGATATTTTATGATATTAATGTGTTTATGCCCATATTACAAATCTCATCTAACTTCAGCTTTAGTTTCACCCAATTCTTGATGTTTGCATCATACATGAATACTATAGGGATGCACTCTCTTTGCTTATCTAATATGTCACCTAGAAATTTTAGTGTTGAGTGGATTACTTTTTTGGCTTGGGTGATCAAATATTTTTGCCAATCTTTTATGGCCTAACCCTTGGTTTTCAAATCTTCACCATGACCAAAATCAAGCACACTTAAGGAAAATATAGGAATAACTAAAGGCTTGCTGGTAATTGGGGTTACTACCTTAGTCTCACTTAGTTGATTTTTCAAGTACTAGATCATGGCCTAGTTCTATGCCTTCAACTTCTCTATTAAATCTTTATCTTTGTCCATTTGGTGCACCACCATACTTTCTAGGACTTATGAACTATGTTTTATTTCATTCCTTAGTGGCTCCCCCAGATCATGTCTATAAGCTATGTGGCTCTCAAGGGGAGCATCCTCTTTTATAGATCCTAGCAAAGGAATGGTTATTTCCTATGTTCTTTCCCCTTTCTCAATGAAATTGGCTCATGAGCTAATTTTGGATTTCTTTGGGGGCTTATCCTTGTATCCCTGGGTAATACTTACTATATATATGTCCCCAACTTTATTTGAGATACTCTTTTTCTCCTTTATCTAATCTTTGACCCAAAGAAGAAGTCTAGTCTAGAATCTCATTGGAGTCATGGACTTTAATCCTAGCCTTGATGCTATGAATGGTGGTGTCATTAGAATATGGGTTAAGGGGAGTGCAACTAGAGTAGGTTATGATCCTAGCACAATCTACTTGATCTTCTCATCACTCGCTAACTCATCATCCTTCTTGTCAACTTCTTGTTCCCCTTTTTTGCGTAGATCTATCTATTGTAAGACTTCAAAATGTTCCCTAGATTATTGGTACTCAAAGAATAATTTGTCTATGGAACTCCCCTACTTCATAGGTTGAGTAGAAGGTTCCAAAACCAACTTGTCTTATGCATTTGGTTAGGCAACCTAGATGGAATAATCTATGGTGTTTTCCTTATCAACCTTAGGTAACTCTACACCAATCATGGATTCAACATCTCTATGCTCAATAGGATCATGGAACTTTATATAGGGGAGAAGCCCTTAGGGTACTTCTACCAAAGTAGTACCTACAAAAATTCCTACCTCAATAATTATATCCAATTGATCCACTTCTTTATTTACTTTTGAAGGGTTAGGGGTACCCATTTATAGGCATGATCTCCAATCCTATCCAATCCTTACTTCTCACTCTGGTGTGGAGCTTGACACCATTGGAGGTGAAGGAACATGTGCGACATCTCTAAAAACTATCATAACATCCATTTGAACTTCTCTCTGTACCTCTAACTTTTCACTACCAATGGGAACTTGACCACTTTACATCGTCTCCTCCTTAGTTTTCTCCCTAGATTCCTGTACATTCCCAACTACACTTCACTTGTCTTAGTTTGATAGCTAGGTGATAACATTCTCTAAAAATTCCTTTGAGTTTGAGGAGATTGTTTATTTTTTGGGAGGAACTTGGGCCTGTGTAGCTACCTAGAGTCCAACTCATACCACATCTTCAAAATATTGAGGTTTATTTGAGGTCAAGGCATATACCTCATTACCTCCATCCTTTACTCTTAAGGGATATTGTTCAGTAGATAATCCCTCCACTAGATCCTTGACCAAGGTTTATGGCCTTTCCCTTGGATTACATTTCCCCATCTTTAACTGAGGGGGAATTAATACATGTTGTCTTTTTATCATCTCAACAATAGGCCTACCATTGTCTGAACTCTCATTATCACTCACATCCTTTAATTTTTGGGCATAGAAAGATTTGTCTTCTATTTTATTCATAGAGGCTTCTTTGGAAGGTGCATCTTTGAATGCAACCTCTTTATTCTTCTTAGGAATATTGACCAAATGTCGTAACACTTTCTTTGGCATTTTTTTTAAAATTTACTTTGGCTCTACCTTTGGCCCACTCTTTCTTATAAAGGCCCTTAAAGAAGGGTTAAATATCAATTTTCATGTGGGTAAAGCAAGTAGAGAAATAACTGGAACTATTGGTATTATGTGTAGTTGTAGTGGTTATGTATCAATTGTTTTGGTGAATTAAATATCACCAAGCTTACATTTCCATGTTCCTTTTACTAGTTCCATTGGATATGAAGGATCACTAGTGTATGTTTGAATAAAACCCTTCAAATCTTTAAGTTATTTAAGCTCTTGGAGGGTAGGGCTAACATGGGCACCTAGGTTAACCCCTTGTTCCTTTAACCACTTGAAGGTTCTACTGATGGTTTAAGAAGACCTTCATGTAATGGAGTCATCTTACATGATATTTAAATCTACTTATGATATTGGTTGACCCTTAACATTGGTATCATTGTATATAGTAGCTAGTGTGATTTTGTTGTCTAGCACATCCTTGGGGATATGAACAACACTGTATGTAAGGACTTCCTACACCATCAACCTCATGAAGTCAATTTTTATAACATATTATTTATTGGTGAAACCAACCACATATCTTTATAGTGTGTTTGATGCAAGATTCCATTAATTATAGTATTTACCAACCATATAAAATCAAAATTTGGCATGGGCATCATCTTTTCAATACTATAACTATCTATTTTTTGATCTAATCCTTTAGCTTTGACAATATAAGTATAAGTGTAGTATCATATCTCAACTAGAAATTTAAAAGGATTGTTAATTTTCTTAGAATCAATAAACTCATGTAGATACACCATATACCTACTCAACTCCATTACTACAATTTTTTCATTTAGATACCTTGGAAACTTATACGAAGATCCTCCATAGGTATTGACCTTGATATATGTGAAAGTCCAAAACTAAATGTAGGAGGTGAAATATTTATCAATTGCATTCTTGGCCACCTTAGTCATTATATTGAGGCTCCTTAGTGGGAAAAAGAGACTCATCACAATATTAAAAAATCAATTGTGAACTTTTTATAAATTATTTTTTAACCCCTCTAAAGTAATCTCTAGGTACACTTCATATATCGTCATTCTTGAAGGGTTCCTGATGAGCCCTTGGAAGGTCCTATTATACACCAGACTATACATTAAATAAGAGGACATGTATAAGGTACCTATAAATTTTTCATTTGAATAAAGTTCACTTTGGAGCTACATCATTTGATTATCCATGTTATCACTCAAAATGGTTGCCTAGTCCAATTTATTCTTTCCTTCCAACACACAAATTAGGATCAAGAACATGCATGGTTCAAAAAAATTTACAATGGGCACTCCATATATATGGGTTTCCATGGAAATCATGTATTGAGGTAGATCACTAAATTTGGTTAGTTTATAACTCCATAAAATTTTGGAGACCTTTTTCCTCTTTCTAGCAACCCAAAAGGAATTCACAATGTCCTATAGCAATTTGTCCTTCTCCTTAGTGTATTGTCAGCACTCCTCCAAATTAAGTGTAATAATATCTAGTTAGGGAGGAATTACATGCATGGTGATGAGGGTCCTAAGGATAAATGAACACATAACTAACTAGCTCCCATCCATAACAGTTCTAGTATCTAGCTGAAAAACCTAGGCATAAGCAATAACCAACTCAAGATATGGGGTAGCCAGAGGAAATGTCATCATAGGGACCAGGTAGCTCATGTTGAAGTTAGTGACAATTAGGTGAGGGTTTGGCTTCTACAAAACTCCCAATAGACCTATGAAGTCTAACCCTTGAATATTTGTGTCTCAAATCCCATGAAGGAGAGAAGCAACACTTCCCCTTAATGGATTTGAAGATGATGACATTTTATTAAACTCACTAGTGTGATAATTTAAAATGGAAATTTGACCCCTTATCCCTAATTACCCTCTAAATACCTTCCAACTCATTGAAAATCACAATAAGAGAGAATAGAAGAACACTTACTAGTAGATCCAAGGAATGTATGTAATTGAAGTTGGAAGAAATTGTGAAGAATTCACTACAATCACTATTCCCATGCTGCTCATCATTTTGGCACACAAACTACTTTAAAAAAAAAATAACTTTGAATGCAAAGGGTGAGTTAAAATGAATAGAAATTCTTAGTTATAATACCTTACATTTTTTGAGATTAGGGTCATCATTAATGCCTTGAAGTAGAATGGATAATCACCAACCAACACTTTAATTAATTAATCATATTTTAAAAATGGAGGGAAGTGTGCCATCATCTCCTTTTTGCAACACATGGATATACTTAAGTAAGATTTACCTTCTGGAACCTTTTTGGTTCCTCAAGAGTTTTCACAACTCCTCACTTATCAACTCTACTAGTACATCAATACAATTCCTCCCAAGATTCCATGAGACGTAAGAGTGACATGTGTTCTTACCTCAGGCATCTAGGCCTGTAGGAACCTTTAGATCCTCATTCATTGGGTGATGTAATATCAAAAGGGGCCTGATACTCAAATATTTATGAAAGCCTACCATGTGTCTTAAATTGTAACTTGCATGTTCGAACACTCACACCTCGAGGACTTTTTAAAATTAACCCACCAAAACATAAATGGGGAAATATTTAAAAGAGGATCAAAACATAAAATATATTGATTGGTTCATCTATGGTAAATTGTAAAAGATTCCTTCCCTTTCCCATTCATGGGTAATGACTAGAGTGGCTGACATTGATGTAAATGAAGATATGAAACCATGGATTAGGGATATAATGAAGGAACAAGAAGAAATAATAATCATGGTCACCAAAGGACCTAAAATAAAAAATATGGATGCTCCACAGGCATCAAGAAGTGCAATTATAGAGGTCCCCACAACCTCTAAAATTCACAAGCTCAGCCACCACTATCAAATTCAATCAAGCGATAGCTAGAATAGAGAGAGTTACCACCAAAAAGGCCATGGTGGGAGAAGAAGAATTCATCTTCCAAAAGGTGGAAGACTTTTTAGGGTTGACCTAAATTGGTGGGAAATAGTTAGGTGAGGCTACAATCCATGAAGATGATGTTGAGAGCATGATTGAAGCCCAATCAAAAAAAGCTAAGACATGGAACAAAGGGATAAAACTAAGGATTCAAAACCTAGAAAAGAAGATGGAAAAATTGAAGGCACATATTATCCTCTCAGTACCTAAGACTATGACTAATATGTCAGAAGACTCATTCTATGACATGTTTGGGGCACTCGAGGTAATGAAGTTGAGGTAGAGTGCATTGGATTAATAAAGTGCTTTAGTTAAGAGTTTAGCCACTCAATGGCAAGCCTCTAAAGATAAAATAGTTGAGCTCCACAACATCTATGTAAGGAAATTGATCCTAGGTTTCAAGAGTATCAGTGTAAGGTACTTAAGCAAAATCCTAGGGATTGTGATTTCCAAGGTCAAAAGCTTAAGTGAATGGCATAATAATGTGGAAAGGCTCCTAGAGGATGAAAAGGAGATGATTACAATAATTGAGCAACTACTTGGAACCATGCTTATAGATCCTATACAACCTACTACTCTTGGAATTATAAATGATAAAGAGTTCAAGCACAGGGCTAATCTAGTAGCTTAAAATATCAAGGATAAGAGACAAGGCCAATTTGGAATAGATAAAATTAGGATCTTGGGCATGATATTTAATGCTAGAGAAATAATAAATGAAGCCAAAAGCTTTAAAGAGGCCATGAGTAGAAATGATAGGGAGCTTAAAGACTTGGTAAACCAAGAAGATGAGCGCATCATGAAGCTTGTTATGGATCTAGCACTAGTGGATGAACAACATGAAAAGGCCATAAGCATCCTCCAATTGTAAGAGTTAAAGGCCCCACTAGTGGATTAAAACAATATTCTATAACCTTTAAATTTGAATATTCCAATGTATAATCATATGCTAGTCTATTAGCATATTATTTTAGGTTAGTTTAGTATAAAGATTAAGTGTATTCTATAATTATTTTGAAGGATGGTTGTCCTTAAATTTTGTATACCTTTATGTTATAATTGATCGATGCATTTCCTTATCTCTCTATAAAATGCATGCATTAGAAATTGTAAATGGGGAGATAATTTTGAGAAAGAATTTTATACACTTGAAGAATTTAATAGAATCAAGGAATTTTAGAAAGATTTTCCATGCTTGATATGTTAATTTCTAGATAAGCTTTTCTCTCAATTGTTAGATTAAATCTTGAATTTGAATAGTGTCTTTAAATTCTAAGCTACATTTTCTAAATCCTAGGGTTTCTAATTTATGCATGCACTATATTAGTTGAATGATATTAGGTTATGATTCATATCATTTTGCTCTATACTTATATGTGTTTATGCTATTTGATTATGGTAGTAAATCTTTAAAGTAGACCTGGTTCTTACCTGTGGTTCTTTATATTATCTTTGAAGCTTAACTGCTACATAGTATGATTTGAGCTCAAGCTATTTTACATTATATATTGGTTTAAATGCATACTCAGTTGTAATTGACACTTTTTCATGATGTTCAGGATTAAGGTTAGCAATCAATTATTTCTTTTCTACCTTACCCTTATCTTTGCTCTTTTTTATACTAGACCTCTTTAGTTTAAAGTTCATTATAAATATAATTCATAATTCATTGAGTATTAAAATAAATTCTCTATAATTCATGAAGAATAGACCAGTATGGATCCCAACCATCACTCAATATAAATTTGTGTGATAATAAAACATATGTCTACTACTCTATCACCATACCTGACATCAAGTTACCATAACCTACTACTCATTCTCTAAATTATTAGAAGTCTAAAATGAGAAGTGTTATTTGAACACTAAGGAACCCTGTGGTACATTTAGAGTTATCAACACTCTAATAAAACTGAGTGAATCCCCAAGGTGTGACTACCATATTCATGTTGTCCTTATAATTTGAGAAATGTTATTCTATTGTTCATATTACATCCTTGAGATAGACACACATAAATAGTCTCCAAGGACCCGAGGATATATCTAAATATTCTCAAATGACTATTTCCTATCATGCACTTTTAGGTATTACTAATCCTCCAAATATTAAGGTGGTTGGTTTCCTCAAGAAATAGAAGTCCACTATATTTATTTACTCTAGGAGAACACACAAATTCATCAACAACAAGTTGGCTACTTAGTTGGACTATTTCATTTACCTAGCTCCAAAATTTCAAATCCTAATTACAAGTATGGGCATAGTTAATTATTTTGGTAAATGCCATGGTATAAAGCTATGGGAGACTACCTATTATATTATCTTATGTTTTCTATTATCATGGATGGGACTAGTATTTTTTTGGATTGTAATGGCTAACCACTTTATGCATAATTGAGTTTAATTTTGTGTAAGTATTCATGCTAATTCATTTAGAAAGAAGGACATTTGAACTGAATAATTTATTGGCTAAATTTATGCAATTGGTTATTTTACACCAGATGACGAAGATGATAAAAAAAAGTTGCAAAGTAATAATTGTGAAACTATTTTACATAGAATTTAAACCAAACAAGGAGTCTACCCATATTGAATTATAACTTGACCTAGAGTCTACTCATTTTTGTCTTATACAGCCACTTGACTCCTTTTACCTCTTTTCCTTTTGAAATGGGATTTATAGTAGGGGTCATTGTTACCTAGGCCAACCTAGGGACTCCTTGAGCTTGACACACATTCTTAAAAATTGTACTATTTTTTATCAAAAATTGATTAAAGTATATATAGGTAGAGCATTAATTTTGGAATAATAGATATTTAGTGTTACAATTTAAAAAATATGTTTACCTGAATAATAGGTATGTGTGCATTCCTTAAATAGAAGGCTTGTTGACATCATAGATGGGCATGCTATAGTAGGGTAAAAAATATTGCAATAATCTTGGTAGAATATCCAAATCGTAGTGATTAAATAACATATTAAGGTGTCAAACAATGAATGAAAGGGCCAAGCAAACACAAATAAATCACACATTTTACATAGATTAAAAAAATATATTGAACACTATTAAGATTAAATACCTAAAAATAAGGATTTCTACACATTTTAGATAGAGTAAAAAAATATTGAACACTATTAAGATTAAATACATGAAAATAAGGATCTAAAAAAATGACGGTAATAAATATGGTCAACACTTAAGACACTCAACAACCTACTCTATGCTAATCTATTAGCACTCTATAGTGCCTGTTAAAAAAAAACTAAGAATATGTAAGAATATGAATTATATATCTCGTCAAACATGTTTGGTAGTTTTTATTCCTCTTTAAAATGTTTGAAAATTATACAAAACCTATTTTTCAAAGTAAATTTGAATTTTAAATTAATTCATTGGGGACTGCCGCCTATTTCTGAATGCAAATGCACCTCAAGTAGTCAAGTTGAATTGAAGGTGAGTGATATATTTAATATATTAAAATGATATTTATATATATTATATCAAAATATATATTATATAATGTAAATTATATAATATTATAATATTATATACTATTATTATTATTATTATTATTATTATTATTATTATTATTATTATTATTATTATTATTATTATTATTATTATTATTATTATGTTAATATAATTTATAAATCAAATTATAGTTATATATTATATATTTCAATATAGGAGAAAGGTCCCAGTAACTGTGCACCCTAACTTTTAACTCAAATTAAGGTGACAAAACATTACATTAGATTTTTAAATTTTTAATGTCATATTAACTACTTATAACTAATGTTTCAAGGTCTAAAACATTATACTTTTTATGATATAACTAATTTTATCATGAGAGGTCATAAAATACATTTTTTTAACCTATGACCAAAAACTTAATCTTTGGAGTACCAATAGTTTTTTCCCATAATTTGGAGTACCAATAGTTATTTATAAGAGTATCAATATTTTAGTCATACTTTTCAAAATGTGATTGGTTACATTTAATTTTATATAATAAATGTTGAACAAGTATTATATATTACATCTTCTTTAGAAGCTTCTAGTGCACTTTAAAATTTATACAAACCAATATAATATTACTCAGTTTAATATATAAGTGTGTGTGTGTGTGTGTGTGTGTATATATATACCCTATGCACATTCTAAAAAATGTTGTCCCAAAGCACACTCAAGGGTGCCTTAGGCCCAACCTACTCGGTATCCCAATAGGCTTTGCTACTACCCAGGCTAGCCCTGAGTTTCTAATGGACCACATAAATCTTAATAAAATCAAATCATTTTTTATGATTTCAACTTAACCAAGAAATGTGAAAAGTTTTTCTTGATTTAATTTTCTAATGTGCACAGGAAGGGATCAAAAAGTTAGAGACATATACAAATTTATTTCACTTCACTGTATCCTCACCATTATCCATGTGCACAACTCTTCACACACATACACACATATCATGACATATAATGTATGTATATATGTATTGGTGAGAGGGGTAAAATTATAATTGATAGTTAAACCTAGTAATTCTAAACCCTTGACGATGTCAAAATATTAATTAAGTTCATTTTTAAAAATAATTATGGGCACAAACTAATTATGATCTGAATCACCATGCAATGATTTAGTCTATGATGGCTTGGATGTGAAGAGAGAGACTCTTAACATGTAATCTCTATTCTCAAAATTGAAGTGGACATATATGTTACAAATACAACATATTCCAATACATTATTAGAGCATAGGGCACCATAATTGGTTTACATCAAATCCAATTAGAAACAACACTACAATTAGATATGTACCCAAACTATCCTATCAAGAGCCTTTTTATTTTTTAAAATAGATTTGATCTTAAAGCATCACAGACCATAAAGGATCATAAAACATGAACTATTGTCTATTATACGAGTAAAAACCAAAACTATAGAAGCATAAGAAAATAAATAGTAGATAAAGATAATTTTCCACTTTAAATAACATAAAACATCACATCCTCATAGATTTATAATAGAATATATAAGGCCAATAAGTCACATAAAAAGAGTCCAATCATATCCATGAGGTGTACCTACTAAGGTTTTAAAATGAAAAATGCTAACTATCACTACTCCTAGACAATTACAATGGTTGGTTATCATTTTTTGTATTCTTTCTTTTGTAAATAGGTACATCTAGCACACAAATCTTAGTAACTATGTGTCACTAAAAAACTATGAACAAGGCCATGGTATACACATCAATTCAAAAAACACCAAACAATTTTGTCCATGAGAACTGATGAACACATCTCTAGCTCAATTTGTAGCACCTGTAGTCAGAAACACCAATAAACACATCTCACAGTTAGACATAAAAATTGAAGTTACTAAGCAAATTAACATTCTGGTCTTATAAACTAGAGAAATAAACCAAATGATGTGAGTGGAGAAATAAACTCACTGGGATACATAGTTATTTATGCTTTATCTTAATTTGAATCTTTTGAATAGAAGAATTACATATTACTCATTTAAATTAGATGTCAAAATATTTGATCATTAACTAAAATTTAATGGTCAATTTGTATAAAAGTAGAATATACTCTATTCCTTTGTATAATTTGTAGTAATCTAAGTTATTTCATAGAGTTTTTATAATCAAGTTTGAAGGGATAGTGAAAATTAATAATTCACATATATGTGATTGAAATTTTATTTTAATTCCTTCCAAACATAATAACGTTTAATATATTTTCTTTTCAAAGTAATTGAGCTCATATGTTATGTACATGGTGAAGGACCACATAGTTTTAAATACATACCTATGATCACATTTATCAAAATTTTGATATTACGTGGCATTATATGACATAAAAATTCATTTAATTTTATTAAAAATTAAATATTATTTCCATACCATTAATAATAACATATAGATATAATATTATAATTTCTTTAATCTTCATCAATGATGTTTTAAATGTGATTCTTGATTTTATTACATTGTCATGTGATTTGGCCCTATAAATGACATTTTTCAAATCACTTCACCACATATCCAATTCATAATGAATGCGATTATTTTAATTTAATGCCCATTGCTTATTAATGTTTGATAGATTTGCTCTTTGATGTAAACTATTACACACAAAATTTTCATTAGATAGGAAGGGATTCAGATGGTGGATTGACATTAATGAAGTATGGAGGGTATAATTATTAACTAGATTGATGGCATCCCATGGCACGAGTAAGCCTAGAGGTTTGCCTTGTGCCTTTTAATTTTATTTCCACTTTGGTATTCAATTCCTATGCTCATGGATTTTCAATTATTTCTAAATCATTACCATCAGTTCTAAAGTTTCATGATGATAATTTTACTTCTATTTGACCATATTTTAATAGTTCTGTAATTTTCATTGTACTATTGTTCTTGTAGCATATTATTGAACATTTCCTAATTCTGATGATCCCTTGGATGTGATCCAAAAACTCATGGTGAGAGACCATCAATCATAATTTTTTATGACAAGTTAGTTGTTATTTTATAGTTAAATAGATAAGTACACAAAATCCTTTCCCAAGAGATCTTTGAGTTACTAGGATTGATTTTGTGTCACTTATTTTAATTATAGTACCATTATGGAGTCAAATTTGTCTCTAAATATTATTCAAGTTCAAGAAAGGTGATTCTCCCTCACAGGTATTTGAATTTGTGAATTAAATTATCTCAAAGGTATAATTTTGGGGGTGGGGGGGATGTAGCTACAAATCAAGGATTCAAACCCCCATTAAACAATTTACGTATGTTACATATTAAAAAAATGTGGATAAAACTCCACATATTATGTAAGAGCCTATTATTTCTAAATCATTAGCACAATCTAGACTACATCAAAAATGTAACTCCCTTAGTTTCAATCAAAGGGAATTTATATTCCTTACATATGGATCATAGTTGTGGGTGATCAGGTTTTGTCTTGGTGATTACAATAGAGAAATTTCTTTTGTTATAATGGTATTCAAAAAGCTAAAATAAACTATTAATAATTTTGGGATTAGAAGCTAGAAGTGTTATAACATATATGATTGAAAGACACCATCTATTCCAATGTGTATGCATACTATTATACCACCACCATTTTTTTCTCCTAAATTAATATTAATGTTACATGTTCAAAAAATGTGGAAGAAACTCCACTTATTATGCAAGAGCCTAATAACTATTTCAAAACCATTACCATTGGTTCCAAAGTTCTAGGATGATAATTTTACTTTTATTTTCATATTTGAAATTCTATAATTTTAATTTTACTATGGTCTTATAGTGGACTATTTAACATTTTCTAAATTTGATGATCCCCTAGATGTGATCCAAAAACCCATGGTAGGAGACCCATCAAGTCACTACCTTGTTATGATGATTCAGTTGCTATTTTATAATTAATTAGATAAACACACAAATTCCTTTCCCAAGAGGTCTTTGAGTTACTAAGTATGATTTTGTTTCACTTATTTCAACTACCATTATGGGTTTGAATTCATCTCCAAATATTACTAGTTTGTACGTTCAAGAAAGGTGACTTGCCTTCACAAGTATTTGAATTGGTGAATTCAATTATCTCAAAGGTATATATTTTTTTAATATATGTTACATCTTAAAAAAATGTTGATAAAACTCCACTTATTATGCAAAATCCTATTATTTATAAATCATTATCACAATCTCTACATCAAAATTTTAGCTCCCTTGATTTTGATCAGGGGCATCTTTATCCACTACATAAGGAGCATAATTATGGGTGATCAGGTTTTGTCTTGGTGATCATAATGGATAAATTTATTTTGTTATAATGGTGTTAGAAAATATAGAAGTGACCAAGAAGAATTTTGGGCTTACAAATATGATTAAAATTTAAAGTGGTCTAACATATATGTTTGAAAGATACCATCTATTCCAATGTGTATGCCTATTATTATACCACCACCACTTGTTTCTCCCAATAACTAATATTAATGTTACATTAGTTCATAAAATGTGGATGAAATTCCACTTATTATGCAAGATCCTAATAATTATCTGTAAATCATTACCATTGGTTCCAAAGTTCCATGACGATAATTTTACTACTATTTCCATATTTGAACTTCTATAATTTTCATTGCAATAAATTAATATGGTTTTGTATTGGATTATTTAACATTTTCTAATTTTGATGATTCCTTGGATGTGATGTACCCATGGTAGGAGACCCATCAAATCAATACTTTGTTACGATGAGTCTTTTATTATTTATAATAATTAGATAAGCACACAAAATCCTTTCCCAAGAGGTCTTTGAGTTACTAGGTATGTTTTTATGTCAGTTATTTTAATTACCATTATGGGGTCAAATTCATCTCCATTTAATATTAGTTTGTGAGTTTAAGAAAGGAGACTTGCCCTCACATGTTTTTGAATTGGTGAATTAAATTATCTCAAAGGTATAATTTAGGGGGGGAGGGGGCTCAAAATTAAGGAGTCAAATCCCTATTAGACAATTTGCTTATGTTGCATCTTCAAAAAATGTGGATGAAACTCCATTTATTATGCAAGAGCCTATTATTTCTAATTCATTAGTATAATGTAGACTATGTCAAAATTATAACTCCCTTGGTTTCTACCAAGGGCATTTGTATTCGCTACATAAGGATCATAGTAGTGGGTGATCAGGGTTTGTCTTGGTGATTGCAATGGAGAAATTCCTTTTGTTAGAATGGTGTTAAAAAAGCTGGAAGTGACCAAGAAGAATTTTGGTGCTTAGAAGCTACAAGTTTTCTAACATATATGTTTGAAAGACACCATATATCACAATGTGTATTCCTAATACTATACCACCACCACTTGTTTATCCTAATAATTAATATTAATGTTGCATATTTACAAAATATGGAAGAAACTCCACTTATTATATGAGAGTCTAATCATTATTTTAAAATCATTTCTATTGGTTTCAAAGTTCCAAGATGATAATTTTACTTTCATTTCCATATTTTTACTTCTATAATTTTCATTGCAATAAATTAATATATTCTTGTAGTAAATTTCTTAAAATTTTATAATTCTAATCATGCCTTGGATGTGATCCAAAAACCCATGGTAGGAGACTTGTCAAGTCAATAAATTTGTTACATCAGATCTATTTCTATTTTATAATTAATTAGATAAGCACACAAATTCCTTTCCCAAGAGGTCTTTGAGTTACAAGGTATGATTTTGTGTCACTTATTTCAATTAACATTATAGGGTTGAATTCATCTTCAAATATTACTAGTCTGTTAGTTGAAGAAAGGCGACTCATCCTCACAGGTATTTGAATTGGTGAATTAAACTATCTCAAAGGTATAATTTTTCTTATTTTATGTTACATCTTCAAAAAATGTTGATGAAACTCCAATTATTATGGAAGAGCCTATTATTTCTAAATCATTAGCACAATCTCTTCATCAAAATTTCAATTCCCATTTTTTTGATTAGGGGGCATCTATATTCACTACATAAAGAACACAATTATGGGTGATAAGGTTTTGTCTTAATGATTGCAATGGTGAAATTTATTTTGTTACAATGACATTAAAAATATATATAAGTGACCAAGAAGAATTTTTGGATTATAAATATGATAAAAATTTAAAGTGGTCTAACAGATTGTTTAAAAGACACCATCTATTCCAATGTGTATGCCTACTATTATACCACCACCATTTGTTTCTCCTAATAATTAATATTAATGTTACATCAACTCAATAAATGTGGATGAAAATCCACTTATTATGTAAGAGCCTAATAATTATTTATAAATTATTACCATCAGTTCCATAGTTTCATGACAATAATTTTACTTATATTTCCATATTTAAACTTCTATAATTTTCATTGCAATAAATTAATATGGTCTTATACTAGATTATTCAACATTTTCTAATTCTAATATTCCCCCTATATGTTATTTAAAAACCCATGGTAGGAGACCCATCAAGTTAGTAATTTATTACAATGAGTCTATTGCTATTTTATAATTAATTTGATAAGCACACAAAATCCTTTCCCAAGAGGTCTTTGAGTTACTAGGTGTGTTTTTGTGTCAGTTATTCTAATTACCATTATGGGGTCAAATTCATCTCCATTTATATTAGTTTGTGAGTTTAGGAAAAGTGACTCATCCTCACAAGTATTTAAATTGGTGAACTAAATTATCTCAAAGGTATAATTCAAGGGGGGGGGGGAGAGGGATAAAAATAAAGGAGTAAAATCCCTATTAGACAATTTGCTTATGTTAAATCTTAAAAAAAGTAGATGAAACTCCACTTATTATGAATGATCCTATTATTTTTAAATCATTAACACAATGTAGACTGCATCAAAATTGTAACTCCCTTGGTTTAGATCAGGGGGGCATCTATATTCACTGCATAAGGAGCACAATTGTGGGTGATCAAGTTTTGTCTTGGTGATTGTAATAGAGAAATTTCTTTGTTATAATGGTATTAAAAAAGATAGAAGCGACCAAGAAGAATTATGGGCTTAGAAGCTAGAAGTGTTCTAACATATATGTTCAAAAGACAACATCTATTAAAATGTGTATACCTAATATTATACCACCACCAATTGTTTCTCCTAATAATTAATTTTAATGTTACATCTTCAAAAAATGTGGAAGAACTCCACTTATTATGCAAGAGCCTAATAATTATTTCTAAATCATTACCATTGGTTCCAAAGTTCTAGGATGATATTTTTACTTCTATTTCCATATTTAAATTTAAATAATTTTTATTGTACTATTATCTTATACAAGATTATTAAACAATTTCTAATTTTGATGATCCCCTAGATGTGATATAAACACCCATGTTATGAGACCCATTGAGTTAGTAATTTGTTATGATGAGTCTATTGCTATTTTAAAATTAAGTAGATAAGAACACAAATTCCTTTCCCAAGAGGTCTTTGAGTTACTAGGTATGATTTTGTGTCACTTATTTCAATTACCATTATGGGGTAGAATTCATCTCCAAATATTAATAGTTTTTAAGTTCAAGAAAGGTGACTCACCCTCACAGGTATTTGAATTGGTGAATTAAATTATCTCAAAGGTATAATTTTTATTAATTTATGTTACATATCAAAAATAATTGATGAAACTCCACTTATTATGCAATACCCTATTATTTATAAATCATTAGCATAATCTCTACATGAAAATTAAAACACCCTTGGTTTTAATCAAGGGGCATCTGTATTCACCACATAAGGATCACAATTTTGGGTGATCGAGTTTTTTCTTGGTGATTGCAATGGTGAAATTGATTTTTTTACAATGGTGTTAAAAAAGATAGAAGTGATGAAGAAGAATTTTGGGCTTATAAATATGACACAAATTTGAAGTGGTCTGACATATATGTTCAGAGGACACCATCTATTCAAGATCCTATTATGCAACTCCAATTCCAAAAATGTGGATGAAACTCCACTTATTATGCAAGAGCCTAATAATTATTTCTAAATCATTATAGTCAGTTCCAAAGTTCCATGATGATAATTTTACTTCTATTTAACCATATTTGAATAGTTCTATAATTTCCATTGTACTAATTAGTCTTGTAATGGATTATTGAATATTTTCTAATTCTGATGATCCACTGGATGTGATCTGAAAACCCATGGTGGGAGACCCATAAAATTTAATTCTTTTCTATGAGTCAATTGATATTTTATAATTAAATAGATAAACACACAAAATCCTTTCCCAAGAGGTCTTTCAGTTACTAGGTTTGATATTGTGTCACTTATTTTAATTCTACTACCATAATGGGATCAAATTTGTCTCTAAATATTACTTTGTAAGTTCGATAAAGGTGACTCTCCCTCATAGGTATTTGAATTGTTGAATTTAATTATTCAAAGGTATAATTCCAATGGGGGCTTAAAAATTAAATTATTATTAGAGAATTTTCTTTTGTTACAATGGTGTTAAGAAAATTAGAAGCGACCAAGAAGAATTCTGGGTTTAGAAATATGATAAAAATTTGAAGTGTTCTAACATATATGTTTGATAGACACCATCTATTCCAATGTGTATGCCTATTATTATACCACCACCACTTGTTTCTCATAATAATTAATATTAATGTTACATCTTCAAAAAATATGAAAGAAACTCCACTTATTATGCAATATCCTGATAATTATTTCTAAATCATTACCATTGGTTCCAAAGTTCTACAATGATAATTTTACTTTTGTTTCCATATTTGAACTTATATAATTTTTATTGTACTATAATCTTTTATTGGATTATTTAACATTTCTTGACTTTGATGATCACTTGGATGTGATCCAAAAGGCCATGGTAGGAGACCCATCAAGTCAGTAATTTGTTACAATGAGTCTATTTCTATTTTATAATTAATTAGATAAGCACACAAAATCCTTTCCCAAGAGGTCTTTTAGTTACTAGGTATGTTTTTGTGTTAGTTATTTTAATTACCATTATGGGATCAAATACATCTCCATTTAATATTGGTTTATGAGTTCAAGAAAGGTGACTCACCCTCACAGGTATTTGAATTGGTGAATTAAATTATCTCAAACGTATAATTTTGGATGGGGAGAGGGGATAAAAATTAAGAAGTAAAATACATATTAGATAATTTGACTATCGTTACATATTCAAAAAATGTGGATGAAAATCCACTTATTATTCAAGAGCCTATTATTTCTAAATCATTAGCACAATCTAGACTACATCAAAATTATAACTCCCTTGGTTTTGATCTGGGGGCATATATTCGCTACATGAGGAACACAATTGTGGGTGGTCAAGTTTTGCCTTGGTGATTTCAATGGAGAAATTGATTTCATTACAATGACATTAAAAAATCTAAAAGTGATGAAGAATAATTTTTGGCTTTGAAATATGATAAATATTAGAAGTGGTTTGACATATATGTTTGAAAGACACCATCTATTCCAATGTGAATGTGTAATATTATACCACCACAATTATTTCTCTTAATAATTAATATTAATGTTACATCAATTCAAAAAAATTAGATGAGACTCCAATTATTATGCAAGAGCCTAATAATTATTTCTAAGTAATTAACATCAATTCCAAAGTTTTATGATGATAATTTTACTTCTATTTGACCATATATTAATAGTTATATAATTTTCATTGTACTAACTAGTCTTGTAGTGGATTATTAAACATTTTCTAATTCTAATTATCCTCTAGATGTGATCCAAAAACCCATGGTGGAAGACCCATCAAGTGTAGTTTATTGTGATGAGTCAGTCGCTATTTTATAATTAAATAAATAAGCACACAAAATCCTTTTCCAAGAGGTCTTTTAGTTACTAGGTTTGATTTTGTGTCAATTATTTCTCCTAATAATTAATATTAATGTTACATTAGTTCAAAAAATGTGGATGAAACTCCACTTATTATGCAAGAGCCTAATAATTATTTCTAAATCATTACCATTAGTTCCAAAGTTCCATGATGATAATTTTACTTCTTTTTTTACCATAATTGAATAGTTATATAATTTTCATTACACTAATTGGTATTGTAGTAGATTATTTAACATTTTATAATTCTGATGATCCCCTAGATGTGATCCAAAAACCCATGGTATGAGACTTATCAAGTGTAATTTGTTACGATGCGTATGTTTCTATTTTATAATCAAATAGATAAGCACACAAAATCCTTTCCCAAGAGGTCTTTTAGTTACTAGGTATGATGTTGTGTCAGTTATTTTAATTACCAATTTGGGGTCGAATTCATCTCCAAATATTAGTTTGTAAGTTTAATAAAGGTGACTTTCCATCACAGGTATTTGAATTGGTGAATTAAATTATCTCAAAGGTATAATTCGAGGGGGGGGTTGAGGGGGTTGAGGGGGCTAAAAATTATGGATTCAAATACCTATTAGACAATTTTAATTTGTTACATTTTCAAAAAATGTGGATGAAACTCCACTTATTATGTAAGAGCTTATTATTTATAAATCCTTGACAAAATCTAGACTACATCAAAATTTCAACTCCATTGGTTTCAATCAAGGGGCATCTGTATTCACTACATTAGGAGCATAATTATGGGTGATCAAGTTTTTGACATGGTGATTGCAATGGATAAATTACTATTATTATAATGGTATTAATATGGTCTTGTAGTAGATTATTTAACATTTTCTAATTGAGTGTAATTTGTAATATGGTCTTGTAATGGTGTTAATATGGTCTTGTAAAAACCCATGGTAGGAGACCCATTGAGTGTAATTTGTTACGATGGGTCTGTTGTTATTTTATAATTAAATAGATAAGCACACACAATCCTTTTCAAAGAGGTATTTGAGTTACTATGTATGATTTTGTGTCACTTATTGTAACTACCATTATGGGGTTGAATTCATCTCCAAATATTACTAGTTTGTATGTTAAAAAAGGTGGCTCACCCTCAGAGGTGTTTGAATTGGTGAATTAAATTATATCAAAGGTATAATTCCTATGGGGGTGCCAAAAATTAAAGAGTCAAATCTAGGTTATTAGATAATTTGCATATGTTACATCTTCAAAATTGTGGATGAAAAAAACTCTACTTATTATGCAAAAGCCTATTATTTATAAATTATTAACACAATCTCTCCATCTAAATTGCAACTCCCTTAGTTTTGACCCCAATATTAGGATTCAAAGTTAAAGTACTCAATGTGTTATTGGCCAAAATTTTTAAACATGACTCTGCATTTAGATATCACATGGTGCCTTGTTGTCATGAATGAAAAGTTAATAATGTTTATAGATTGGTATGGTGTAGATTGGTTATGCCCTCACATAACTATAATCTAGATAACCTCACAAAATTCTTTCCCAAGTCTAAGTTTTGAGTTACTAGGTACAATTTTGTGTCATTTATTTTAATTACCATTTTTGGGTCAAATACATCTCTAAATGTTAATAGTTTGTTAATTCAAGAAAGGAGACTCACTCTCACATGTATTTGAATTCATAAATTTAATAATTATCTCAAAGATATTCTATGGGGGCTAAAAATTAAGGAGTCAAATCCCTATGACACAATTTAATCATGTTTAAATGTTTAATAATATTCAATAATTATTTAAATGTTTAATATGTTTAATTGTTTAAATGTTTAATATTTTTAAATAATAATATTAAAAAAAATTAAAATAATTTTCCCACGTGCTTTGAAATTAGGGTTAAGTTTATCTTTTTGTCTTTCCATTATTTTCTCTATCCCTTTTGAATGCCAAAAAACATTCATTGACTATTGGGTTAACTATGGTGATAGTGGTCAAAGCATTGACCACATTTTCACTATCATTTGTATAAGTGTGGCATTAGTAGTGGAAGCTTTGACCCCATTTTTCACTATCATTTGTGTAGGTGCTTCTTTTCAAGTATCTAATCTAATATGTAATGTATTTTTTTACTATATTTGAAATGTGTGATTTTTTTGGCTTCACATGAACCTTTTATTCATTGTTTACTACTTTAAGTTATGAAATTGATGAGATTCTAATAGACCTGGGATTTTGTTATGAAATGGTTGAGATAATGAAAATGTGGCGATTATGATTTTTTAAAGCTTACTTGTATTCAATAGGGACCCAAATGGTGAATGTGAAGGGAAACCAGACATTTTTATTAATTTTAAGCAAATAATCATAGTAAAAGTGTCATGATGCGAGATGGTTTCAATGGTTCCACTATCTCTATCCCATTGCATCATTCATCTATTGGCTTTGTTTAGATATTGTGAATTCTTTTTTTTAGACTGAGTTGTAAAATCATTTTTTGGCCTAATTATTATTTGAGTTGAATTGTTTCCATTTTAGACTAAGTTGAAAAATCATTTTTGGGGGTGAAGAACTTTTCCCTCATAGAAATTTAATGAATGAATGATTAAATAACACCGATCATTATTATTTGGGATGGTTAACCTTTCTCTTGTGCATTGATATTCTTTAATAGAGGGGTCTCATGCATCATTATATATTAAAAAATTGCTTATAAAGTATCTGCACCTATTATATAAGATTATTTATTGTTTAGGGAGCGGTTTTTTAGGGGTGGGAAGCAGTAGGGGGCTGAAAATTTGTATGTCTACTACTTTTTTTTTGGTTATTAGCTATCATTTGTATCTAATAAAAATTTTATTTTTTTCAAACAAAGAATTTTATTAAAATGCTCCCAATTTCTCTCAAATTTTTTTAGTCTTTGGATTACATCTAGATATCTTTGGAGCATCTAGTACAGGTCTTCCAATCACCCTATACATATCTTCAAATCATTCTTAGACTTATTCAGAGCAGGAGCACACACAAAGCATATTTGGAGAAATTATGGATCTCTTTGGAGTGTACTTTGAGTGTTGAATCATCGAAGCTTACTTTTTGAATCCTCAAAACTATAGCTTCAAGAGTTATAAAAACTATGTGTTTCCTTCTCAAAATTACCCCTCATTGGGATGTTTTGCTATACTCTAAATTACCCTATCCTTGGGATGTGTTCCTCTACTCAAATTACCCAATTCATGGGATGTGTTTTTGTACTCAAAACTACGCTATTCATCTAAGTAAGACATAATAACAAGGTAAAGAATCAATAATAAATTACATACAAACAATGAACAAATTACATTCATATCCTACTTAGGTCGGACTTTAACTATTAAATTCAATACAATATATAACCAAACACAAAATTTTAGGGATAGTTTATATAATTATGATGAGCCATATGAAATGCTCATCATTTCTCCTCCACACTTCATCTTTTGCATGTCAACTCATAAATAAGTGGGATTATTGATCCTCAATCCAAATTTCTTGATTTAAACCTCTTATTCATATCCAAATTTTGAGTTAAGGATCTCTAAGATTTTATGATCAATGCCTTGGAGTATTGAATTAAAATCCCTTTAATGAGATACAAATATTTCATCAAGGAGAGTCATTATTTCATGTTTTTTGGAGGCAACAATTTTTAAAGAGATTTTGAGTCTCATTTTCCTCACCTTTGAGCATAGAATTTTCTTAAGATCTAAGAAAATAACTATAATCTATTTTTTTAGTTTGAGTGAGAAATGTTTTGAGATAAGTAGCAATAAAGAGTATCCCCGTAGCTAAGATTAATATAATAAAATGGATGCTACATCAACATCATCAAAGTCTTACACCTTAGCTTTTGCATAGCCCAAAGTTACCTACCCAAGAACTAGGAAAGTAATGAAAGGTATTTACAGATATTCTTCCCTAGTTATTGATTATGTAGAGGTGATTTTTGACCCTATTATGATAAAAAAGATAGACCCTAAGTGAGGCAACACATGTAAGAATGCCAAATCAAACCAAGTCTAAAACTTTTGGTATGAGGGTTTTGACCTTAGGGTTAGCCCAATAAATGGTGCCAATAGTTCACCCATACCTAAAATTGGTGGACTTATGTACCCAAAATTTTGATTCTACTAATGCAATGATTTAAAAGGGACTGATCAGAGTAGTGATCAACCTACAAGTTATCCATGACATGTTGGGTTTATATCATGATCCTTCATCTAGCTTATATGATATGCCTCAACTAAGACATGTCTAGTCTCAAGTACACTAGAAATAGCTTTTGTTAAATAAGGAATTATGTTTGGCAAAAGATAATACTAGACCTTAACCCCTACCTTTTCATTTGGGCATGTTTACTCAAGAGTCATAAGATGTATTTTTGATGCTTGCCTTCATTTTTGGAGAAGATAGTAATAAAATGGTGCATGATTGGCAACTGGAACCTCTTTTCCAAATGAGGACTATTACCAAGAAACAAGTATATAAGTTTGATTATGTAGAGCATATTACCTACTCCTTGTGTTAGTATCTTGTAAATTTTAGGTTTCATCATACTTTTAGGTATTCCTCATATCTATTTCACCTCATTTTATATTAGAATACCCAATTTTTTTAACACCATAATGTTTGACCCTATAAGACCTAAAGGAAGTAGACCCTTGAAAGGTTATCCATGTATTTGAAAGGACTCATGTGTTATTAGAGTCATCAATTTTTTATGAGTTTGATGAGTGTTTTTTATTGCCATTATTAGGGGAATTGGATCCTAAGGGCATAAACAATAGAATGAATGATTCTATAAGGACCATATTGTTTAATGCTTAACACCGCTATGATTTTTTCTTTGGAGCTCATAATTCTTTTATTTGGGTCCATGGTTTTTGGGAAGAGTCTTTTATTCTTCCTAAGGTTTTGAAAAATAGAGTTGTGGGTATAGAAGTGGCCTAAAAATTAGTGGCAATAGATTCTAAGTTAGGATCAAGGAGGAAGAAGAGGGCCTTTCATGATGTCTCATTAACTAGGGGTGGTATTATAGTTATTAAGAGGTAAGAAAAATTTATTCTAATAAAGAAACTAGTTGCATATGGGTTGGTTCTCATTCAAGATTCATGGAAATATGATCTAGATGGTTTCATGACTTCTTTTCTCACCAAGAGTAAGGTCCTTACTTCCTTTAATCATGAGATCAAGATTTTATATAAGGATAGAAGGTCCCCCAAAAAATATACCCTAGATGTGTATGTTGAGCTTCAAGATATCGCACTTCTACCATGGGAGTCATTTTATTATTCCCTTAAGAATTATGACCCAACAAGTATTATGACAAAAGGTTTGAGATAGGCCTTGGTTAAGAGTAGTTGGGATCAAGATAAAATAGAAGCCTATTAGAAGTATAGGTAGGAAATTTATGAATTTACTAGGAATTTTAAAGATGTAGCCACATATCAATAATGGGAAAAATTATGAGATGAGGCTCATGATACTCTTGCTTCTAGCCTAGATACAAGTATCCTTCTAGAGCCATTGAAAAAGACATCTATAATAGTACATACAACTTCAAACTAGCCACCATATATCAATGAGTTAGATAAACAAAGGGTGGTCTAGTCTACATCTAAAACCCCTAAAGTTGAGCCCCCATTAGATTATTTCCAGGAAATATTATCTACATAAGAGGTGATACACTCATTATAGCTTGTTATAGCCCAAATGGAAAAAGAAGATACTATAGAGAGCCCTCAGAGGAATAAACAGAATGTAGAGTCTTAAGAAGGGGACAAGTAAAAAGAGGTAGCTACCACCTCGTACTTGACTCCTCCCTAATTTTCTACTCAAACATTAATGCCACCTCCTTCACATGCCTCAACATTCTTCACTTTCTTAGCCATGTCAAGTCAAACACTAATGTCGTAAGGCTCCTCATTCCCATTTACTTCCAAACCATTAAATTTACCAACCTTTTCCCATAGGGTCTTAAAAATCCCATATTATTCACAAGACCAACCCCAATTGGCAATCATTATTCCTTATAGATTACCCCATGGGCCTCCTTTCACTGGTGGTGTAGTGACCTCTCCTTGAGACATAACCAAGAGGGAAAGAGAGGAAAGAAGGGAGAAATAGAGTGGAAAAGAGGGTAGAGAAATGGTAAAACAAAAAACAAGGTCACTATATGACCATGAATAGCATACCCTCACAATCTCTCATATGGTACCAAATGTTAACAAACCACTAGAGTAAATGCAGCTTGGAGATTACATAGTGAGTGTAGTAGCCATGGATCTGACATAGTTTAGACCCTAGGATAAAGTGGAGCTCATTAATGAAACTATATGTGTGATTCCCGTAGACTATCTTAAAGTCTCCAATAAGCTATAGAAGGCAAAATCAAGATTACTACAGGCACAAACAAATATGAGCTACATTTTTTTGGAGCTTAAGGCCATGGACAAAGAGATGGCCTAACTCAATAAGGACCTTAAGGAGGTGGTGTCTAAGGAAGTCATGAAGAATTTAAAATATAAATTTAAGTCCCTAAAATAGGATCTCAATGTATCTAAAGCCTCGATTAGCTCATTGGAATAAGAAAAGAGTCTCCTTAAGAAGAGGGTTAACGATAATGAAGTGGAAGTTGCTTAGCTATAGTAGAACCTAAATTATATTAAGGTAGAAAAGGGTAATAGAGAAGAAAAATTCAAGGACTCTTAGGAAGAAGTGGCAAAATTTAAAGATGAGTTGGCCTAGTGACCCTAGTCAGCTAGAGTTGTGCCCATGGTCAAGGAACTCTATGTTTCTTGTTGGAAGAGAATTAAAGTAGATGTGATCCACTTGAAGTATGTATTAAAATTTATATATGAGACTTAGACTTTATGTGTAAAAATAGAATCCTTTATGGAGACTATCCTACTTTTAGTTGCTGATAAGGTACCTAAATTCGAGTTACTGATTCAAAAGTTATATGATACATCTAATGAAACTCTATAGGCAGCTGAACTCATAGATAGGTGGAAAGTAGTAGGAAAGGTAAGTAAGATTCTAAGATATAAAAAAGATGCATTTAAATGAAAGAATATACTTAGCCTTTTAAAGGAATGGGTAAAGGAGATCAAAGAGAACATTGAAAAATTGGTCCATTTGGGACTCCTTTCTCTTTTCCTAGATAATAGCATAGTGTTGATGGAAGACCAGATTCAAAATTTGTTGGTCACAAAACAAAATGGTCAAATTATTTTAAAGTCCCTAATTACTTTTTTAATAGTCGCAAAGGTAGAGACCATTCTGATTCTAATTGAAAAATTGTAATTTTAATTTCATTTAGTGGTGTAGAACCTCTAAGCATTCTCCCACAAGGAGATGATAGAGCTAGATAGAGATTTCCAAGATCTACATAAGTGAAAATATCCATCAGAGGTAGAGTGGGCTTATTTATGGGCCACATTTAGAATCTCTAAGTGAGATATAGTGGAAGAAATTTTGATCAAATTTTGATTTGAGCTTTTTTCAAAAGTTCTTCTATGTAGGCACAAAGTCCCTAGTTAGTCACCATAAACTCTAGAATTAAAATTTTACATTTTATTTTATTTTTGGGACATGTGTATATAATTTTTTTTGGCTAAGTATAAGTGGATATATAACATTTTGTGTCATTTTAATTCATAGGATAAAATGAATCTTTTTGTTAAATCCTTAGAAAGGCTTTAAGACTCTAATGACAATGGATGTTGCCACTTGTCACTTAGGTGTTCTTTCAAAGAGAGTCAAATATAAAAGAGCCTCTATTAAGCATAGATCTACCACATGGATAAACAATGATTATTTTTGGAGTCAAAGGGTAAAAAAAAATTGATGGTATAGATCACAATGGCAAATCTAACGATAAGTGTTAAACCTTGAAGGATTATCTTTTGTTAAAGAGGAGAAAAGCTTCAAGACTCAAATAAAGTCAATGATACCAATTTTCACTTTGGCATTCTTCTAAGGGAAAGTGAATATCAGAAGGACTCTTTCAAGTGTAAAGATGTCATGCATAAACATAGTGGGCCCCAAAGACCTAAGTATTTGAGAAAGATAAAAGATTTGCAAAATGAAAAAATAAGGAAGGTCAAAAAGTTGAAATCCATTGAAGCTTCCATATGTCCAAGATTTGAGGCACTATAGGTTAAACACAAGTGGGAGAAATAGTTGAAATAAAATGAAATAGATAGTTGGATGAAATGATTGAATTAAATGCCAATTTATTCAACTACAATGATGTGCAAGTTTTTGATTCATAATTTACGGACATGCAGTTAGAATCTATGTGAGTGGTTGCAATCCATGATGGATATTTTTTTGCTATAAGTAGAAGATGTGATGACCATAAAGGGTGATCAAAGAGATTCATATAAAAGAATAAAGAGTTTAGGAGCTAGTTTTTGAAGAATTTTATACCTTAACAAATGCCTCCCTTAAGAGGTTGAATTGGGTACTCTATGCAATTTGACTTATGTTCTTCGTTCTCCTATCAAACTATGAAGAGGGAGTGGTGTTATATGTAATTATAATCTATTTTTAATTATTGCTTCTCATTTTTTGTTATAAGCCTTTTGTTAGTTTTGCATAAATACTAAAATTATTAATCATGTTATATGCTCTTTAATCATTTTCAGTGAATATTGTTAAAATTAACATTATGTTGTTGAGATAGATGATGATCCAGGTTATCTTTTGGTTATGAGCCTTTGATTAGTCAATAATATTTTCTATAATTATTGATCATTATTTATGCTCTTTAAATCCTTTCAGTGAATTTTGTTAGTACTACTCACTGTAGACACCTTAAATTGGCCACCAATAACCTCCAACCAAGCTTTTGACCAATTTCTACCCAAAATGCACAATTTGGCTTGAAAACACTAAAGCACATTAAAAGATTTGAAACTGACATATTCAAATGTCAATTTTGGCTATGGCATCCCCAAATGAGGTAATATAATTCATAGGCCAATTAACTTTGATCAAATAATTTTGAGTCAAAATGCCAATTTTGGCTATGGTATCACTAAATGAGGTAATATAATTCATAGTCCAATTAACTTTGATCAAATCATTTTGAGTCAAAATGCCAATTTTGTACCTAGGTGCTCTGGATTGCTCTTTCCTATCAAATATCTTGCACGAGACATGTGCCTTTGTTATTTTCTATTGGTAACATCCTAAATGGGAATATAAATCCAACACATCTGACATCACCTTCCAATTCCAATCCAATAAAATTTTGGACCAATAACAAGGCATTCTAATCAATTTGAGTAATTTGTGCACAAAGTGTTTAAACATGCTTAAAGAGCTAAGTAACCCAAATCATGGCACAATTAAAAATTCCATAGAAACTTGTTGAATACTTGTTTTTAGAAATGAATATTGAATATCTACATCATCAGGTGACCTCATTTCTTGGGAAGACATCCCTAGGCCATAAATGCCACAAATATCAAGATTCATGCCTCCCATGCCTCATCAAATCCCTCTATTCCTCTTAATTGATACTCTATCCCAAATATTGATGAGCCTATTTATCAATTTTAATTGCATAATTGGATAAATCCTTAGCCACACATCTCAATCCTAAAATGGATAATTTAGGTTGATTATAATCAATCTCAAAAAATTATAAATAGAGAGGCCATAAACATCATTTCTAAGATATTTTGGTGAAAATTTCGAATGCATAAATATCTTCAATAAGCCATTACAACTAGTCTTACCATGGCAAATTGATTCCAAGACAACCCAAGACACAAAGCCAAAGGTGCCAAGGAGAGATAGAGGTAGATAAGCTTCCATTGCCAATGACTTCATGAGCACAAAACCAAGAAAGCTACTATAATAAGCATTTTGGAGCATCCAAGGGAGATAAAAGAAGGTTTATTTTCCCTTTTAGTTGTGTGATTTATTTATGTTTTTTAACTAAGCTCTCCCTAGTGTCTAGGCCTAGAGATGTTATGCTAGTTAGTGTGTTTTTTCATTTTGTTTTCATTTTGAAACTAACATGATACTAACCATCCTCTCTTGAGTCAAATTCCTAGATCACATAATGGCATGCCTGGTGGGATAGGATGCATCCTAGACTTGAAGAAGATCATTTTCCAACTTTAAAATCTTCATTTGGATAATTAAAACTCTTAAAAATTAATTTTCTAACTTTATTTTTCCATTTTTCTTCACCAAGATTTTACACAGTAACTAACATCAATTAGTAAAACCATCATCGACTGGATCACTATCATTAGTATCTATTGGTATAACCAATGTCAGTTAGATAACCCTTATTGGTTAGTAAGTGTAAACTTCATTGGTTATATAACCAATGTTGGTCACTATGTTTTTCTTAAAATACAAAACAGAGAGCTCGTTTTTTGAATTTCATTATTTCAAACCCAAAGTAGCTTCAAGGCTAAAGGACATGCTAATGTTTTTATTGTAGGGCCAAGCTTGAGATTTGCTAAAAACATGTTTAGATCACCTTTTTCATGGTTAAAAATGATTTAGGAACATTATTTTGATGCCTAAAGTAACATTTAAGGTACTTAAATAAGTGTTTTTAGCATTAGTTTTCAAAGTTACAACTAAGAGAAAGGGGTCAAATGAACACCACCTCATTTTTTGAATTTGGTCTTAAAATTGAACACACACAACATTTTTGTCTTCAATAGTTGTTTGATCTAATTTTTTTGGCACAAAGAGGGGTGTTGTACATTTGCTCTTTCATTTATCCCCTTTAGGGAACCCTTGGAATCAAAATCATGATTTATATTACAAATTGCCTAGTCCAAGGCATAGAAAGAACGTCATCTAAAGCACTCCCCAAAAACTCATCAAAGTTTTGGTCACCTTGAAAATGACCCTAAGTCTTTCTCTTTTAGTCTTTTATTTCATGTAATTTTTGCTTGTGAGGGGGATTTCATTAACTCCATTGAGTTCTTTAGGAAATTTTTGACCCAGGGTTTCATCTCCCAACATTGATTTCACTTACTCCTTTGGAGTTACACACAAGATGTATCTACATTTGGACATTGCACTACACTAAGTGAATAATAGGATGTAGTGGTTGTAAAAAGGATTAAACATTTTTACAACTAGCCAATGATGTGGTAACTCAAATTCCATGCTTGTATTTTTCATTGTTTGATGTGAAAGTCATTATGTAATTGATTCCCCTTGAGACATTTGAAACTTTCTAGTTTAGTCAACCCACCATTGTCATACCCTTGTTAGGATTTAGATGATTATACTTAGTACATTTTGGTTATCTATCTTACTTGGTATTTTTGAGACTAAAGCTTGTTTTTTTGTGTATAAACCATGTCCAAACTACTTTGTTTATATCTCACTCTTTTGTCTAAAGAGGTGTTATGTTGGTCATTTTACACCACACTTATGCCTCCAAATTTTTGCTAAAATTTGTTTGTGTGTATGTCATTTGAGTTGTGGAGGGTAGTTTTATGCTACCTAAATCATGTGAAAATATTTTGAGATTTTTGAGTCTTTGAAACATAACATAGATAGCATAATTCAAACATGATTACACCATTAGGCTGCTCAAATTTGTTTCGAGACTTGTTTCACCTTGTGCCAAAAAATATTATTTCAAACCATGTCATGTATATCATTTGGACCATTGTTTTATGTCATCATGTTGTCCAATCTTGTCTAGCTTGTTTAGTCAAATCCTAGTTTTCAAACATAGATTTTTCAATTAGCCTTATCAATTTTGGATTCAAACATTTATTGATTTTTGTTTAGGCCTTAATTCATAGGGTTGATACATTGATCTTTCTCTTTTAGGTTGAATAGTTTTGATTAATTGATTACCTAATTTTGAAAACTATTGATGGTTTATTTGTTCAATGCCTATCCTCATCATTATTTGTGCCTTTATTTGGGAGAATATAGCCTTACTCAAAGAGCCCTTTTGTCTTATGCCTTATGTTAACTGATCATGTTTATATTTGATTTCGTGTGTCGGGTTTATGTCAATGTTGTTTCTAAACTTGTTAGATTAAATAAAATCATATTAACCTTTGTTTCAAGTTTATATTTTGACATTGTTTGGCAAAAAGTCCTAGCATATGCCTATTTTTTTGAGCCTAGTTTTTTACTTTGCATTTGGACAAAAAACCAAGCAACTTAACTTTTCCCTTTCCTAGTTTAGACCTTGTTTAGAATACTTTGACCTAGACCTTTGACATGTCAATTTTTATTCAAAAACATGATATATTATGCATATGACATTTGAAATTAGACATTTTATGTTAGACTATTTTATGCCAAATCTTATCATAAATCATTTTGGAGATATAGCTCTAATTTTACACCCCATTGGAGATACAACTCCACCCCTTTGACCAAGTTAAACCAAGTTTGAACCATTTGTCCTTTGGATACTTTTTAAGAGTTTGTAGAACTCTAAGCCTTTTTATTTTAGATCTTTCATCATTTACACAAATATGTCTAGTTATACTTATGGTAGAGTCATGTACAATCAAAACTATAATAGAATGGTAATACAAAATCCCACTAGGAACCCCTATAGAGAAATATTTTCTAAGGAATTTTATTATTCTCCCTACAAATATCCATATGGGGAACATAGTCAAAATCCACAAAATCCAAATCAAGACCTTGATTGGCATGAAGAGGCTTGTGAGGATTTTGAAGACCCAACTACATATAATGTTGTTTGGGATACATATTCATACCCTCTTTACAATAATCAATACATAAAACACAGTCAAAAAGTAGCTTATGAGCCAACTCACCACTAGGATGATATGGTTTATGAGGAAGACTTGGATGCTTTGGCTTATGTAAGCAATCAAGTTCCATGATGTCCATTTTATATCTGATCATTGGCTAGACCTAACCCTCCTTTTGATTATATGAGTTATCAAGTTACACAAAATCAAAGGAATGTCATTACCTTTTTGGGATATCATCCTTTAGTTTGTGTGAGAAATCAAGCTCCATAACACCCTTTCATCACTCTAGGACCTAGTCCTTTGGATTGTGCAAGAAATCAATCCCCACACCACCTTACTATTACCATTTTAAGACTTCATCCTTTGGATCATATGAGTAATCATGCTCCCCAAGCCCTACCATTTTCTAATCATAGACCATTCCTCATCTAGTACCAATCCCATCCAAACCTTAACCCATACATTCATTTGAATACCAAGCTCTATTTAAAACTAGTATCTTCCAACTCATTGGAAACCTAGGCCAAGAGAACCAACCAATCCAAGATGTTTTTATTGATCTAACAATTTATGATAATTCAATCTATGATGAATCACCTATTGATCCTATACCAGTTTTCAAGGAGTCTCACTCTGATAAGCCAATATTTGTTGAGTCACTTCTTAATGATTATAACCACCTTTGGGACACTAATTACCTTGAACATATGCCTATTTTTTAAGAGCCACCTATTGATAAACTAGTCATTGAGGAGTTATTTCTTGACCTTTTTCTCATTCTAGAGAAGTCTCACTTTGATAAACTAGTCTTAATGGATCCCATCATGTCATTACAAGGTATTACTTATCTAATACTAAACATTAAACAAGACATAATAGTAACATACTACCCATTAGATGAAGAATTAGAGTTATAGTTAGGTTCTATTCTTGAATTGACATTGGATTTAATATCAAAATTACAATCAACATCAGATTTAGAGTCCCTTGACTTAGAATTATATTTAGAAGAACATGTTCATGGATATTACAACAATGGTTACACATACCTTGAAAATTAGTTTGAATACATTTGTGATCCTTCTATGATTTTTGATGATGATTGCTTTAGCTTTGACATAAGTTTTCATAGTATCTTTTATGAGGATTGTGTAACCTCTCCCCATTCCATTACTATTCCATAGGCCATTACCATTTACCAAAATAGACATATCATTAACATTACATCTCCCATAAGTGTCAATTAGGATCAAAAAAATTACACTTTATTAAAATATATCCATGGAGACATAGTAGTTTAAGAAGACCAAGGATGCCAAGACCACATTCATATAGCAAAATAACACTCTCCTAGTGAAACCTTTTTGAAGGTACTAGGGGACAATTAAATTTAAAACTCGGCATCCTTTAGTGAAATAGTTTTGGAAGTGCTAGAAGAAAATCAAAGTCAAAAGTCAACATTCCTTAGTGAAACCTTCTTAGAGGCACTAAGGGATAATCACAACAAATTTATTGTTAAAAACCTCATTCAAGCACCAATAGCTAAGCATAAAATTTATTCACTAGTTGATGAAGATAAAATCAAAGATCAAATAAAAATAGCTTCCTAGCTATAGCCTAATCAAATGGTAGCTACTCTCAATATCAAATAACAAAAAAATCTAGTGGTCATATCGAGAAAACAAGTCTTTGACCCAGCCACAACTAAAGCTATGTTAAATCTAGCATCAACAACATTACATGTGACTAAACATCCTGATCTTGATTTATTTCCCAACCATTCCACATTCCATTATCATTTATTATTCCATTATTTATCCTTGTTTACTATCAATGGCCACACTTTCCTTTGTAGAGGCTACAAAGATACCTTGTCTTGACATTTGAAGGAATCAAAATAAATAACCAATGAAGATCACAAAAGCATTCTTGACAACCAAATCTAAAGGTTATTTTTGATAGAGCAACTATTCAGATAAGGTGATAGCTAGTAATTAACATGATTGATTATTATATTTGTATCATATTCTAATTAGGATGTGCATCTCCCCATCTGAATAAGAAAAATATAATCATATGCCATTTACCACACCTAGGTCAAAAACATGTACCATACCATTTCACATTACTATTACCATTATTACATATTAATTTTCCATTATTGTATATCCCAATCATTTTTTCCATAACTTGGGGGAAACCCTCTTACCATTTTATCCTATCTATCAAAAACCATCAATATCCTTAGTAAGATTGTGCCATCTAACCATTCCATTCCTATCTAGACAAAATCTTGTTTTTAGTCATCCTACCCAATCCTATTTTTATCTTATCTACTTTGGTTCTTCTTGCACTTTTTGCAAGGGGATTACAATCAAGTTTCAATAATCAATCAAGTTTGTTTTTAAATGATAGTCTATGAAAGTAGTATGACAGTTAATCTAGTAAGATATCTTTCATTTTCCATCCTATATCAGGTTTATTTATGTGAGCCTGATTATAACCACCTATGGGCAAATTAGTGTTTCACCTATCTTACTTCTAATTACAACCACCTATGGGAAAATTACTATCATTGACCTATGACATTATATCCTAGTTAAAACCACCTATGGGTAAACTAGGGGTAACACTTGTTTATCATGCATTTCCACATCACCTTGCCATTACTATTTTTATTTGACTAGCCATTTACTAGATTTGAGAACTTATTCGGACCTAGTTGGTTTTTCGTCACCTTTTGGTTGGATGAAATTACTATGACTCGAGATCATTTCAAGACTATGTGGGTCATGCTCAATTCATGTTGAGGTCACCTTAGTCCCCCTTTCCATACACTCTCATCATTTTGTAAGAAACCTAAGCCAATGGCTCTCACCATTATATGAGCAGGTATCTTTTCATTCTCTAACAAGTTAATATACCTCAAAATTCCAAAAATATTTATCCTATCTAAGCCTAGTTAGTTATTCTTGATCTACCTTACTAGGGCATGGTTATTATTAGGATGCTTTATTTTGCTTTTATTTTCAGGGTTTCTATTTGTTTATTTGTTTGTTTTTTCATTTGTTTGTTTGTTAACTTGCCTATTTGTTTGATTTCAATACTATTTCCTTGACTCAGTATATATTTGTTCATTGGGTTATTCCTTGAAAACATTATTCTTGAGTCTATCCATATTTGTATGTCAATATTGTCATCATTATTTTTATCATTGGTGCATTATTTTTGGGTGTTTATTGGATCAAGAGTCAGAACTTATGCATATTTTGACCAAGTCTTCATGGTGTTCTATCATGATGCCTACCCTCACATGCTATAGAAAGAATTATCTTTAGGAAGGTCTACAATCAATGCAGCCTATTGATGATTAAAATTGTGTTATTTCTAACACCGACAATGGGAAGTTTCAGGAATGTGGGACTTGCAACCTGAAACAACCCCTAGATTTTAAAGAAGCTGGCTCTTCTTTATATCAAGGGTATAATGGGAAAAGGGATAGTAATTAAATAGAAACACAAATGCAAGTAAAGAAACTCTAACTATGGTGATGTGCCTAAATTTAATTCAACCCTTAATCACAGTGAAGCTATACGTAAGATTCAATTACATTAAAGAGCGAAAAAGGCATGATCAATGTGAAAGATGGAAAATAATAGAAACAGAGGCTCACAACATAGACTAATTTTGTAGTGACATAGAAAAATATCAACAAAGGCATAGAACTCGATTTTCTTATTAATTATCTATTCACATAAAAGGCACAAAAACATACACAGTTACATAAACTTTCTAACTCAAGAAAATAGAACAAAGGCAAATGATATTCCTGATCATAGCTAAAAAAGTCCAAAAAATATTGACAATAATCTCTTGTAGAAAATTCTCTCTATCTTCTGATCCTCCTTTTGGTATTCTTTGCACCCCTATTTATAGCATTGGATTAGCTCTGGATTGTCTATACATTCCCAATCTAATGGCCTAATTGAACTCTAACTAAATTGGAAGTGTCTAACACAAGATATTTCTTAGATCTGAAATGTTCTATCTTCCTGAAATTTTATTAGCCAACATAGATACCCAAGATGCTTCCCACTTTTAAATGGGAGAGGACACTTGGCCGATTCCTTTGCTCTACTTGAAAACCCTCTTATTATTTAGGAGGCACCATAAAATGACACTTGGCATGTTTTGCAGCACTTACCCAAGGCACACAACACTTTTCCTGTAACTTATACTCTTTTTGTGTCTTTGCTCAGGAGTGTTCTACCTTTGATAATATCATAATCCACTTCTTCAAACTTTAACAACTTAACAAAATATAAGACCCATAGCATTTCTAGCCCTAGCAACTTCAAAAAGGGGATAGGGATAGGTGGTGCTTTTTGTGCATCTTTAGCTAGGGACATGTGGCAGTCTCCACTGCTTTTAGCTACCCTTTGAGAATCCTATGGAAGATGACACTTGGCATCATCTACATCAATTTGTCTCTATTATAGAAACATTTGGGCTTCATTTCATCTTTACATGGATGGTGACACTTGGCAGCTTCCACTTGCCTCAAAAATAAAACCCAATATCCACCACAGTCTTTATATATCAGTGAAACAAAATGAAGATAATTAAGATGTTGACACATGGCATCTTCCACTTTCTTCAGCTTAGGATATGCGGCATCTTCCATTGCTTTTATAAAAGCATATTGAAACCTTCTGCAATTGACACTTGGTGCCTTCCACTTGATCTTGAGAAAAGATTTATTGAAAATAAGCTTTTGAGATGTATTAAAAACATGAGATGCAGATGTGGATGCTGACACTTGTTGTACTTTTTTGAGTTACTATGAGACACATGGCATGTCCTGACCAACTTCTAGAAATTATGAAAGGTGCCTCAGCTAATGACACTTGGCAGCTTCTGCTTGATTTTGACACTTAGACAAAATTGAGACAAAAATAAATTCGAGCCCACGCTCTAAGTCAAAACTTCACCGTCTCGAACCAAATTGCGCGGGGAAAAAATTTGAATCAAAAAATCAAAATAAAATGTAGAGTATTTTTTACTCTATAGTTATTGGTGACCCCAAGGGATTTTGAGCCTGCTCAAAAAGAATCCACAACTCTTGCAAGATCAAAATGTGATAAAAAATCATAGCTTCAATAGGGTTGTCTAATAGGTAGGCCACTCATCATCAGATAGTCCCTGCTTATTCTACAATTTATGAAAGGCTAAATCAAGATTGATAATATCATTGTGTGAATTTTTTTTCAAAATATAAACTATAGCCTTCAATTTAAACTCAAGCTGGGAAATAGGAATCAAAATGGCTTCTACTTTAAGCACTGATGAATCATCCCTTAAATCCTAAAAAACTACCTGATCATTCTGCGTGGTTAACAACAAAGGTTTAATTTCTTCAATCATCAACACAGTGTTGTCATCAACAAAAGGAGAAGGAAGACCTAATTACACTACGTCTTCAATGTGTTGTTTTATTTCACTGATTCCTTCTTTCATCACATCTAGAAGCTCTCTATAATTGATTGCGGTAGAATTGCAATTGATAACCTCATTTACTCATTTAGTAGTGACCATTCTATCATTAATCCCTACTGTTGACAACATTCCATCAGTTACATCGTAGAGATTTTATAGTAGTGTTTTGGAGTCTAATACTCTCTTAGAAACATTAGACAGAGTGTCTTCAACTGAAGTCTCCAACTTTTTGCACAATTTTTTTGCATTTAGCAGAAAGGTTAGAGAAGGTATGAGCTAAATAATCTTTGTAGAGATTATTTTCCATATTTATTCATAAAGCTCCTTCACCAAATTTAACAACCCTATATTCTTTGGCCTATTAGCCAATTCAAGTGTCAATTATTTTGCTCTTTATCACTCAGCTTAAAGTTGGGCCTGAATAGCCATAGTATTATTCTACTCATTCAACAACTTTTTTTGAAGTTGAGTAACTTGTAGCAGGCTTTCCTCACATTTTTCTTGGAATGCTACCATTTCCTACCTTAATGTTGTCATTGCATCCTTTACCTACATTAGCCCTACTTTCAAAGAATCATTTTGGACCTGGATAGCCTGGTGAGTCTGAACAAAAATAGTATCTTGCAACTATTTATTTAGACTCTCTATTTCAATATTCTTAATATTGATCTCTATTGTCAAACTACTATAGTTTTCCTTCTCTTTGGCTAGATCATCCTCCATCTTCTATAGCTTCCTTGATATTTTCAAATAATCCTTAGCTACTGTAGAAGTAGATTCATTTAGTAGCTTGACCCTATCTTGTGGTCTGAATAGGGACATGTCTATTGCCATTGCATTCATTGTTTAATCTTTTGGCTGCATCTGCTCATTTGGCTTGACTATATTTGGTGACAAATGGGTCATCGTTAGTTGCTACTAGATTGGGTCAAATTGTGACCATAGATGTGGTGTAGCCAAGGATTTATTGTCTTTAATTCTCTTTTTCTCCATTTGGGCTTCCCTTGCCTTCTTAACATCATCCGCTTGAGTTTGGAAGGTAGAAGGAGAGGCAATGTGCCCACCCACAAAAGGAAAACTTTGTGGCAAGCCATATGGAATAGCCAATTGTTGGCTATGGGCAATCTAAGGAGATTCTTTCTTGGGAATAGAGGGGGAAAAGTGAGGCAATGATATAGCTTGAGTGTGGATATATGAGGTAAAATGAGAAATGGGCATAGCAGAGGTGGTAGGAGATGTCACTTGGCTAGATGGAATCATCACCCCTATAGGAGAAGAAAGAGATTAAGAAGGAGATGAAGAAACAATACTTACCTAAGAAGAAACCAAAGTACTCTATGATTGGTGTTGTGAGGGTTCTTCCCTCTCTTCTAAATCAAGTTGGAACCTCAGCCTCTTACGTTTCTTTAGCATTTCTTCTCTTGATTGTGCTCCCTTCTCTTCAATATTTACCACTATTGCTAGTGGTGCTTGTGTAGAACTGGGAATTTCAAGGACTACTGCTGATGGAGAAGCTTTTGGTGGTGAAGATACCACACTCTTTTGTTTTTCAATGGTACTAAGAAATTGGGGCCAAATAGTTACAGTGACTAATACTAAAGTTTGCGCTAGGGCTTGTAATGTTTGGCTAGATTCTGCTCTGTCTTTTGGCTCACCACCCTGTGTCTACAAATTACTTGTGTTAGGGCTATACATAGGAGACAGATGACACTCATCCTAGAGTTCCTCCCATTTCTCATCTAAATCCACATTTCCAAAAGAGTGGGTTGTCTCACAAATCTCTTGCCTATATTTCCAATAGGCTTCTATTTTTTTAGCATTCTATTCTTTATTCTTTAAATCTCTTTATAAACTAGAAGTCATCATGATTTTTGGGTCAAACTCTCTTTGCTTAACATAAAAATTTTCCCATGGTCTGTTTTGTTGAATAGCCAAATCTGTCAATTCAACATAAAATTCAGGAATATCTTCCCTGAGATTTTTCCTATTTTCCCAAAAGGGGTGGCCCTCATGTGTAATCCTGGCATCAACCCTATTAGAACTGATACATGAAGCTATGAAACTATTTGGTTCATATACCCATTTTTCTTCAATTAGGAGGAAACCTAGGTAGGCTAGCTTTCTAATAAAAATAATCTCAGCATCTCTGGCCTCTAGTGCCATGTTGTTTGTCATCTATGGGACATCATACATTTTCCTCTTCTTCTTGCCAGAGCCATATTAATTTTCTACCATAGACACGTACCTAGTGACCTTTAAGAATGCTAACCTAAGGGTCAAAATCTTAGGTAGAAACACTGGTTCCTAACTAAAACCATGGACTAATAATAGTATGATGGGATCCAAAAAAGTAATCACAAGGGATAGGGAAATTGGCCATCAGGTTTGATACATTTAGAAACAATCTATTTATAACTAGTTTTGGGCTCAGATGGCAAAAAGTAAGGGCAACAAAATGTTCCTAGAATTCATATGGGTCACTAGTTTTGGATAAAATATGTGTCCATGTAGACATAGGATTGGTCCTCTATAGGTCAAAGCTTGGGTCATACATGTTTAGATGCATGTATTGGGAATAGATACTATAATTTTAATACAATATAAGGTGAAACAAATAAGAGGAATACCAAAAAACCCCTTTAGATATGAATTGGCCAAGTTGTTCAGCCATTGAATATGCAATTTGTTCAAAGAAATCAAGTTGATACTCTTGAGTCTTGTCAACAGTTTTCAATCTAAAGAGGATAGCCATTTGTTCCTCATAAACCATTATATCAACATTCATTCCAAAAATGAAATCCATCATGGAAAGTGCATCTTGACTAGCTTGGACAAATTGTGCTCTTGTTGTTGGCAGTGTTAGCACATTAGTATCATCATCACCTAATTTTAGCTCTGATTTTAGAAACCTCAATTGAGTATTGACGTCTGTCCACATTTTTTACATCTTGGCAATGGTGGGAAATGTGGTTGTCTTGTCGTGGTACAGGGCTAACATATCTCTGATAGCCTTTGGTGTAATTGTCACTATGAATGGACCCTATTGTATGGTATTTAAAGGCACATGAAACAACTTGGTGCATATTTCAACCAAATTAGGATAGGATGCACACCTGGTATAATGAATTGTGCTAGTTGGGAAGTCCATATCCTCATTGTGAATGTATTATATTGTCCCACCTTGGCCCTCTAAAGACACCTTTGATGTGTCCCTTCTTTGAGAGTTTTAGTACTAGTTCTTTGAATAATTAGGTCCATGATTCCATCTACATAATATTTTACATTTGATGGGTCATTTTCTTGACCAACTTTAGGGACTCTAGTCTACAGGTAGGTCTTTAATGGTTGTACAGGGGCCAAAGCATATGATTTGATTGAGAGAAACTTATCAAGGGATTCATAAATCCCAGACCCTTATTGTGAAGATTATTCTTCATCCATATAAATATCTATTCTTTGAAAATAGTGAATTGTGGTAATAGGTATGAATCTTTTTCAATAAGGAAACACTCTTACTTAATTAGGTTTACTATGAGCTGAACATGCAATAGCAGGGGTTTTCTAATAGATGCAATAATGTTTGAGAAACTGTAAGCTTTAATTCTTGTTATGAGGTATTTATGGACCCATCAAGTCTCAAAATGGCATTAAACTGGGATAACCATTAGCAAATCTTACTAAATCTTCATGGAACAGTGAGTTCAACACGTCATGCAAGTGGATGTGCAAGGTACCTTGGGGAATTTAAGATTTGGGAGATATTTAAATTGTTAAGAGTTTCTAGACTTTTTTAGCTGTGATTAGGAATTTCATTTGCCTTTGTTCTATTTTCTTGAGTTAGAAATTTTATGTAACTGTGCATGTTTTTGTGCCTTTTATGTGACTAGAGAATTAATAAGAAAATTGAGTTTTGTGCCTTTGTTGATATTTTTCTGTGTCACTACAAAATTAGTCTAAGTTATGAGCCTCTGTTTCTATTATTTTTCATCTTTTACATTGATCATGCCTTGTTCAGTCTTTAATGTAATTGAATCTTACGTATAGATTCATTGTGCTTAAGGGTCAAATTAAATTCAGGTGCATCGCCATATTTAGAGTTTCTTTAGTTGCATTTGTGTTTCTATTTAATTTCTATCCCTTTTCCCATTATACCCTTGATATAAAGAAGAGATAGCTTCTTTAAAATCTAGAGGTTGTTTCAAGTTGCTAGTCCCACATTCTTGAAACTTCCCATTGTAACAGGTATGAAGCTTTTGTAATAAGGAAACACTCTTACTTAAGCAAGTTTACTATGAGCTAAAAATGAAAGTAATAGGGGTTTTCTAGTAGACACAATAATGTTTGAGAAACTTTAAGCTTTAACTCTTGCTATGAGGTATTTATTGACCCATCAAGTCTCAAAATGGCATTAAACCTAGATAACTATTAGCAAATCTTACTAAATCTTCATGGAACAGCGAGTTCGACACGTCATGCAAGTGGTTGCGCAAGGTACTTTGGGGAATTTAAGATTTGGGAGATATTTAAAGTGTTGAGAATTTTTTAAATTTTTTAAAAAAGTTCTAAGCTGTAGCTATGTGTTCAAATAACACTTATTTAAAATAAAAAGTGGGAAAGAAAATAGGAAAACAAAACAACTACGAAAAGGGAAACTATCTAACTATAATACATTAAAGACACAACTTAACTGAAATGTTTCAAGTAGATCCCATTCATAGAAATCTCTTTAGGTTTGCCTTCCATTGTTTCTAGCTCAAACAAATTCTTCTATTTACATGCACAAATTTTATAGGGACCAGTCCATAATGCTTCAAATTTAGTATGTTGACCTGGCTTGGCAGCTCTTGCATCCCATTTTTAAACAATTGAGCCTACTTCAAAATGAGGATTTGAAGTCCTTTTATCAAAGTAGTCTTTCATTATTTTTTGATGTTTAATTAATGAATCATGTGATGCATTCCTCTTTTCTTGAACCTCTAAAATTTCAATAAGTCTAACCTACATGGGGCCATTTTCTTCAATTTCAATCTTTTTTATTAGTTGGAGAGCAGGGATTTCCAAGCTTAGAGGTATTACAATAGGCTTGCCATATACCAATTCATATGGAGACATTTTAGTCACCTACTTAGGTGTAATTCTATCAACCCATAGTGCTATATTTAGCACTTTATGCCATTCTCTGTGATGATCAACCCCTATTCACTTGATGAGTTTAATCAGGTTCTTATTAGTTGATTCTGCCAAACCATTACCCTAAGGATAATAATTAGAGGAAGTTTTCATATATATTCCATGCTTTAATGCAAAGTCAGATACTTTAAACCCTAAAAATGCTTTAGCATTATCTAAAATTATGGTGTGAGGAGCCCCAAAGTGAGTAGTGATACTCCCTAAAAAGTCTATGATCACATTTTCTATTGCTTCTTTAATTGCCACTGCCTCAGTCCATCTAGTGAAATAATCTATGGTAGTTAAAATCCATTTGTGACCCATACTAGACACTAGATTTATCATTCCAATGAAGTCAAGACCCCATTGAGCAAAAGTTTCATAAAAAATTATAGGACTAAGAGGCATTACTGCATTCCTCGTCATCTGTACATAATATTGACAAGATTGACATTTTTTAACTAGTTGGTAATAGTTTGTAAATAAAGTAGGCCAGAAATAACCTACCTCACTTATTTTTATGGCTATGGTCTTTGCAAAAAAATGTCCACCTGAGACTCCATGATGCATTTCATGTATTATTTTCTTAGCCTCATCATTCTCTACGCATCTTAAAAGTTTGCTATCAAAATTTCTCCTGAAAAGAACTTGTTCAATTAAAAAAAAATGGACCCCTTGCATCCTATAGTATCTTTTCTTGTTTTGAGGGAGTTCTCTTGGGTAAATCCCATATTTGATAAAATGAATCTTGTTTGTGACCCAAGAGTTCTCATCAACCTCTTGTATCCTTAATATAGTTTCCTTTTCCATTTCTAAATCTATTTCCACTAGTATCATCTTTTCAAGCTCTTGAGTCATATATTGGCATAACCCCTTGCCTCTAACTAACTTAGTGGGTTTTACCTCTACCTCATATTCAAGGATATTTTTTATCCAATTTTCCCTTTTCTTAGTAATTTCACCCTCCATAATGTATTCTCTGACACTTGGGTGAGCCACAAGTATCAAAATCTTACTTCTTGATACTATATGCCTAAATTTCTTGAGGGCTTTTACCATAGCATATGCTTGTTTCTCTATAAAGTTGTATCTAGTTTCATATTCTCTAAGAGTTCTTGAGAAAAAGGCTATTGGATTTTCTCCCTCCTGTCTATCATACTTCTATGTTAGAACAACAACAATACTGAGATCTCTTCCATAGACATACATTACAAAAGGACTAGAAAAGTCTAGGTTTCTAAGTACTGGGGCTGTGGAGATAACTTTCTTGACCTCTTAAAAGGCTTGCCTTCCTTCTGTAGTCCACTTGAAAACTAGCTCTTAATTCAACAAGAGTGTCACTGGTCTTACTAAGCCTATAAAGTCAGATATGAACCGCTGACAAAATTAATCTTTCCCAAGAAAGATTGAATTACTTTCTTATTTACTGGAAGAGGTAAGTTCATTATAGCTACCACTCTTTCTAGGTCTATGGAGACTCCTTCTCTAGATACTATATGTCCCAATAATTTTCCTTGAGGTACAATAAAGATGCATTTCTTAAGATTTAAGGATATTCCAAATTCTTGACATTTCTTAAAAATAGATTCTAAATGATCAAAATGATCAACAACATTTTTTTTAAAAATAGTAAGATCATCAAGATAAATCTAGATGATTTTATTTATAAGTTCCCCAAATTCTACATCCATAACTCTTTGAAAAGTGACTCCAGCATTTGATAAGCCAAATGGCATCTTAGCATATGCAAATGTTCCCCATTTGGTAGTAAAAGTAGTCTTATATTGGTCTTCACCAGCCAACCAAATCTGATTTTACCCAGAGAAACCATCTAGCAAAGAAAATCTCTCTGATCTAGCCACAGTCTATAAAATTTGTTCCATAGATGGAAAGGGATAGTGATCTTTCAGAGATGCTCTATTCAAGTCTCTAAAATCTACATAGAGTCTTATGTCACCATTCTTTTTCCTAACTGGTACTAGATTTGATACCCAAGTTAAGTGTTTGATTGGAAAAATTATTTTGGAATCTAAAAGTTTCTGCAACTCATCTACCATTAGAGATTCAATCTTGGATTTACTGGTCTCTGCTTCTATCTAACTAGCTTAGATCCTTCAGCTAGCTCTATTATGTCCTGAATGATATCTCTATTATATCCATGAAGGTATTCATAGCTCTAGGCTATGACTCTGTCGTATCTTTTGCACAAGTCAATCATTCTTTCTCTTTCCTCTTGTGTTGCAAAATTTCCAATTTTTTAATTTTTTCCCTTCACTCACCTCTATTTCAAAATAATCTGCTTTGTTTACCTAGAACCTTTTCTTCTCTGTGCCTACATCTTCTGGATCAAATAGGTTTTCTAAAGTGATTAAGCCTTTGGGAAGTTTATTATTCTTTAATTGTATAATTTGATCCCCATAAGCCTCTTCAATTTTTAGTTGCAATTGATTAGCAAATTCCCTTGATTTTTGCAAGAATGAGAGCACCTGAGAATCATTCTCAAATACTTGCCAATTCTTATCATTGTCTGGGATAGTTGGTCTTACAATAACTTTTACTGACTCATTATTAACTAATAGGCTAGTTGCAGGATCAAACTATGAGCCAATCTGTGCCATCTTATCAACTTTAGAATTGTGGGTTCTTATGAACCACTTCAATATTAAAAGATTCAAAATCTTCTATTAAGTCCCAAATTTTGTGTCTATAGGATCTCATCCTTACATTTTTGGCTATTGCCTTTTCCCTAATTTGCTTCACCACAAATTCTGAATCTCCTTTTACTATTAAATTCTTTATTCCCTTTTTCTTGGCTAAAATGAGCCCATAAACTAAGGATTCATATTCAGCATCATTATTGGTACAAGCAAATTGAAAATGAATAGCTCTCAAAATTTTCTCCCCATTTGGAGCAACAAGACAAATTCCTACTCTAGCACCACTTTTACTTCTGGCTCCATCAAAATTTAAGGTCCAAATTTCTGAATCTTTTTTAGATTCTTAAATAGTTGGTGTCTCTTCCCTTAAAACATTTGGGATTACATGATCTTCATCAAAAATGACATAAGTTCCCAAAATAGTAGAGTCATAATTTCCATATGCATCACTATGCATCATAGCTAGAAAATGGTTATTTTATTCTTCTTGGTCATGTTCTATCCATTCACCCAACTCTTCAACATAAACCCTTTCTTCTTTATTCAACATAGCATGATATGCCTCTAATTTTGATGTTGGTTCATTAGTGATGTGATCTTTTGATAGTGGTTCAAATAGAATTTTCATCTTTGAACCATATTTTGTTCTTAGGATGAGGTGAGACCAATCAAGGGACATATATCCTCCTATTTTGGCTATAAAGTCTCTGGATAAACATAAACCAAAAATAGGAGGTATATCTATGACTACTACATCCTGATTGACAATTATATTGGGATAAGTATATAATTGTAATGGGAGTTGTTTAATTCTCCCTATTGTTTGTACTGATTTTCCATCTAGCTATATAACTCCTTTAGTAAGTGGTTCATACTTTATTCTTAAAGCATCAACTATTTGCTTAGGCATTACTATAGTACTAGCCCCTAAATATATCAATTCATTATGCAAGAGTTTATTTCCAAATATAAAAGTCAAATAGAAAGGCTCTAGTTTGGATTTACTTACCTCTACTACATTGTTCACAAAGGCTGTTATCTTCAGAGGAACTATGTCCTTGAGTTTTTCTTTATCATCAAGTCCTTCTTTGGTGCCATTATATTTAGGCATTGCTTGGCCTTGTAGATCTTCTTGTAATAGCATCTTTTATTCAAGAATAGCTAATATGTCCCAAATTGATACTTGTGCTGGAGTCCTCCTCAGTTGTTCCACCACATTCATTGGTCCTAATGCTTGAGTTCTTAAAAAATAAGGATATTTTGCCTTTTCTTGAACTTGTACAAGAATCACTTAGTTTTACACTGGCTAAGGCACTTCTTTTCTGATAGTTGTGTTTCTTTGACCTTGAAATGGAAGATTCTCCATAACTTGACTATTTACAACTTCAGGCTGTTCCATCATTCTTCTCTTTGATCTAGTATAGTATTCTGATTGCACCACTAGTTTCTTGGAAGCAAAAGCTTCATTCAAGAATATTGATTCTTCATCTTCAACACATGAAAAAAAAGCATATTCAAAGGCTATTTCTTCTTGTTATTGTAGAGACATCCCTTGCATCTGAGCCATCAGGACCAAATTTTGCATACCAAGAGATTGATAAGTTTGTGCATCTGAAGTACTAGCAAATTCTCCATCCATTCTTCTTTTCTCTACTACCTTTTGTTGTAGATTACCCATGGGACAATCTCTAGGTGTATCAACATTATTACAAGGAAAAAACTAAGCATTGGTGCTATTTGCATAATTATTTTGCCCTTGAACAATTTCCCTATTTGGATTGGGAGGAACAATTTGTGAGGGTGTAGGGATTGCCACTAATTGATTTGTTGGCTGAGGGTTATTTTGTCTTTAATGACCCTGATATTGGTTTGGCTATGATGGAAATTTATTTCCTTGATAGCCTTGATATTGAGGTCTGGGGCAAGGATTTTGTTGTCTCTTTATTTCAATAACTCATTAGAAAATGTCCTTAAGATATTCTTGATATCATCCATCTCAGATGATTAGGTAGGGAAAATTTATTTAGCAGATGGTTGAGGATATTTATACATAGACATAGGTGGGGCTATGGAATTAGGGGATTCTTAAGGTAATGGCAATGTAATTTTTGGAAACATGGGCATGGGAGGCCTTGGGGGCAACTTTCCAACATCTATTAAATTATTTTTAGCTCTGACTACATAGTCATAAGCCTCTGGCAGAGTCTGACCTCCAAGTGATTGTATCATGACTGATATATTTGAATTTAAAGCCTTAGGATAAAACACTATAGCCATACCTAGTAATGGTCTTGTTGTAGTTGGGATTCTTTCCCAAGTCCTTTGAAATATTAAATTAAAGTCAGTCATTACTTCTTGTGGTGACCTTTTTATAGTGATCAATTTTTGCAATAGAGAAGATTTATAACCCTTTTCCTCAAATCTTTCAAAGAAAAGATCTCCAAGTTGATCCCATGTAGATATTGTATTTGGGGTCAAATATCTATACCATTCTAAGGCCTTTCCTATAAAAGAAGCTGCTAACAATCTTATGGCAACATTCTACTGTGTGACAACATGTATGGCACATACATCATACACATCTTGCAAATGTTCCTTAGGTGTTTAAAAATCTTTCCCACTAAATTAGGGTAGAGCCTTCAAAGCATTTACTAGAATAGGGTCCCAAGTGGATAGTGGTATTGGTAGGATCAAAGGACTGCCAGTGTTCAAACTTGCATAATTCCTTGGGGGTATAGGAGCTCCCATATTTACTCTTGGTATTGGTATAAACTGATTTACTCTTCATCTCAGACTAGTTATTAAAGGTAGAAAAGGAATACTTGGATTTATAGTAGATTGAGATCTTGTCACTGGTCCACAGCTCTGACTCGTTGTAGCTCTCTGGTTCATACAGTCTTGAAAGAAACTTCAAGATGGTGTCCCAACGAGCATGCCAAAAATTATTGATGATTAAAATTTCATTGTTTCTAACACCAACAATGAGAATTTTCAAGAATGTGGAACTTGCAACCTGAAATAACCTCTAGATTTTAAAGAAGCTGACTCTTCTTTATATCAAGGGTATAATGGGAAAAGTGATAGGAATTAAATAGAAACACAAATGCAACTAAAGAAACTCTAACTATGGTGATGCACCTAAATTTAATTCAACCCTTAAGCATAGTGAAGCTATATGTAAGATTTAATTACATTAAAGAGTGAACAAGGCATGATCAATGTAAAAGATGAGAAACAATAGAAATAGAGGCTCACAACTTAGACTAATTTTGCAGTGACATAGAAAAATATCAACAAAGGCATAGAACTTAATTTTATTATTAATTCTCTAGTCACATAAAAGGCACAAAAACATGCACAGTTATATAAACTTTCTAACTCAAGAAAATAGAACAAAGGCAAATGATATTCCTGATCACAACTAAAAAATTCCAAAAACTCTTGACAATAATCTCTTGCAAAAAATTCTCTCTATCTTTTGATCCTGCTTCTGGTAATCTCTGCACCCCTATTTATAGCATTGAATTAGCTCTGGATTGTCTACACATTCCCAATCTAACAGTCTAACTAAACTCTAACTAAATTAGAAGTGTCTAACACAAGATATTTCTTAGATCTAAAATGTTCTATCTTCCTACAATTTTATTGGCCGACATAGATACCCTGGATGCTTCCCACTTTTAAATGGGAGAGGACACTTGGCCAATTCCTTTGCTCTACTTGAAAACCCTCTTATTATTCAAGAGGCACTATAAAATGACACTTGGCATGTTTCACAACACTTACTAAAGGCACACAACACTTTCCATGTAACTTATACTCTTCTTGTGTCTTTGCTCAGGAGTGTTCTGCTTTTGACACCTGTAGCAATCTACTTCTTCAAACTTTAACAACTTAATAGAAAATAAGACCCATAACATTTCTTGCCCTAGCAAATTCAAAAATGGGATAGGGATAAGTGGCACTTTCTGTGCATCTTTAGCTAGGGACATGTGGCTGTCTCCACTACTTTTAGCTACCCTTTGAGAATCCTGCAAAAGATGACACTTGACAGCCTTCATGTTGCTTTGTATCTATTATAGAAAAATTTGGGCCTCATTTCATCTTTACATGGATGGTGACACTTGGCAGCTTCTACTTTCCTTAGAAATAGAACTTGGGACCCACCACACTCTTTACTTATCAGTGAAACAAAATGAAGATAATTCAGATGTTGACACAAGGTGTCTTCCACTTTCTTCAATTTGAGATACATGGCATCTTCCATTGCTTTTAGAAAAGCATATTGAAACCTCCACAGTTGACACTTGGCACCTTCTACTTGATCCTGAGAAAAGCTTTATTGAAAAGAAGCTTTTGAGATGTATAAGAAACATGAAATGCAAATGTCAACACTTGCTATGCTCCACTAATTTACTATGAGACACGTGGCATGTCTCGACCAACTTCTATTAATTATGAAAGGTGCCTTGGCCAATGACATTTGGCAGCTTCCACTTGATTTTGACACCTAGACAAAATTGAGACAAAAAGAAATTTGAGCTCGCGCTCTGAGTCAAAACTTCACCATCTCGAACCAAAGTGTGTGGGGACAAAATTTGAATCTGAAAATCAAAATAAAATGTAGAGTATTTTTTACTCTATAGATCCATAGAAGTTTCTCCTTGGCACCTTGGCAAATCCTTCCATCTCACCCTTGATTAAATTAACCCATTAACCATTCTAGTTGTATCATTTCTAATCAAGATGAGTATCTCTTCATTGGTAGGTAAAAATAAATCATTCACACTGATCAATCCTATTCTTATATCCATCTCTTTCATCACTTTTCACCCACTTGTATTTAATCTATATTCTAGGTTATATCCTTGAGTTATGCTTGCTAATCATTCCTAACTGTGGCACCATCAGTTTTAGCCAATCTAGGTCTATTTAATGATTATAACCATCTATGGACAAATCATTATTTTAAATTTTATTCTTGATTATAACTACCTTTGGGAAAATCAACATCCTTTTTACATCAATGCATGAAAGCATTTTCTCATTTGGATTAATCTCAACCATGGGTTAATTCCACTTTTCTTCTTGTTTCATTTTTAGGGACCACCCATCAATAAATTTGATGGCCACTCCCTTTATGGGGCATCATCAGAGGCTTCCCAAAATCATTTGGAGCTTTTTTCTTCAACCATCATGTTATTTTTGGCATACAGGTCATCTCTCATTATTTGAGAAGACAATGTTTTGCCTACGGTTTGAAACATCTTCCCAAATAGAGGGAAACTATAGACACCTAAAACTAGCCATCGATAACCTCTAACCAAGCTTTTGATAAATTTATACGCAAATGCACAATTTCACCTAAAAACATTAAATCACATTAAAAGATTTGAAATTGACATATTCAAATGCCAATTTTGGCTAGGGTATCCCTAAATGAGGTAATACAATTTATAGGCTAACTAACTTTGATCACATCATTCTGAGTCAAAATGCCAATTTTATACCTAGGTGCTCTAGATTGCTCTTTCCTATCAAATATCTTGCATGAGACATGTGCCTTTGTTATTTTATATTGGTAACATCCTAAATAGGAATATGAATCTAACACATCTGACATCACCTTCAAATTCCAATCCAATAAAATTATCGACCAATAACAAACCATTCTAATCAATTTGAGTAATTTGTGCACGAAGTATTTAAACATGCTTGAAGAGATAATTAACCCAAATCAAGGCATAATTAAGAATTCCATGGAAACTTGTTGAGTACTTGTTTTTAGAAATCAATATTGAATATCTAAATCATCGGGTGACCTCATTTCTTGGGAAGACATCCCTAGGCCATAAATGACAAAAATATCAATATTCATGTCTCTCATGCCTCATTAAAGCCTTACATGCCTCTTAATTTTTCTTCTTTACCAAATATTGATGTTCATATTTATCAATTTTAATTTCATAATTGTATTAATCCTTAGCCACACATCTTAATCATGATATGGATGGTTTAGGTTCATTCTGATCAATCTCAAAAATCTATCAATAGAGAGGCCATGAACATTATTTCTAAGCTATTTTGGTGCAAAGTTATAATGCAAAAATATCTTAAAGAAGCCATTACAACTAGTGTTACCATGCCAAATCAATTCCTAGCTAAGTCAAGCCACAAAGCCAAAGGTGCCAAGGAGAGATGGAGGTAGACAAGCTTTCATTGCCAAGGACTTCATGAGCAAAAAACTGAGCAAGCCACTACAACAAGCATTTTAGATCATCCAACGAAGGTAAAAGAATGTTTCTTTTACATTTTAGTTGTGTTTTTTTATTTAATTTTGTTAGGTAAGCACTCCCTAGTGTTTATTCCTAGGGATGTTATGATAGTTAGTGTATTTCTTTCATTTTATTTTCATTTTGAAACTAACACGATACTAACCATCCTCTCTTGAGTAAAATTCTTAGATCACAGTTACTATGTTGTTTGGTAGAGAAATACAATCTTGGTGTATCACCTTAGTTTAAATACTTCTTTATACATTTTTCCTTTTCCCTTTATCTTAAACTAATAAGAGAAGAGCCATCTTCTTAAAAATTTGGAGGTTATTTCAAGGGTCAATTCCCACATATTTAAAACTTCCCACAATTTTGGTGATTAGTTGTAAAATTAAGCATCAACAAATTCCAACACCACCATGGAGAAAGAGGATACCAAATGATAGGAGGCCTAAACCACATCCCAATGCAAACATCTAAATCTCTTTCCTCTAAACATTGAGTGATTATTTGGTCAACTATTTTGGCTCTTTTTAGACTCCATTTAATATTTTTGGGGTTGAGGACTTCTCTGTGATTTAACTTAATATGTAATGTCTCCCACCTAGAAAGACTTACATTGAAACCATTGGCATAATGGTGGTTTATAAAAGCTCTAAAAGTATAAATATTATATCTTAATAGCTCATGATACTTGTTTTTCACATGCATATGATATAGTGGTTGAAAAGAATAAATAAGTTTCTTTACTTCTTAAAATTGTGGTCTCATGCATATCCTAGTGGTGCTTTGTAATTTCAAAAATCTATTATTGGCCTATTACCATGCCATTTGGTTACTTAGAGTGGAGAGAAATGCATGCAATTGTGTCTCTCCAACAACAAATTGAAAGTATAGAACTCACAAATGACATCCTACCTTTATTTATTGCTATGTAGAAAAATGTCCATAAATGCATGCTCATCTTCAATGATATGTGAAAAACCAAGGGAAATTTACTGAATATGCTATTTATAAAATTGCTCACGTAAGAAAATAACATAAATTGATGAAAGATGCTTGCATGCTAATAGTTTCTCAAAAATAACAAAAATGTGATAGATAGAAGCCTGTGCTTTCTACAATTGTAGTTGGGATTATGCCAAATGCTTCTGAGATTCTTCCTTAAGTTTGGCATTTTCATCTTTTAATTTTTGAATTTTCTTCTAGGTGATATTCTAGGCAAAGATTATTCCATGTAATGAAACAAGGAAAGAGGGAATAACTATAGTTGGACCCTATTTTTAAACTAGAATATCTCATGTTTATCTATGCATGACATTTTTAAAATCCATAATCTTAGTGTCCTTAATATTAGGATAATTATATAAAATAGTAATCTGATTGTCTTTGATAGCAAGATAATTCTATAAATTACTCAATTCTTGGGTCTATGAAAACATTACATTGTGGACCATAGTCTATTCATCTCGTATTACTTGAATAATTATTTCTTGGTCACTAAATCTAGTAACATATTCTGCCCACAATTGTTTCAAATTATAAATCATCAAGTCCTTACCTTCTAAAGTTGAACAGAGTGCAACAAACTCTATTTTTTACACTCTGATTATTTCCTCATGGAAACATAAATCCATGCCATGTCACAATTCTTATTCTTTTTTCATTTAAAAAATGTGGAGAATATGGATCTTCTTTAATCAAGGTTGCTTTACCCTTATCATCAATACAAGACATAGTAAATCCACTCTTGTGATTGAAAGGTATCTCCTCTCTTGTGATTGAACAATGAAAGGTAAATCCACTCTTGTGCCTATTTGAAAGGTATATCCTAAGAGATACCTTAAAGGGGGAATCCACTCTTGTGCATGTTTTAAAGGTATCTCTTAGGAGATATGTTGAATTATAAATCCATTATTATGCATGTTTGAAAGGTATCTCCTAGGAGATATGTTGAAGGTATTGCACATGCCTTTGAAATATCACCCAATAGTGCCTTCTGTGAAAAGGTATCTCCTCTCTTGTGTTTGAAAGATATCTCTTATGAGATAACTTGAAGTGGAAATCCACTCTTGTGCTTTAAAAGTATCTCCTAGGAGATAGTTTGAAGGTATTATAAGGGCATTCAAACTATCACCCAATAATGCTTTCCATGTAAAGGAAAATTGCACTTTTTTGTTGAAGGAGAAATCAAATCTTGTCCCTATTTGAAATGTATCTCCTAGGAGATACCTTGAATGAAAAATTAACTCTTTTGCATGTTTTAAAGGTATCTCATACAAGATACATTGAAGTTATTGCAGGGCCTTTCAAAATATCACCTAGTAGTGCCTCCTATGTAAAGGAAATTTCACTAGTTCCTTGCAAGACAAATCCACTCATGTGCTTGTTTGAAAGGTATATCCTAAGAGATACCTTGAATGGGAAATCCACTCTTGTGCATTTTTGAAAGGTATCTCTTATGAGATACCTTGAATTATAAATCCACTATTGTGCATGTTTCAAAGGTATCTCCTGGGAAATACCTTAAAGGTATTACACAAGCCTTCAAAATATCACCCAGTAGTGCCTTCCCTGAAAAGGTCTCATCTCTTGTGCTTGAAAGGTATCTATTATAATATACCTTAAAGTGGAAATACACTCTTATGCTTGAAAGGTATCTTCTGGGAGATACCTTCAATGTATTATAAGGGCCTTCAAAATATCACCCAATAATGATTTCCATGTAAAGGAAAATTACACTTGTTTGTTGAAGGAGAAATCAACTCTTATCCGTATTTGAAATTTATCTCCTAGGAGATACATTGAATGGGAAATAGACTCTTGTGCATGTTTAAAAGGTATCTCCTATAAGATACATTGAAGCTATTATAAGGGCATTCAAAATATCACCTAGTAGTACCTTTTATGTTAAGGAAATTCCACTTGTTCCTTGTAGGAGAAATGCACTTTTGTGCCTATTTTTAAAAATGGTAACACTACCTATTTATATAGAGCATAGGTGGTGTACCAAATGGTTTTCAAGATACATATGTATGAAATAAGGACAGCTATCTTTTCATCAAAAATTCTAGAATATATATATATATATATATGGTTTTCTACATTGGACTAACATAGAAAACATATATGCTAACAAACTAACATATATTTGTCATTTCTTGTATTGATGAGGTGGATCTCATATTTAATTATTTATAATTTATTAATCCAATGGTAGTGGGATATGAAGGCTCTATCAGCATCATCACTAGGATTTTTTCAATTCTACTCATTAGATCTCCATCTGGATCCAAAAGTTTGTTGATATTGCTACGTCATTTGCTTAGTTAGATATTTTAACCATAAGGTCTTGTTTTTATTAATAAACATGAAGGGGACTTAGGGTTATACTTAGGCTAAACATTAATAAAAATATTTTGGTTAGGAGACATAAAAGAGGACCCTAAAAAACAAATGTTAGACATGGTTAACATAATTTAGTAAGCTAAATTGGAAATCTACTCTTTAGCTTGAAATTTATCTCCTAGGAGATACCTTGAAGGTATTATAAGGGCCTTCAAAATATCATCCCTTTCTATGTAAAGGAAAATTGCACTTGTTTGTTGAAGGAGAAATCAACTATTGTCCCTGTTTGAAATATATCTCTTATGAGATACCTTGAAGGGGAAATCAAATATTGTGCATGTTTTAAAGGTATCTCCTACTAGATACATTGAAGGTATTACAGGGGCCTTAAAAATATCACCTAGTAGTGCCTTCTATGTAAATTAAATTCCACTTATTCCTTGTAGGAGAAATCCACTCTTGTGCCTATTTGAAATGTATCTCCTAAGAGATACCTTGAAGGAGAAATCCACTCTTTTACATATTTGAAAGGTATCTCTTAGGAGATACCTTGAATTGGAAATACACTATTGTGATTTTTTGTTTTTCATTAGTTTACTCTACACAATTTGGAACATATGGTAATCGAACTTGTAACTCAAGTGAAACACCACCTTCTTCTAGTCATGGAAGAATTCTATATCCTTAAAGTGCATAGAAAAAAATATAGAATTGGCACTAGGGATTTTATTTATGTATTCAACCCAAATACCATTTCTTAATGCCTCTATAAAAGTTTTTTGAGCCAACTCTAGTTCATCATGTTCAACATGAAGAACCCCAATGTTGTTTATTAATTCAATGGGTACTTCTTCTCTACTCTTATTCAAAAGAGACTTTGTTATCTTAAGAGATTCAAAGGCCATACTAGGGTCTTAAAATATTAATAACTCACCCATATTGATAAATACATGGGCATCACATAGATCTATGCAAGTTACCTTTCATAAAATTTTTGAAGCCTTCTATTGGTTCTCAAATTCGTAGTATGCAAAACCTTAAAAGGATGCCAAGATGTATGTTTAGGTTATGCAACCAATTTGGCCAACTGACATAATCAATCCAAGTGGTTAGGATTCTCTACACTTTAGGTTCTACTTTGCCTAGGTGGGTGTTACCTTATATTCACAAATGATTAATTACTCCTAAAATTTGTTGGTGACTTCAAAGTAGATTAAGGGATTTATGTAATTTTATAAATTAAATCATCTAATTCACCCTAATCCAAACTGGCGTATGATTTAAATTAGATTTTTTCTAATTTTCTATTATACTATTATTCCTACTCTTACACAACAAAAAATTAAAATTGGATTTTTTTTTGTTGATAAACTGCACAGCAAGATATCTTTTAGAATTGATTCAAAAAAACCTTACAGATGGGAAGTAGCTTGCCCCTAAAAAGATGTTCTATTATAAAAAAACCCCATGGGTTTTATATTCATTCCAAAACTTTCTCCCTTATACATTATTATTTACATCAAAATTGCATTTTAAAATTAAAGCATTAGTAAAAGGAACCCATAGAATTCACCATTTTCAACCAGATTTATAAATCACATCACCCATTCCCCATTTATCTCTAGGTCAAGTGCATGGGAGCACATAAGGAATTTTTTGCTAATGGTGGCCTAGTGGTAGTGATGTTCAAGAGGGGTGTTTGTCATATTAAGGAGAAATAGAGGTCATGAAACCTTGACATTTGGGAAGATAAACAAATTAAGGTCTAAGGCCCATGGAATCCCCACACCCAACTCTACCCATAACACCACCTTGAGATAATTTCCCCAATATTTTGACTTGAAAATTTTGCATAGCAGTAGCAAAATGTCTATCTTCTCACCTCAAAGATACCAAAGATACCAATAACCAATAATATATGTTTTAATTGACTCTATATCTACTTTTATCTATTAAAAAATCCATTCTCAACACCATTTTTATCTCTTCTAACTCCAAAAAGTTCAAGCAATCAATTCTATGGGGCTTGGTAATCAACTTCAACCTTGAGTCTATGACGAATTAAAAAATGCCATTTTCCCTCATGCAATGTGAAGGTAGATAGGCATATCCAATTTTATTGTTGGCTAACTTCAATCTATAATGTGATAAATCCTTGTTGGGCTCCAATAAATAGATCTATTCCCTTTGTGCCAAGCTATAGTTCATTAATGGCACTTGGGTGAGCTCAACTATCAAGCTTTGGGAGATCTATCCATATGTGTTAATGGTTGGGGGCTTAGTGCCTTTCAGTTGAGAAATGTCACTTAGATATTTAAAATCATTCATTTTAAGTGAGTCTATTAAATTTTATTCTTCCATAATAAAGGTGGCTCCTTCATTTTCTATAGAATCCAACTCACCTTTACCTTAAATGTGGTTGGCTATAAAAGCTTTAAGATCTTCCAACATCTACTTTTAGCCAAATTACTTAAGTTATTGAAATTTGCAAAAGCTATTTTACTTTAAAAAATAAATCATAAAATGATATTAATTTTACATAATTATTACTAATAAAAAGATTATTCATAGGGTGCATATGAAGACAAAAGAGAACAAGAGAAGAAGACGAATAATTGTTGAAGATTTAAGCTCCAATGAGTCTACTTCATGAATCTAGATTTTGTATTTTTCTCTATAATTTATGTGCTGAGATATCATTGATTGGATTATTACATCATCTATTTTTACAATGGAATGTATTTCTATCTATAGTCTCATAATTTATCTTTTTATCCTCCTATATTTATCTTTAACTATCTCAATCCTTAGTCCAAGTATTTTTAGTTCCTCCTAATATTAGCTCAAAGCTTTGACTAACTTGGTTATTAAAGGATTTATAGCTTTATCTATTCATTTCATTAATTATTCATTTAACTACTCTACATTTCTTGGAACATTATCACTAGAACAAATACTAGTGACACCAAAAAGGGCATCTTAAAGATCAAATTTTGTATGATGTGCATCTTCTTCTATTTTCTTTATCTCCTCTTCCATGTCTAGTAAGATGCTCAAATGAAAAGATAAGAGATAATCTTCTTGTTTCACCTTCTTTGAAGAAGGAGATATTTTTTCTTCAACCATGATTTTCTCACATAAATTCACTATTACTTCCAGACTTTCCTTTTGGAGTTTGTAAATACCATACACATTTTCCAACTCATTTCATACTACTTTTATTTCAACTATCTTATCCAAAATTTCTTGATGAACATTTGGGATGCTTGGGAAGAGTTCCTAGGATTTTTTCTTCATTTTATCTATCCATTTATCTATAACCCTTTCCCTATCCCATTTTTCATCCACCTCAACTATTACTTATGGCTCAATTAGTTCTCTTGAGGTAATTTCTTGTTGGGGAAATGATTTGGCTACTTTAGTAATTATTTCACATAATTGTGCATTTTGTTCCTTTAGCTTTGCCTTGGTAGCCTTTTATTCATCTTATTAAAAAGAGAATAAATCAAAGTTTGAGTATCTCCCTTCAAAGTATCAGTTGTTACTTCTCCAAGGGGTATCCTTGTAAAATTTAAGTCATTCTTAGTGACTTCTTTTTTTCTCATTCCTTGGGGAGGAACTGATAACTCAAAAAAAAATTGGCCTAAAGATTCAATTAGTAGCTTTTAAGTTACTTTCGCTGATTTTGGTTTCTTGCCTCTTTTATCCAGACTTTTCAATAATTTCAAATCTATCTCCTAAATATTGATCACTTCATTTGATCCAAGAGTATTTTGTGTAGCCAGCCAATGTGAGAAATTAGTTGACATAGAAGTGATAGAATGAATGATTACCTATTGATGGTGACTATCTTGAATTTTTAGTTCCTAAGAAATAACTTTCTAAGTTGCCATCTCTCCTTGAGGTTCCTCTATAGATTTAGCAACTTGATTTTCAAGATCTATTTCCTCAATTTCTATTCTTTTCTTAGCCTCTATTTCTTCTTCTTTGTCTTTTTCTTGTTCACCCACAACCTCCTCAATTTCAACTGCTATATTTTCTTGAGAAATTGTTTCTTGTGAAGTTACTTCTTTAGGTTCTTTTTCAATGGTATGTGGCTCGACCAAAGGAATGAATGGTGGTGATACAGGTGTAGGAGATGAAGGAGGAAGAGGTGGTGACTCTTTCCTAAGAGACTTCTTAGAGGTTTTGGTGACATACACCTTTGGAGGTGACATTAATATGGAGGAATCCATGAGAGGTGGAGTGGAAGTGGAATCAGTGGAGGTGGAAATATAAGGAGCAATTGGAGAAGAAATAGGAGTAGTAGAAACCAATGGAATAGTAGAATTAGTTGGTTGTGTTGGCTCCTTATCTTTTACCACTAATAAGGTGTCATCAACATTTTTATTTAATTTTGAATTCATTATAGGAATCTGACTACTTTCTCCTTGTATTATCTCTTTCCTTTTTTGTTCCACTCTAGTAGTCTCATTTATCAACTCCTTCATGTAATAACCTTTATCAAGTAGCAAATTAAAGTTCATCACCAAAACATTTTAAGTCCTTTATAAAATTTTTTTTTCATTATTATCTCCAAAAATAATCACTAGAAGTGGGGCATTGTCTCCTCCTACTATATGGAAAGCATCACTAGTAACAATACCATCATCTTCCATGTCCTCAAGAATGGTATCCAAGTCAAATGTATAGATTTGTTCAATGTTCATCCTTCTATTATCCCTTCTTCTTACATCAAACTCATCCCTGCAATCAATCCAAAAATCTTATAGTTTTAGGATATGCATATATTTGATGGAAACCATATTTTATTCCACTCCTCTACAATCAAAATTTTCCCTGACATCAAAATGTGTCTGAGTGTAATGATGATACATCTCTTTCTACATATTTCTTGCCTTGTAAATAGTGATGAAATGATAATGGATAATTATAATAGGGAAATTAATAGTTGCCTTGTGAGCCTTAGATTTAAAATCATGCAACTCAACCAGTTACCTACAAAATTCCATAAGGACCTACTTGTCACTTGGATACCTAGGTAGCTTGATAGGTGTTCCTAAGAAACCTCCTACTCTAAGATATGAGAAATCAAGAAACTAAAAGAAAAGTTAGCCATATAGAGAGATTGCATCCCATAACTCATTTGATACTCTTCTATTCTTCAAAGATGTCACCAAATTTCAAATAAGCTCATAAAAGAAGCCATAATTTACTATAATATAATTCTTGTAGTATTCTTCAAGGACTAGCTAAGGATAATATTCATATATTGGTACTACTGATAGTGTACCATTAGTATTTAACATTGAAGGTCTGTAATACATTCTTCAACTGTTGATCCATGTTATCACTAAATAGTTTTGCCCAGTTAATCTTAGCAGAACTTTGAGTTACAACAATGGTTCTAATATAGTCATAAATCTAGGGTGAAAACCATTTGAAATTCATTTGTCCATTGATTATACATAAAATTTGAATGATGTCATCCACTTCTTGAGCAAAATTTGATCTAAAAATGTGCTTAGGGAACCTTGAAGGTTGATTTGTTTTATTCAAGTAATATATATTCATAATATTAATACACTCTATTATTTTGGTTTCCCACTACTTCTCAACCATATCCATTGAAATATCAATCAATTTTGGTGAGGTTGGAATCTTTAAACATTAGTTAAGGTATTGAACATCCAACCTCACAACTACATTTCTAGCATCATCTCTTACTACCCTGGTCAGAGAGTCATAGTACATAGCACATGCTAACATAAACTTAGGAAGTTGAGATGAACTTGGGAAAGTTTCAACCTAAAGAATCCCATTATCGGTCATGGAGTGTAAGAGTGGAGTTTTTGTAGGGGCTCTTGATTTTTCCAAAAGCTGGATCACAAATATGTGTGTCATGTCTATGTCACTTATCTCAATGAGTTTAGAAACAATACTTTATTAAATGGGGTATCCTTTGTATCCATACATAATTTTTGGTTCTTAGAATTTGACATTTTTTACTTTTGATTTTCCCTTCTTTCTTGGTTTTATAATCTCCTCAAGTGCTAGCTTTGGGGCCTCCTCAATGATCTTACCTTGTACATTCAATTCCATTACTTCTTCTAACCTTCCTGAACTCTTTGATCTAAGTATTATATTTTGGAAAATTTTAATGAACTTGATAAGTGTTTTTCAAAAACTCATTGACTATTCCAACTAGTTAATAAAATTTTAAAGGAGTTAACTCTTTATTCTTTGAAACATTTCTAAATAAGTTTCAAGTTCTAAGTAATTGGAAATTTTTGAAATACTAAGTATTTTGCCTTTAAGTAATAGTGCTTAAAAACCCCGAATAGGTATTATAAGAGTATGAGCCTTAATTTTTTTAGAAGTTAAAGATTTTAAGATATAAAAACTTTTGGTTTTCAATAACAAATTACTTCGTTTCAAAATCCCAAAGTAAGTTCAAGAAACCTGACTAAGTACTAAGGCAAGGAAAATTTGAGCGAGTCTTGGATGATGGTTCATGGGTTTGCTCGAGGTCAAGACTTTGGGTTTACTTAAGTGATTTAATTTAGTTCAAAATCTTAAAGTAATAATATTTTATGAACTAGAATAATTCTTTTGGGAGACGGGTTTTTGGCAAGAAGTTAATTGCTAGTAAAACCCAAAGTTATGAAGGTTAAGAAACCCAAATAAGTATTGGGGAAAGTGGCACCTAATTGAGTAAGCTTTTAATGTGGTTAGGGGTTTACTACATTAGTTACTTAGGATAAGGAATATAAATAAAGAAGTGATGGGAAATCTGAAGGACTAGGGTAAGTTATTAGGTGTCAAAAACTCAAAGTAAAAAAGAGGGACTGGTAAACCTGATTAGGTATAGAAATTGGAAAACTAGGGATTGCATGAAGATTTTTGATTTTTAGGTTTTTAAAATGAATAAAATATTATAATATATTTTTATATTTCAATTTTTCAATTAAAACAAAAACTTTTGCTAAGATTTTGAAAGAGAAAACAAAGTAAAACAACATTGATAGTCAAAAAACTATGGCGACATGAGAAAAATAAAATGGAGATAAAATAACATAAAAAAATAATAAAATAAATTTAAATTGGTTTACCAATAAATTAATTACCTCAAATATAAATGGGTTAAGAATAAAATTATTCAAAATTTGTTCTAGAGAATAAAAATGCAAAACTTAGGGTTCGTAGGGGATATTACTTATTAAATGAGGTGGAATTTCATGAATTTATATAAATTACAATGTATTTATTGAAAGAAAGAAAAATAAAAATCAACCCTTACTTTCTTTTTAATTAGGATTTTTTAATTATTTTACTTATTTTAAGTAATGAAGTAAATCTCTTTGGAATCCCTATTTGGTCTAGGTTCATGAGTAATTTGGGTTCTTGATTTGGAACTACTTTTACTTATAAATTTAAATAAGTAAAAAACTTTCACAATCCTAATTTTTCCTATAAAATTTTATTCAAATTTTTAGGATAACTTAACTCCTTTTTTTTCAAGTAAAGTAACTCATGAATCCCGATTAGAACTAGGGAGTGTTGGTTGGGTTTTCAGGACTATTTAACTTAATAGTTTGGTAAGTAAAGTAATTCAAGAAACATGAATTGGTCTATTAGGAGTGAATGAGGTTATTTAGAAAAATTAAATTATTTTAAAGGAAGTAAAGTAAATTATAAAACCTAATTTTCACTGAAAATGAGCTAAGTTACTTTTATCTTACTTTAAGTGCTGAAGTGGATGAGTAAAAGGATTTGATTGATGTTTATAAGAAAATGCCTTTATTTATTTGGAGTAATTTAGAATTAAATGAGTAAAATAAAAAACAAATTAAAAACAACACTAATAGAACTAAATTTATTTATTTAGGAGACTGGCTTCAAGTAATATAACTAACACACAGACCAAAATGTAAAAAAATTGATAAAAAGGGGGTTCCACAAAATATTGAAGTGTCAAATTCTGGGGACACCACAGCCAAAATAGGCATGAATGATCTCCAAATTTTAAAATGTCACTTGGAAATGTCCAACCAAAAATAGGTGTGAATGATCATCTAGGGACAATATACTCTTATGAATGATTGAAACGTGTCTCCTAGGAGATACCTTGAATGTACCTATTAATGGGTGTTTTGATACATACTAGAAACATACTTCCTCTCATCTCTCTCCTTTGAAAAAAATGTATGTGGATTAATTTTCCCATCATATGATATTCAATAGTACAAATAATTAAGTTTTGATTTTGTTTTACCTTATTAGTTAAAGTGTGAGTTTATGTATATATTGTGAAGATTGAATATGTATTTTGTATTATAATTTAGAATGAATTTTTTTTTTGATACGTTTAAACACTACTAAAACACAAAAAATTACATGAACCAATGCAATATACAACTTGCATTTTAAAAAAGATCAATATTTAAATTATTTCAATTGCTTTTTAGAATGTCTTCAGGTGAAAAAAGTTTACCACACTTAAAAGGCAAAAGGCAACCTCACTCAAAGAGAATTTGGATATAACAAAAAATAAGGCCTCACTCCAAGATAATTTGGATAGATTACCATATAAAATACTAAAACTAACATTAAATCCACATGAACATCTACCATTTTATGGTGGTGACAAAATTCCTCTTCCTAACAGGTAAAGAATCTCTTCGATTAGAATAATCTTGGAATGTGATAAGGATGAAATTAAAGATGCCATTAATTTCAAATTGGAATAATTGAATGGATAAGAGGGAATTATCCATAGAGCTATAACTAATTTCACTAAATTTACACCTAGTTAAATGGAATTGACAAAAAATAATATTTCTCCTTCTTGTGAAACATTTGGGTTTCATTTGAATAACTATGACAACCTTGAAATATATGGGTTGATAGACAGAGATAATTTTTTCAATAGAATACAAAACATGTTGAAATAAAAACATGGACAAGGGGCAAAAATGTCTTCTACTTTCCACCATGTAAATATGTATTTAAGATACCCTACAGACATGAGAGAATCAACATTGAATAAAAAAAGAAGGGAAACATATTTGTATGAAAAATTGAAAGAGACCATACAAGTACTCACACCAGTGGAGAAAAATAAGGTTGACCAAAAGGTTTAAACACTTTTGTTGACACAAACTTCTAATGAGACACACAGTGAATTCTCTACATTGTATATTTCATCTAGCACTTATTCCTTGAATTTTCAAATATAAATCTATAAATTAGGGGATGCAAATATCAAAATAAGAAATCTCAATGAAATAGGAGTGAATGATATATTTAACTCATTTGTAAAAAATAATGAGGTGATAATTAAGTATGATTTATTAATTCATTTTGATCCAATCAACCCTGACTATTTTATTGAATCAAAGGATGTCCTAGAAGATATGATGGAAAAAATAATAATGTTTAAAATTGCAGATAGCCAACGTATAATTACAACATGATAGAGAATTATTTCAGAGGGGGACTACAATACATAATCATTGAGAAATAAATGTTCTTTTAGAAGGGCAAGATTTTTGAAAACTTATACCCCATTCCATATTGTGCACAAAATATGTAATCAATATAATGAAGCCAATAAAACCATTTATAAGGCTTCATTTATAGAAAGAGTTTGATCTTCACGTGACCTTATCAAACTGAGAGGTTGGAAGAATTTTGAAATAGGTAATAAAATGATAGAGTAAATACATGAACAAGATAAACATTTATTCACATACTTGAACTGTTCAGTACAACTGGAGGAAAGAAAATGCCCTTTCTTCATTGAACAAATAATTTGTAATTGTTTTATTAAGGTGTTTAATTTTTTTTAAAGTGCTAATTTACTTGGTTTAGATAAACAAGACCTAAATTTAATTGGCACAATAGTAATTAGAAATATTCAAGTGTTTTCAGGCAAACAAAAAGTAGAAATAGTAGATTTATTGGAAAAAGGGTATATTTTCTTCTTAAAAACCCCTATGTACAACAATAAGGATGATTGGTGCAAAATTTTGAAGCTATAAAGTAACATATTATCAAAAATTATAGATTATTTCCATAACCATGATATGACACTACTACTAGACTAAAAAATCACACCTGATGAGGTAAAGGAGAATTATAAAAATTTTGTGAAAGGATTTGACAATTTGTGTGTCCTGAATGAAATTATTTCAAAAAAAAATGTTGGGAAGTATTATCTCAAGATTCATTAAGCATATTGAAAATTTATCTATGTAATGATAGAGGTTAGCTTCCCAAGATAGATACAAAAAGATTCAATTGCCATTATGACCCCCTTGTCTTTGGCCATCCATTTTAGAAGATTATAGTGAAACGTTCATTCTTGGTGTGAACGTTGATTTGATAATTATTGATCTTTTGAATCTCACAAAAAAATTTAAGGAAGAACATCTTCACCTATTTTTTCAGGCATTAATTGAAAATATTATTATCAGGGCCTTCAATATATTTATCATTTATGACATAAAACATTATCCTACCATTCAGACCTCTCTCAAGAATCTACAAGTTGGTGATTTCCTTTACATGCAAGATAAAAGTTTCATACTATGGGGTCCAGATAGTTATGAATTCAATTGGACACATATGATAGGTATCAATTTTTATCAAGATCCATCTCATTTTTAGCTACCATGTTCTTGCCTCCATTTTCAACAAAGTAGATTAGAGGATGATTTTGACATCTATAAAGATGCACCAATATTTAAAAGTATTGGATCACAAAAAATAAGGCCATTCAAAAATTATCTAGATACCATATTTTGGGAGACACTTGTCTCTACTTTCAATGATCTAGATGCATGTCACATCTTAAGGGTATATATAGGAGTTGGATTAGTGTGTGTTTGTAAAAATTTGAAAGGAAATTTACCTTACATTATAGAAACTAAAGAAAAAATGATTTTTAATGTTTAATTTCAAAATTTTCTAACAAATTTAGAGAAACCAATACAAGAACAACCACTTTGATTAGTACTAGGTACATAACATTTTAGAAGTTTTTTATAATCATGCTTCATTTTCCAAATATAATATCTTAACAATATTTTAGTGTATATACTTTATTATTCAAACCTGACATGTTATAAATCTTTCATTGTGTATCACCAATGGCATTACATACAAGTGACAAAATAATAATAACAAAAAATCATATCAATGAACATGGCACATCACAAGATAAAAAAAGGTAACATAAGATCATGCATATTTTTTCAATTATTTAATGTTTTATTTATAAAGGATTAATAATACTAAAATAATATTTATTCATCTATTTCTGTCTCAATTAAAATAGTGCACAATGTAGCTATGGCACTTTGTGTCTACAACACAACAATCCATGACACAACTCTTCAGGTTGGTGCCTCCATGAAAAAAACACAAGGTAAAACTTTACCACAAGACACATTTTTAAAATACAAATATAAAATCAATTTATAACAAGAAATTTTAGTTACTAAATTATGTAATAATTTGTAGGGAATAAAGAACCAAAGTTTTAATGAAAGAGTTCAACCATACAAACTACAAAAAAGGTGAAAACCCCTTTCAATAAATGCATAATTATACAATTTCATATAAGTATAGAGTATATTAACTATATTTATTTAATTAAATACATTACAATTGAATTTTTATTCATGGACACGAGATTGTAAAAGACTATAAAATATAGACTTGCATTAGCTTGGGATTTAGAAGTGTGGTTTATTTTATTGTTGTGTAAACTGAATGTGGTTGTATTTACCCACTAAAATGTTGTTTACAAGTTTAATTTACCCATTAAAATGTTATTTACATATTTAATTTATCTATTTTAAAATAACACAATATGTGCTATATGTAGACACCTAAATCTAGCCACTGATAACCTCCAATCAGGCTTTTGGCCAATTTCCACTTAAAATACACAATTTGGCCTAAAAACACTAAATCACATTAAAAGAGTTGAAATTGACATATTTAAGTGCCAAATTTGGCTAGGGTATCCCTAAATGTGGTAATACAATTTATGGGCCAACTAACTTCAATTAGTTCATTTTGATTCAAAATACCAATTGAATATCTACATCATCAGGTGACCTCATTTCTTGGGAAGACATCCATAGGCCATAAATCCCACAAATATTAGGATTCATGCCCTCCATGCCTCATCAATGACTTAAATGATACCCTCCATGCCACTTAATTACCCCTTCTTGTAATTTCATGACGAGGATAAATATTAACTTAATTCCAAATATTAAATTAATCCTCAACCACGCATCTCAATCTTAAGATGGATGGTTTAGGTTGATTCTGATCAATCTCAAAAATCTATAAATAGAAAGGCCATGAACATCATGTCTAAGCTATATATGTGAAAATTTATAATGCATAAATACCTTGAAGAAGCCATTTTTAACAGTGTTACCATGCCAACTTGATTCCAAGCCAAGCCAAGACACATGCCAAAGGTGCCAAGGAGAGATGGAGGCAGTCAAGCTTCCATTACCAAGGAATTCATGAGCACAAGCTAAGCAAGCCACTACAACAAGCATTTTGGAGCATCCAAGGAAAGTAAAAGAGAGTTTTTTTTGCATTTTAGTTGTGTGTTTTATTCATGTAGCCTAGTCCAAGGCTTAGAAAGAAAGTCATCTAAATCATTCCCCAAAAACTCATCAAAATTTGGGTGACCTTGAAAACAACCCTAAAGTCTTTCTAATTTCATGCTTTCTTTATTTTTATGAAAACTTGGCTTGTGAGGGGGACTTCATCACCTCCCACAGTTTCTTTAGGGAAGCTTTAACCCAGGTTTTCACCTCCCAACATTGACTTCATTTGGCTCCTAATTAGAGTTGCACATAGGACATAGTGGAACTTTGGACATTGCATTACACTGAGTGAATAATAGGATGTAGTGGTTACAAAAAGGACTAGACCTTTTTACAATAATCCAAGTGATATGGACCCAAAATCTATGCTTTTATTTTGAATTGTTTGGTGTGAAATTCATTATGCAATTGATTCCCCTAAAACATTCAAAAACTTGTTAAATATTAAACAAATCCCCACTTACCATGGAAGTATTATTGGTGCAAGGTGCACCTTAAGGTCCTTTTCATATTACTATTATTTGAGAGAAGGGGGATATAAAAACCCTACTATATAATGTGCATTTACTTTTGGATGAACTCTTAAAATCCTCTCAAATGACATATATTGACAGATTCTAACAATACCAAGTAAGCTTGTCAGTTTAGGATATAAGAGTTATTAATTAGTTGGTCTTGTCTTAGATTAAAGTCTTGTTTTAATTCAAAACTTGGTGTAAACAAAGAATTCAAACCAAGCACATAGTCCTAAGTTTCCTTTGAATAAAGAGGCATTATGCTGCCTGCATGAGATCATCAATTTGCCTTGTTCAAAGTTTATCAAAAGCTTGAGAGTCATATCATCCACTTTGGCACATTTATGCTACCCAATTGAGTCTATACATATACCAAAGTTGTTTTAAGTCCTTCAATTCTAATCTAAATTTGGAATTACACCTTTATAAGTTCATAAAGTTGATGTGTTATGTTGATTCACCATTTGTACTAAACTTGAGGGAACATAGGTTTAATTTATAATTTGGGTTGAAGGCCATTCAAGACTCATAATCATTGTCATCAATTGATATACTTAATCCATTTTTTGCTACAAAATTACAATTTGAGTCTATTCACCACAAAATTTTGAGTCAAGAAAATTAGTGGTATGTTATCAAAATTGTGGAAAAATGTCTTTGACTTAGAGAGTTTTTGAAAAAAAAATCACATTTTTTGGGTAATATAGTGTTGTTATGCTACCTAGAACATTTAAAATATTGTTTCATATACTATCTCTTATACCATTCACTTTTGTTGAGCTTATTTGTCAAAAGAACCAAGTTTTATACCATTTTTTGTGAGAAAATAAAATATTTCTAAAGTGCCTTTTGTTTCATAACTTATACCTAGTTGATCAAGTTCATGTCCAAGAATCAAATGCCTAGTGTTTGTTAGAAATATTTCAAATTAATTAGATTAAAAATTTCATCTATTTTCAAATTCTATATTTTGATGATGTTTGGCCAAGAGTCCTAGAGCATGCCTTTTTTGAGTCTAGCTTTTGACACCACGTTCGGCCAAAAGACATCACAACTACTAAATTCCTAGATTAGACTAATTTGAAACACTTCAACCTTAGAGTTTGGAATTCAATTTTTGGTCCATTTACTTGCTTATCTTTATGTGAATAGTGAAATGTTAAATACTTTACACAAACTTGTTTCCTCACAAATATTTGCATAAACCTTTTGATCCTTTTTAGGAATCTAGACCAAGTTATAACATCTGATATTTTAGACATTATAGAGCTCTTTGACCTTTTATCACAAAGCATTGACTATGGATCGTAACATGTATTCCAACAATCATAGTGGAATCATGTACAATCTAGGGATTAGTAATGTAGTTAAGAAAGAAAAATGGTGCAAAACCCATATATGGATAATATCATATATGATATGGATTATTACCCCTCTTATAATATTCAATCAAGGGCACAAAGACAAGATCCATTAGCTAACTATCTAGTTAACACACCACCTTATTTAGAATAAGAATAAGAACAAACCATACAATACCTAGCTATAATACCCATAGTGGACAAGCCAATTCTTCAACAGTCATATTATACTAATATGGCTTCCATGCATGATCCATTATTATTTGAGAAACATTTGTTAGAGAACAAAGACAAGAATTTGGTTAGAGCCATAGTGGTAGGGGCCAACATTCTAGCAGACTTTCCCCATGAAAATTTACCAACTCTAGTAAGAGTGCCCCACAATATCATTTACGATCAACATGCTTCTTCTAACAATCCTATGGCTCTATTCCAAACAACATATCAAGATCCTAATATATCTAATCAAGATAAAAACATTATGGAAGATCACTTTAACCAAATGTAAATATCATATCAAACTTACCTGAATCTACCACATGATTTCAATAAAATGAACATGGTGAGTAAGCCTCTTATTGACTTAGTTCCTTCAACAGGAGTGTTGATAGAGTTAACTAAACAAGAGAATCCAGGTTTTGACCCATTCATACAAACTGCTTCAATAGATAATTTGATGAATATGCATGATATTGAAGAAGTGTCTTTGATCTCTACATATAATAGTGATCTAAATCTAGTAGACAATGTATAAACAACATTTAATCCCAATCAAAGTGGTACTAATGCACAAATAACTAGCCAAAAACATGTGCCTATAGTTCATCCCATGAGTGGATCATCTTACCATGGAATAGAATTTTCTACACCCCAACCTCAACCATCTACTTCTTCAAGTATAAAACCTATGAGATTAAGTAATCAAATAATGACCAATGTCACATCTCTAGGATAGAATGTGATGAATCCTACTCAACAAGTAATGATTAGTATTCCAAAACAATAAACACAATATAGTGTATCAATGCAACAAAGGAAAAATATATTTCCACCTCAGTTAGGGGAAATAAATGTTCCACCTCGCTAGGTAACAATAAACATACATCTTCAGTCACAGACTAATATGTTAATTCAAACCCAAGAAATGACTTGTCAATAACATGAAAATATTGGTCAGTGACAAATGTCAAATCTACAACTTATTTTCATTTCCTCATAGGGATTAATGTAACAAATGTGTCCCCATGTTTCTCAAGTACCTACTAGACAACCATTGGTTTAAAATGTGCCACAAATTTAGAGATAGGGTCATGTTCCACATGTTCCCACTCAACAACAAGGATTGATTAGTTGGCAACATGTCCCTTTTCAACCACAATAGGCAAAGTATAGTTATATCCCTCCATCCCAACCATAAAATACTCCACTTCAAACCTTTATCTCCAACCCAAACTAAAATTTCATGCAAAAAATTATGCAATTTTAATTACATCCTAATCCATGTATGTGTGTTGCTGGTCCATTCCCCAACTAAACCAATGTACCCTAACAGATATCTCCATCATACCTTGGTCAAAGTGTCAAACTTTTGACCTCTTAAATATCTATCCAAACCAATATGATCCCTCAAACCAATGTTCTTTCTAGTTTCTTATCCCAATAATTTTAACAAATGAAAGATGCAATTACTACAATTCAAGTTGGTAAGCAGATTAAAAAGTTCAAATTGGATGACATGTGTTCCTATACATGCAACATGGAGTATTTTTAGATACCATTTCATCCAAGATATGAACCACCAAAATTCAACAAATACAAAGGAAAAGGTCACCCTAAGGCTCATTTGATAAAATTCTTTGTCATATGTCAACCAATGGCATATAACGACATATACCTTTTATTGTTGTTTCCAAGGAGCTTGGTTAAACAAGCCTTGGAGTGGTTTTTAAAGTTGCCCAACAATTCAATAATATATTTTGATGATATTTTTTATAATTTTGTGAAACATTTTTCTTATAATCTCGAGCATGATATTTCATTAGTGGACTTAACATAAGCAAAATAAAAGACTGGTGAGAGTTGTGCAAGTTATCTATAGTGATGGAGAGCCCTTCCAAGCCATTTCACACATAGTTTACTAGATAAATAATTAGCCACTTTGTTTACCAAAAATTTTCAAAGTGAGATGGCTTATCATTTGGAACTATAATGTGCACATACTTTCAAATAAATCATCGATAAAGGTTTGTTGAATAAGTGGATGATCATTAATAAAGGAGTCATCAAGCTTAATTTAAATAATCAAAATCAAGATACTGATTAGGAAAATTACCAACATCAACATCCAATTCAAGCACCAACATCATAATTAGCACTATCCCATAACCAGAAAAGATCAAAGTAATTCAACCACAATAGGAATGTTGTGGGAAATGGAGTAACCAAATCCTATCATGTAAAAATGGTGAAAACATCATCTACACCACCTTTTTAGATTCATCCCACCTAGAAACCTCTCTAAACAATACTACAAAAACAACAACCAATACCTACACAATAAATACAATAGTCATTACCATTGCAAACCCCTCTTCCTAGGAGAACTGTGCCTACACATCATGTCTTTAGTGACCTAGGAGAACCTATTGAGTATATATTTTTCAATCTTTCTATCACTAATCTAATTATTTGGCCTATACCAAAGAATTATTTTCAATGAATTTTTTATCCTAATTGGTACTATGAAAATGAATTATATGACTATCATCGGATCAATAGGCATAATATACAAAGATGTGTCCAAATCAAGCATTTAATTGATAATATGTTGGAGAATGGGGAGATAACATTGGATAATGGTGATTCCACTTCCAATAAAACTCTTGGGATTTATTAAAACCCCTTTCCCCAACATAATAATTAGTAGTAGAAAATTTATCAACAATAATGACAATAGTGGCTAGTAAAGTAGTAAAATCAACAGTATTAAAATAAAAGGCTAAACTAGCAGAATCAACATAATTAGTAGCAAAACTCACAATGATAGAATAATGGATAAAACCAAGGTCATAATTGTAATAACCAACAAACCTATCATGAATTTAAACATGACTACAATAGGGTTGTAGGTCATATTGTAATGGGTATCATTAATACCATCTCCATTAATCCTAGACCAAGAACTGATTAGCCTAGATCATTGCTAAACAACAACATTCAGACAGATTACATGGAAAATCCTTATTTGACCTAAGAATGCATATAGGCAAACTAAATAACTATGACTTCCCCTTTTGTACCTTATATTAACAACTCATCCTTACTATGTGACCACATGTGATTGCATCACAATTGAAACTTGTCCTATCTGGTCCCACATCATTCCCAACATTGGTTAACAATAATGGTCTAGTATTTAATCTTTATTATGCAATCACAATTCAAAGGTTGAAGATTACTATCTTAGGCCCATAACCATCTACCACTTTTATTTTCATCTAACTAACTATTTATCCTCAAAATAAACCATTCACTACTAACCAAGATAAGAAGTTTGATATTGTGGAACAATTACAAAAGACACCATCACAAATTTCTATTTTAGATTTGCTATGAAACTCAATAATCCACAAGAACATCTTGAATGAGTTTTTGACCCAATCCATTATTGTTAGTGACATATCCCCTGATAAATTTCAAGCTTTGGTTAGACACCTAGCTTCAATCCAACAAGTCACATTCAACCAAAGTGATCTATCTTCCCTTGGCCCACTCCATAATAATCCATTATACATAGAATTTTATATAAGATGGCATAAATTGAAATGGGTCCTCATAGATAATGGATCCAACCTCAACATAGTGTCTCTAAAGCTCATCAAGCTTCTTGGGTAAATAATGACATATCTCTATCCATAAACAATAACCATCAAAGCCTATAATAATCAAGAAAGAGAATCATAAGGGACCATTAGTTTCTCAGTTATCATTGGGCCTTTGACCCATGATACACTTTTCCATGTGATTGATCTTGAGTTATCATATAATATTCTTCTAGGCAACCTTTGGTTACATGAGAATCATGCATTTTTGTCAATCTTACACCAATGTATCAAGTTTTCCCACTCAGGGATGAAAGTGAATATTCTAGGAGATTTACACCCATATGAACACTACAAGCATCTTGAGGTTAAATTTCAAAGCTATAATTATTAGTATGGTATGAATCCAAGTTCCAAGTAGGATAAAGGAAAGGCTATACTTATTGATCCTTCACCAGATAATTACATAGATCTTAATACCTTGGATTCCCTTTCCCACATGCCACCTTCTGAAGCTTCTAATCATTTCACCATTTTAGATAATGGATTGGGAGAGTATGTAACCCATGATACATTTCATATTTCCAATCTTCCTTAGAATTTAAAAACCTTTAGGCAACCTTAATCCACCCCACATATTCATTAACAAAAAAAGAACATAGATAAGGAACCTATCACATTTATACTAGCATCTGGCCTAAAACCTAACCCTCTTGAAGGGGATGAATCATGGTTATACAATGACAACCAAACTAATTGTAATAAAAATGCAAATTATATTATTCCTAATAAGATCATGGAGTGCCACAATTATGAAGGAAGAGGCCTAATATCAAATTATCAAGGAACCATCAAGCCAATTTCCATGACTAAATATGAAAGACCTTATGGAATTAGATTTAAATTGGCTGGGGGTAATCTCACATATCTTATTCAAACTCCATCACTAGTAACTAGTGATGATGATAATGACAACAAAGTAGAGTCTAATCATTGCCTCACCTTTGATGACCTAGCTGAAACCACCCTATTTGATAAACATACCATTTGTACCCTTACCCTAGCCATTTATCATAATCTATTTCCATTATATTATCTTCAACTAATAGATTAGGACCAACAAGAAACCAATCTATTTATTGATGAGTTATAAAATGATGAGGCATTCTGTGAATTTTTAGGCCTTAGAGACAACATTTTGTTGGGAGATTACTAATTATGATTATTAATCACATTGAATCGTATAGCCTATTTTGGAGAGTGAGTGAACACCCTTAGCCAAAAACAAATAAGTAAAACATTGAGGTCCCAAAGTGAAAACCTCTTTGAGGCACTTTCTAACCAAGGAAAAAGTAAAGATAAAGGCCATTTTAGTGGTGAAAGCCTATTTCACATGACATTAGATGGGGTGTTAATTTTTCTTCAAATTTAAACTAAGAGACCACCAATAATGAACTTGCCTATGGATTTGAGTTTAGCTTTGAGCAACAAGTATTTGATCAAATTATTCAAGAATTTTTGACTATTTTTGTCACATGGCTAGATCTCCCATTAGGGAACTCAGATTCATCATGCCTAGGAGAAATTAAAGAGCAAGTCCTAATGGAGGACCTTGACATAATTCAATAGTTCAAGTCATTGCCTACTATCCTAGAAAATCATTTGACCCTTCTAGTTGAAGATACAAGAGAGGTAAATATTAGGACTCCATTAGGCCTGAAATAGATAAAATTAGGTGCATCCCTCACTGAGGAGGAACATGAAGTCTTTACATCTCTATTGACATAGTTTGTAGATATCTTTACATGGACATATTTTGACATGCCAGGTTTAGACCCCACTTTGGTGTTGTACCACCTTATGGTTAATCCTAACACCAAATTGGTAAAACAAAATCTATGTAAGATACATCTTTGCATTGTTATATTGGTAAAGAAAGAGATGTAAAAACTCTTAGAAGTAGGATGTATCTTATCCATTAACTACTCAAAATAGATCTCTAATGTGGTATCTATTAGTAAAAATCCTGAAGGGATTAGAATTTTTACTAATTTTTGAGACATCAACAAAGCTTTTCCTAAAGATGATTTTCCCTTGCCTAATATCGACATGATAATCAAATCCATAGTAGGTTATGAAATGCTTTCACTCATGGATGGATTTTTAGGATACAACCAAATTAGAATAGCCCTATAAGACCAACATAAAATAATGTTCACCACTCCATGGGGAACATATTTTTATCAGGTAATGCCATTTGGCCCTAAGAATGATAGAGATATATATATCAAAGGGCCATGACTATCATATTCCATGATATGCTACATGATATAGTTGAAGAATATGTCGATGATATATTAGGAAAATCTAAAACTAGGGCTGACCATCCAACAGTGATGCATAAGATATTTGAAAGATTATGAGAGTACAAAGTCAGACTTAATCCAAATAAATGTGTGTTTGGTGTAACTTTAGGAAAATTACTTTGCTTCATCATGTCTTGTAGAGGTATTGAAGTCATTCCAACTAAAGTCTAAACTATAACTAAGATGCTACCACCAACTAATTTAAATCAACTTCATAGTTTTTAGGTTAAGATCCAGTCAATTTGATGCTTCATCTTTAAGATGATCATTTCTAAACAAATTTTCAAAAACTCCAAGACTATCTTGTTAATCTATCTATTTTATTACCTCCTATACCAAGAAATCCATTCTTTTTATACCTATCAACTACTGACCATGCTCTAGGGGCACTCTTGGCTCAACATTATGACAATGCCAAAGATCATGTCATATAATACCTAAGTTATACCTTGGTTAAATATGAACATAACTATGCACTTATTAAAAAGTCTTGTCTAACTATGGTCTTCATAGCTCAACAAATATGCCATTACATTTTGAATAATAAGACCATGGGCATTTCAAAATTAGATCTGCTCAAGTATCTACTATCTAAAATATCTTTTCAAGGTAGAATGGCTAAATTAATCATGTTTCTCAGTGAGTTTGACATAGAGTATGTCAATCAGAAGGCAATTAAAGGACAAGTTCTTGTAGATCAACTTGTTGAAGCACCTCTCATAGACACATAGCCATTCACATTTCAATTTCCTAATGAGTCCATAATGACCATCATTGACACACCACTTGAGGAGTATCCCTAGAAGATGTATTTTGATGGTTCATTTACTACACATGGATCAGGGGCATGCCTATTGTTTATTACACCATAGGGGTATCTAATCCTGAAATCATTTAGAATTAGTTTTCCTTATACAAATAACATAGATGAGTATGAATCACTTGTTGTAGGACTCTAACAAGACATGCATTGGAACATATATCATCTCCAAGTTTATGGTGATTCTCAGTTAATCATCAATTAGGTCATAGATCATTTCTAGACTAATGATGACAAGTTGGTTCCATATAAAGCCATGGTCAACACTCTTAAAAATAAAATTACCAACATTGAGTTTGAGCACATACCAAGGGATAGTAATAGAACTACAAATTCCATGGCTACTATTGGATCTCTAATTTGATAAATAGATAAAGCTAGAGAGTATTAGTTCCTCATCAAGAATTTATTAGCACCAGCTCATGAATCTTCAATCATAACAATGATTTGTGATATTTTTGGTCCTAATTTTATATGTTACTCAAACCTTTACAACTACCTTCATGACCAAGTTTTTCCACCTAAACTATCTCAAAAATAAACCAAAGCCTTCATTTATCATTCCACTCATTATAATCTACTTAGATCCACCCTTAATCATCATAGTTTTGATGGAACTCTACTTCATTGTTTAACCTAAGTAGAGTCTATGCTAGCATTAAGATAAGTTCATGAAAGACTATGTGGAACTCATTCTAGCAAGGTAATCCTATCAAAAAAGATCTTGCATACTAGTTATTACTAGCCCACAATGGATGCAGATGTTGAATATGTAAATAAGTGTGACAAATGTCAACAACATGCTAATTTGATTCATTCCCTAGTAAAATCTCTAAAATTGATGTTGACACCATGTCCATTTTTTACCTAAGGACTTAAACTCATTGGAAAGATCAACCCCACTTCATCTGATACCCATAAATATATCCTTACCACCACTGAATATTTCACTAAGTGGGTTGAAGATATACCCCTCACTTACATGACTAAAAAGCAAATTTCTAAATTCATTTTCAACCATCTCATTTACCATTATAGTATCCCCTTTAACATTATATCTAATAATGGAGGATCATTTAAGAGCAAGGATGTAGACCAACTATGTACTAAATATAACATCACATAGCATTTCATATATCATATTACCCTCAACATAATGTCCAAGTTGAGGCATCCAACAAAACCATTGTCAATATTCTCAAAAATATTATCAATGATGCTGGTCATGATTGGCACTTGTAGATATTCCTTACCATTTGGGCATACTATACCAATAATCATACCCCCATAGGAGCCACTCCATACTCACTTGTTTATGGTACTAAAGCCATCCTTCCCATTGGAGTCAAGTTACCTTTACTATGCATATCTTTCAAGCATCTCCTAGATGATCATGACTATTGAGTAATTTGCCTACAAGAGCTAGACCTACTTAATGAGAAATGCACAACCATGCTCAATAATCTTTAAGCTTATTAGAACCATCTCAAAGGCCACTATAATCAGCATGTTAAGTATAAAACATTTAAACTTGGTGATCTTGTTTTTAATTAAAACCAAAAGAATATCATGGCTGAGAAGAAGCATAAAGGGACATTCAAACCAAACTAGATAGGACCTTTCATTATTACTATAGATTATGGATCAGGAGCATATAGACTCACCACACTAGATGGAGATGAACTCCTAGAGTTGATGAATATTATTCATCTCAAGCAGTACTATGCTTGAGTGCTAAGGCATATTGTTTGTAAGGACCATTTTAGTTGTGCCTTTTTATCACTATTCTTCTTAGTACAAATATCATACTTATCCATCCTCTTAACCATATCCACTTTCTACTTTCGACCTATCAGCCCAGTATGTTCAAAATCCTAACCCATTTTACTTAGTTTTTTCCATTTTTTACGTAGTTTTAGCATCAAGGTATCTGATTAGTTTCATTATTTGGTTCAAGTACTTAGATAGAGATCATATTTTTTGGATACTATGATAGAAGTTTTGGTAGTTGCATCCCTTTTTTGTTATTCCTTTCTTACCATCAATCTTGCTACTAATTATAACTACCTTTGGGAAAATTAGTACCATTAATCTATGATATTGTGTCTTGGTTATAACCATCTATAGGCAAAGTAGGGGTAAAATTAAGCCTTGTTATACTAACTTGCCACTTCCTATGTCATACTATGTCTTTTTACCAATTGTGCTTGTTTTATTTGAATTGACTTATACACTAGTCAAATTTCTCCACTATAGGGTATAACTACGGTAACTTGAGGTCCTACTCTAGGACTATGTAGGTAGTGCTTGATACTTTTTGAGCTCAACTCAGTCACCCTAAGCCATGATCTCACTATTTTATGAGCAAACTTAGTTTAAATGCTCTCACCATTTTATGAGCTTGAACCATTTAGCATCTTATCATTCTCAATTGAGTTGAGACACTCCAAAACAACTCCAAAAACATTTAAAAAATCAATTGAAAAGAATAAAAACATTGACCATTTTTTTGCCTTAAGGAGTCTGGAAAGCCTTTCTAAGTTATAAGAAAATCACTTTTTACTTAGTTTCCCCATCCTTTTTGGCCTTTTCTCTCATGTACTTGTCATTTTACAAGACCACTCCTCTTCTTCTATCACATCCATTATATTTTTTTTCAACAGTTATCACATTTTTCTCATTTCTTAGGAGAACTACATTTGGCCTAAAGTTTTTCATTGGATATTACATCCATGGAACTATGTAGGTAGCGTCCACTTGCCTAGTGCATATTGAGATAGCTTGGCCATGCCCTTCCTTTTATTTTATTCCCCCATTTCATTTGTTTGTTTAGTTATCACCTATTTTCTAAGGGTAATGTGTGTATGGTTTCTATTACATTATTTGTTTATTTATTTCTACTTATTTTATTTGTTTGTCTACCTATTTATTTGCTTTAAACACTATTTCCTTGATTTAGTTTATGTGTTTTCATTGGGTGATTCCTTCCCCGCACTTACACTTGAATCCATCCATATTTATATGATTACATTATCATCATGATTTCTATCATTGGTGCATTATTTTCTATTGAGTATTGGATTATGGGAGTCAGTCTTTATGCATATTTTGGCCAAGTTCTCATGATGTTATACCATGATTCCTATTGACATGTGCTAAAACAACCCTCAATTTTAAGAAGTCTATTCAATAATGGTGGCATATCTTCAACACCAACATCCTAATCATATCCCAAATAGAGTAATTAAACATGAAATAATTTCAATCTTTAGTAGTTCAGATGAGCATCTCCCTTTTAGTAGGTTATTACAATTCATCACTACCCTCTGTGTTAGGTTATCATCATTCTTGGCTAATTTTATCATGTTTTTCATAATCGAGGTCCAATGATTATAACCACCTATAGGCAAATCATTGCACACTATCTCACCTACATTTCTTAATGGTTATAACTATTTTTGGGAAAATCATTGTGTTGTCACCACTTTAATTTTTCTACCCATATAGGGGAATGCTATTATCTTGTTTATCTATCCTAACTAGGGTAACTCCATCTTCTCAATTATTATAACCACCTTTGGGAAAATCATTATGTTATCATACCACATTGCCACTATCAGGGTATAGTGTTTATAACCACCTTTGGGAAACCATTATGCACCATCCCACTAGCATTCTCAATGATTTTGACTACTTTTTTAGTATCATTATGTTTTCACCCCATCATCTTTCCTTTCCTTGGTCTCCTCAGTTCACTTCTTTCTTTTTGAGGGACCATTTTCCAACTTACTTGTGCCAACTATTCCCTCGAGGGGGCATCATATACTTAGTATATCATCATTGTAGTTGTAGGCATACATGATATTTTCATTATTTGAGAAGACGTTACTGTGCTTAAATCTTGCAATGCCTTCCCAAATAGGGGAAAACTATAGACACCTAAATTTGGCCAACAATAACCTCTAATTAGGATTTTGGCCAATTTCTAGTTAAAATATATAATTTGGCTTAAAAAAACTAAATCACATTAAAAGAGTTGAAATTGACATATTCAAGTGCCAATTTTGGAAAGGGTATCCCTAAATGGGGCAATGCAATCTATGGGCCAGCTAACTTTAATTAGTTCATTTCAAGTCAAAATGCCAATTGAATATCTACATCATCAGGTGACCTCATTTCTTGGGAAGACATCCTTAGGCCATAAATACCATAAATACCAAAATTCATGCCCTCCATGCCTCATCAATGCCTTCCATGATGCCCCTTGTGCCTCTTAATTTTTACTTCTTCCAATGTCATGATGAGGATAAATATAAACTTAATTATAAAAATTGAATTAATGATTATAAAAATTGAATTAATCCTCAACCACACATCTCAATCTTGAGATGGATGGTTTAGGTTGATTCTAATCAATCTCAAAAATATATAAATAGAGAGGCCATGAACATCATTTCTAAGCTATATTGGCGCAAAGTTATAATGCACAAATATCTTGAAGAAGCCATTGTAATTAGTGTTACCATGCCAAATTGATTTTAAGCCAAGCCATAAGCCAAAGGTGTCAAGGAGAGATGGAGGTAGCCAAGCTTCCATTGCTAAGGACTTCATGAGCACAAGCCAAGCAAGCCACTACAACAAGCATTTTGGAGCATCCAAGGAAGCTAAAAGAGATTTTATTTTGCATTTTAGTTGTGTGTTTTATTCATGTTTGTTAATTAAGATCTCCCTAGTGTCTATGCCTAGAGATGTTATGTTAGTTAGTGTGTTTCTTTAATTTTATTTTTATTTTGGAACTAACACTATACTAACCATCCTCTCTTGAGTCAAATTTCTAGATTCACACTATACTATGTCTTCAATATAATAAATTTTAATGTAGAGTATCCATGATAGTGTTCTTTATCAATAAAAAAAATAATAAAGTATATTGGCATACTATAAACAATTATATTGTTATTGATTCAAATAGTTTTTAATTTGATGTGTCTTATTGGAAGTATATGAAGGGGGTTAAAATATTAATGTGTATTATATTCTAATTTGAATTTAGTGATAGTGAATTGTAATGGCTTAGAAGAGTAAATCCTATTTCTTTTTTATGATGTGTTTTGTAAACATATAAATATATATCGGTATGCATAAGATTTATAGTTGATACTTTGATTATTGTAAAAATATTAATAGATGTTGGTTGATCAATGTTAAATTCCTATCAACATCTATGAGAAATGAGTTATGGCTAAACTAGACTGATTCAAATTATGATACATTCATGGCCAAGTTATAAGGATTCAATATGAACTTTTATATGCATATGTGTGTTACAAAACTGGCAATAGAAATGGTACATCTATGTATAATGAGTATTATATTTACAAAGTGCCTGAGCATGTACTTATTTTTATATATGTTTATATGAATCTTTATAAGATTAAAGAAAATAAATCAAATGAAATGCATTATGTTTTTATGTTGTAATAAGATATGTAAATCAAAATCATATCAATGACTAGTCTAGTAACATGTAAAGAATTTTCTTAAAAAAATTCATGTTATATCTCTTAAAATATAATATTGTTATTAAATGATTCACTTTTTTAACAAATTGTAGGCATTTCAAAGGAGGAGCTTAAACAAACTTCTAAAAAACTATTGATTTTGGGGTTAGATGACTTATTATTTATTGTGCTCAAAATAAAAGATATGCAAATGAATGATACGAGAAAAAAGAAGATTATAAAATTGGAAATATGTCATACTACATCCAAGATCATTCCAATGAAATTTTACAAGTAACACTATAGTCTTTTTATCGCATTGGCATTTGGTCAATGATAGAGGACAATCATTTGAGGATACTCATTCAATCCATGGGTTAAACAAGTTCGGATTTCATGTTTGTTTGGTGGAAAAAATATCTAAGCCATTAAATATAAACATAAAAAAATTAGATGATGCTATTTTTAAATGGACCTTTGAAGATAATTTTTCAATTTCCAACACATTGTTCATTGATTATAATTCTCAAAATTATTTTATAAATCAAAAATTGAAAATGAGTTATGTTACGTCAAGTAGATATACTAGAAATGGATGTCAGAAATATGAAAAGGATTGGAGAATCAAAATGATGTTAATCATCACATTCTTGGGAGAAAACAAAATATTCATGTCAGTAGTTGTGAACTAATGTTTAGAGAGATGTAACTTTGCATGATTCTTTCAAGTGTATTTAATGATTATAAACAATAATTCTAGTAATAAACATTATCATCAATTTCATACAAATCAATTCTAAATTATTTCAAAACTAGTTATGAATCAATTTTAAAATAATCGATTCTAATTTAGAAATGCATTGCTCTGGTTATTAGTGTAATTTGATTTATGGTTGGAGATTCCTTTAAATTATTGAATTAGTATATTGACACTTGCTCAATCAAAATATTTTCCTAGTGAACAATAAACAAATTATTGTCATTGAGATATTTTATTATGTAGATGAACTAGATTGCTTTATATTTTTTCATCCATAATTTGGCCAATCAAATGGTGCCATGTGTCTTAGCTATGGAAGCTAATTCAAAGGATCAATGATCGGTATGAAGGCCTAGAAGGGTACTACAAGTTCAAAGTAGTCTAATCTATTCAAAATGATCTACTCCCAAATGGTTTTAAATAATTCAATTTATTTGGAATATAGAAAAGTTACATATTTATGGAGATAATATTCTCACCTTCATTTCTTGGGTATAACTTCAAATTATTTATTATCTATGACCCAATTTAATCTAAATGGTCTATGTTCAAATGGTTTGAATCAACCTAATTTATTTGAAAAAAATACAAATTATTTGTGGAGAAAATCTTCTTCTGAATCATTGACCATTTTATAGGTATAGGTCTAAATTATTCAAAATATCCCTATTTACTCAAAATGATCTATGCCCAAATGCTTTGAAACAATCCAAATTATTTCAAATATAACAAATTTATTTTTGAAAAAAATTATCTTCACTCCACTTTAGTGGGTATAAGTCCATTTTATTTAAAATAGACAAATTTATTTGAAATGATCTATCTCCAAATGGTTTTAAACACTCCAACTTATTTACAATATATGAAATTTATTTTTTAGAGAAAATTTTCTCCACTCTACTTTATAGGGTATAAGTCCACATTATTCAAAATAATCTAATTCATTCAAAATGATCTATGGCCCAAATGGTTTGAAACAGTCCATTTTATTTGGAACATAAGAAAAAAAATTAGAGAAAATTTTCTCCACTCCACTTGAGTGGGTTTGAGTCCAAATTATATGAAATAGTCCTTCATCGCTCTAATTTCCCCAAGTAACAACATGATTCTTTTATTTTTATGACTAAAAAGTGTTTGTTATTTTTATGAATTGTGGCACTAACATTGAAGGTTAGCTTTTACCAAAATCTCTTGGAGTCTCATTCCATTCTTAGAGAAATAGACTTGTCACTATTCACATCAAATTAAAGTTTTCATAAGTAACAAATAAGTTTTAATATATCATTTTACTTTTCATTTTATTACTTCATATTTTTTTATTAATTTTTTAGATCATGGGAGAGATTGATAGATTGAAAATACACCACATCACCATGGTCAAAATAGTCATCTTCCCAAACTTGTTAGATATGTCAGAGCCTAAGAGAGGTCGACTAGATGTGAAGGCACCATATCACTATGTGTCAGAGTCACCAATCCCTAGGACCTATAAGATATGTTAAATCCTAGGGGATCTCAACCAAATTAAAAATTTCCATTTTTCCATGTGCCAGAGTGGATAGTCCCCCATACCCATTAGAGATGTTAGAGCTCAAAAAATCATAATTAAATGGGAAGAAGCCTTGTCTCCATCTATCAGAATGGTTAGTCATATAGACCTATCAGAGATGATATATCCTAAGAGAGCTCAACGAAATGGAAAAGTGCCATATCAACATTTTTTAGATCAACTAGTCCATTAGACCTATCAAAGATGGCATAGCCTAAGAGATCTTGGCTAAATGAGAGGGTACCACATCATCAAATGTTAGAGAAACTAATCCCCTAGACTTTTCAAAGATGTCAGAGCTTGAGAGAGCCTAATTGATTAATAAGATGCCATGTTACCTAATATATAGATGAGCTAACATCTACCTAAGGTCTAGACAAGGTTAGAATAAGGTATGAATGAGACTATAGAGCCAATTAGAATATGTCATATTTCCATAGGTGAGACATCACCTAGCCTAAGGGGATTATGTGAAGTATAGATCCATGCCTAGGTTCTAAAAATTATTAGGAAGACTAATGAGTAGACAACGTGTGTCTAAAATTAGGAGTTAATTTAGTATCCTTTAAGATATGTGATGACATACCTACCACATACTAGGTATTAATAGAATGGGAAGTTGGGCATGATTAGAAAATTTTAAAATATCCCATAAGCATTGTTATATCTAGTTAGTGGTAGCGGATCATGGGTTCTAAATTTATTTTGTATTTATAAGTAAAGAGATAAAATCTAGCCACCAACTCAAATTCAAATTCATAATAAGTGAGTCACCAAATACCATTAATACATGGGGGTTGTATTTGTGAATTTATAAAATCCTAAGAGAACCTCTCTAGTGGTTTACCATTGATTCCTTTAAATAAATATTTAACTCCTTGATTTCAAATTTCCATAGAGAATGCCTATATTTTGTGCCTTTTATACTCAAATCTTTCTAATTGCACCTTTATTCTAGTACAATGGTTACATCATCTTCAAACCCAAATTCCAAACATAAATACAATGATACCACATTCCAAGATGGCTTGAATAAGTTTACACACTACAATTATTTATTTGAAGTGGTCGAGTAAGTCCCAAGGGATCTAAACTCATATGATGACCAATAGGTAGAGTATGAGGATGCCCTTAGATCCTTCATGAGGTGTGGACTACATAAAGATATAGCTAAATAGAGGCATTACCCTCTACTAACATACTAAACAACATCCTTCACAAATCCATATACATGTAAGATGGAGTTAATGATTAGGTATGATCACCTAACTCCTTGAACCATATTACTGATATCTCTAGGAACACAATCAAGGCATACTTCTCACTCTTAGAATACACATTATCTTATGATGTATCAATGATAATATTATGGATAGGGACCTACTAGATATATGATTATTCCATGACTAGGTTGAGAATCTAGATTCTAAATGTGTTAAAAAGGAGGTTATTAATCTATATACAATATACACATTCTAAGATGAAGACTACATGGGAATGATCTTACTCAACTATCTATTTGGGGGATATGAATACAAACACATTAGTGAGTTATGGGTGCCTCTCCCATAAATGATTCTAACTTTCTTAGAGGTATTAGACATGGAAGGCTTGATCAACTTTAATTTGGTCAATTTCATCACATATGCCCTAGTTAGGGGAAATATATGCCTGATGAGCTATGTTTTATATGTGTTATACATAATTTTTTCCTTTAGGCCTTCAAATTTTCCTATGTGGCTTCTTAGGGGATTAGAAATAAACATAATATTTTACAAACTATATGGCTACCAGTTCCACCATCACATCTAGGACATATACAAGCAATTATACCTAGTGTTCTACCAATCCATCAATGAGGATTTGATAACCTAGATGTAAAAATAAATTAGGTATTATATCATAACCATTAGATACCATTGGATTTATAAAGATGACACTCTGATCCAAATCATAAGTTTCCATAAGGACCCCCACTACATGAATACTATATTCTAGACCACTTATCCAAATAGGATATTTCTTATTAGCTGGTGGAAGGCATACTCAGGTATTGAATACAATGTTAGTATAAGGTGTGCCTATAACTCCTGATCAAAATAGGGCAGCATGTCTATATGATATTCCATTTAATTAAGAATATGGTGGTTGGGTGAGATTCCTTTTCACTTGAAAAGTACAAGGTCCATCAATGGGACCTTAAATGTGTAATCCAAGCTCATTTGGTGTAGTACTCAACCCACCTCAACATCAACTACAGTCATTATGCCAAAGATGATGATGAGCTCTATCCAAATGTTATCACTGACCTAGAGGTATTATTATAGATTAAATCTAAGAATAAGAAGGTAAATAAAGATCAAGTGGGCCCATATTCACCTCTTCCATCTCCTTTTTAGTCTATGGAGGACCTATATCTGATAGCTCTTGTTATCTCCCAAGGATACTATAAGTAATTATACCACTTTCTCCTCTTTGAGTTCTAAGTCTAGATCCAATTCTACTAGAAACTTATGCTCTTTATGCCTCAAATCCCCTTTTACATCCTTTAGTTTCCATTCCTCTACCTCTACCTCCTCTAATAGCTCTAGTATTTAGGTAGTAATAGATCTAGTCCTGAGCCACTCGATGTTAGGTATCATAGGTATAACTTATTTACCCACCAACACATCAACCTTAAGATGCACAAAACTTAAGTTTTGATGTGGTTAATATCATAATAGATATCCTAAAATGGGTATCCCAATAGGCACTAGTTTGATTTCCCCATGTCATGCCTCCATCTCCTTCCATTTCCTTTCTACCACTCACTCCCACTACTTTTTAATTCCTAGTTTTGGCACCTATTAGTTTTTCTCTGACCCCACAAATCACCTAAGTGGTGCATCATTTTATCCCCATTTATCCCCCTCCATATTTCACCCAAGTACCTTTTTATTCATTCTTCATAAGCATCCTTGCCTTTGTTTTCCCTTTTTTCTCTCCATCTCACAACATGAAATCCTCCTAGTGCCTCCCTTGGGTGTGTCTTTAGTAGCAAGTGTGGATATATTTTTTAAGAGCATACCACTCATATTAGGGACCCTTATAGTTATTAATATTATTATTTTTATGAATCCATTAGTACTTCTGAGTAATCCACCATTAGCCCTTATGGATCCTCTCATCCAGGTTAGACCATCTACTAAAACATTTAGAGTGAATCTAAGTAAGAGGCTAAAAAATAAGCAAAAGGAAACTCACACTCCATCCCCAACCCAAAAGACTTTTTATATGATTCAACATCCTCTATAGGCATCAATATTTCATCCATTCCTAACCATAACATCTCTATACCTAACTCCTCAACCCCCTATTTCCATTACCTAGGGTAATACAAGACATGCCTTCAACTATCCCATCTCTTCCCTACTTCTTAATGACCCATTATTATTGTAAATTATACCTCAACTGAACCTAAATTAGGAATACTTTTATGAAAAAATGTTCCTTTGGGCCTCATCTTTTATTCTCCCTCCATTTATCTTGAGCCCCCTCCACCTCCATTACTTTCCTCATCCACTCCTTCCACTTCTTCCATCTCCCATCCACCTCATCTTATCCATTCACTACATTTCATCCACATCTCCTAGACCTCCTAAAACCTAAATAATGGTCCGAAGGTCAAAGGCATTGGATATGACTATCTAGGGTGACCCACACATGAAATGGTGTTTCAACTAAGCTTTTGAACGTATGAAGAGAACACTCATGTAAAGTTACATCTAAGAGGGAAACTAGGTGGTATGGATAACCCATTAGGATATATTCTCCCTCATCAAGGTGAGGACTTCTATTGGAGAAGAAAGGATGGCTAAGGACCCACTATCAATTTTCTGGGGTACCTATAATATGTTTGAGAATCTCGTTGAGGACATGTAGAATTAGGTTTGAAATTTAGAATCAAAATTAAAGAGAATATTTCTAATTAGGCTATTTGGGTAGGTCAAGTACACCCTAATACTACTTTTATCAATCCTTAATAATGTAATAAAGACTCTAGATAATACTAACAAGCTTATCTATTGGACATAGGCCTACATAGAGAGGATTGGAGACATTGATAGGAAGTGCCAGAAGTTTCAAGTGGTGGTCAACAAAGGAATGTTCTTAGAGATAAAAATTATGTTGACCTTAAACTTAGGGTTATGCCAGATATTATTTGAGAACTATTATGGAGGAGTGGTTGGCCTTGGCTCACACTACAATGGGACCCTTAGAAGGAGGTAAGAAATATATACTGACCTAATATAAAGATTTCAACTCTATGTTATTCCACCTATATGTCACCTTACACAACCAAGGGGACTTTAGAGTCCACTCGGGTTAATTTAACTAGGATATAAAGGAGAAATTGGCCAAGGTAAACTTAGAAGGTTCCTGAGTAGTGATAAATCTACCAACTCAATTCATGATGAACATAAATTAGGTCTCTAGAGTCCAAAAATCAATGGAAGCACCCTTCTAAGTCCCTTAAATATTGGAACTTTAGGTTAAGGTAATATTTAGGGAGCCCTTAATCAACCTTGCCATGTTGGGCAATGATTTTGACCTTGTGGCAACAACATTGGAAACTAGGAGAACCTATTAAAAGTAGTTAGGAGTCAAACCCTCTCAATTGCTTCTTGGTATTAATTAAATGATAACCCTTAGATCTATTACATTTTTTGGGGATTGTCTTGTTTTAAATTTTTAAATAAGTTTTTAACTGTAATGAGTGGCCATCATGGCCTATGATGGGGTCCTCATGGTTTTTAGAGGTAAACCCCATCCTTATCTATATAAGGAAGAGTTGTATCATATTATAACATCAAATAAAAATTATTCAAAAGTGTTGTAAGATTATAGCTAGGATTTCACCTACTTTTCCTTCATCAATCTATAATGTGAAATTGGCCCATATCAATTATTATATTATTATTTACTCTTTTTAATGAATACAATCTCCATTTTCTATGGAAGGGTCTATTTTATGTTTCAATTTTATTTTATCTTCATGTTGGAATGATTATCAATGTTAGGTTAATTAAATTAACACTTTGTTGATTTAAATATGTTGTGGTTATGATGTTTTTATCTATTATAATCAATATGTGATTTCATTCATTTCCCCTTTGGTAGTGCTGATAATTTATTTTCAATCTAAAAAATCTCCTATGGTATTATGTGTATTCAAAAATAAACTCCTAGTACTCATCAATAGTTATATCTCATATTCAAAGCATACTCTTAGTTCCCTCAGACTCTTCCCAATGTATGTTCTTATATGTATAACATTAGTGAAACTTGGTTTATAGTGGTATAACTATGGTAGAGTCACTTGGTTCAATGATTAATGCATTGAGTTCATTTTAGACCTCTAGTCTTATAAATACCCTTTCCCCTTCTGTTTAGAAATAATAAGTTTAATACTCAAATTATCATAATAATCTTTGACCTATGCATAACACATTATATTAAACTTTTGCTGGTGATAGTGTATCTTTTTGAAATTATTCATGTTTATTTTGTTTGTGAAGTCAAATACTCATAGACATGACCTAGATTGATATCAAATTAGTCCTAAAATAGAGAATGAAAGTTTGTAGTTGTCCCCACCTTCCCCTTTATAAATAATACCCAATCTCATGAGAATTTCATGAGAAGGATCATTTTAGGTTAAATATTAGTTGGTACTAGAAGGAGGGCTTAGAAAAATATTTCTTTCTTTCCATTGATTTTATTTTATGAGTATGTCAAGATTGGTTTATTCTTAATAACATGATAATGACTATTTAATTATGAATCATCCTAGAGAATAGTTTTCTTATTACCAAGGATAGGTCCCACCAAGGTTTATTAGTCATTTCCCCTTACTTTTACATAGAAAACATAGGTCCAACCAACATATACCTACCATGATTCTTATCAGTTCATCCCCTTAACATGTCTTAAATTTTCAAGCTAAGACGGCCTAGTTATCCAGCTCTACCATTAACATCTTGGGATTCATCCATGATTTACCACATAACCCTGAAAGGTATCTTCCTCATTTCACCCCTAGCATGGTAAGAACTACAAAGGAAGACATTATATCATATAAGGCCACCATGAGGCTTATAAATGTAAAACATGAGTATGTGTGTGGATTTTCACCTTTACCTTAATGGAATCTATGTATGATTGGTTCCTCAACCTTCCTGAAGACTCTATCCAAAGTTGGGACCATTTTATTTATACTTTCCTCACATAATTTGGGTAAGTGATAGACCCTAGTATCATGTACCAATAGTTTTATTACATCAATAGGGAGCATAATGAGAGAATTAGGAACTTCAATGCCATGTTTAATAAGATGTATAGCTAGGTAACCATGCTTTATCAACCAAACCCTCAACTAGTAATTGAAATGTATAATAACATGCTAGACTCTTGGATAACCATGTTCCTAAGGAGGGATGAAACCATAACACAACCATCCTCATCTTATGTAGGGGACATCAAATTGGATAGGCATCTAAACTCCCAAGGTTGCACAATGACCCCCACTCCTAAATGCTACCTTAGATAATAGTGTTGAACTTCTTTATCAATGCTAAGTAGAATTAACCAATGCTTTAGTCACTCCATGTAACACATTAACTCTCATTAGGTCATCCCACTTCAAACTAATATCTTGGTTTTATAAACCCAAAGATCCAAGAACTGATTTCATAGATTCAACATTAGGTGATGTTATTAATGGATAACAATGCCCAAACCACACCTTAAGAGTCCACTAATACATAGTTAGGTGTCATTAAATGGATGGTACAAAAATCAGCAATGACTTTTTAGGGATATATATATATATATAGGTAAGTAAATATAATTCAGAAAGTTGAAACAAAAATTTCACATATTAGAGACAAATAAGAACTATAACCATCCTCATAGTCCCTTATAACCTTCAGCCAATAGGTTTCCCAAAATCAATATCTCTGAGATAGCCTTACCTGACTAGTGTCGAGTACATAAAATAATATCACATGAATAACTAGAATGCATGGAGTTTGGTTCTATTTTTTAGATCTTCCATAAATATATAGAATAATTTGAGGTGGTCTCTAATCATCCTAAATCCTCTAACTCAAGTAAAGACCCTAATAATGTTATAGTGCTAGAAACCATGGATTTTCCTAGCCAAGAATAAAATGAGAAAAATGAGGGTTTTAATTAGGTACAAGAATTTTAGCATTTACAAAGGAGAAAATATGCCATTAGGAATAGGAATCAATAACATCTCCTTACTACCTAAACACCCCCAAATAATGGTGCAACCCTAGGAATAATCCCCTTCCTCCAAGACCTCAATAACTTAATGCACCTGTGGATACCCAAATAGTCCAAATAAAAGGATGTTACAACATAGTCAGGGATATGAAAAATATCAAGGCTAAAATTACCCTTCATGAGCTTATTCAAATCATAGATAAACAAGATATCCTATTGAAATATTTGACTCAAAGGCTAAACCCATAAGCCTCACCAAAACCAAGAATAACACATACTAATGTCCTCATTCATTAAAATAATATGGAGATGTCCCATTTTATTTTTACCATCTAGTTGTTTTTAAATTATTTGCTTAACTGATTAGTATATCTAGGAGCCTCAACTAGTGTAATTCCAATAATCATATGTAAAAAACTTACTCTAGTCCCCATAAATTCAAACAAGGTAGTGGTCCATCTAGACATTTAATAAGTGAAAGTGATAGGAGATTTTCTAATTGTATACATCTAGTTGGAATCCAAGCCTAGGATTTAACATTTTATAGACATCCAAGTGATATATATCCCAAAAACCTATTGATTTCTCCATATTAGATATTGGTCCAAGGCCCTAAATGGGTATATGGTCACATATTTCTCCCATATGTGGTTTTCATGGAGAGGACTAGCCAAAAAAATAAGGGTAGATAGAGAACCAGACATGAAGCACATGATAACTAAATACAACACCATTAATGAGGAGATAAACATGTTTTCCTTAAACCTATGCATCTACGCATTGAACATAACTCCTCCAAAAAACTAAACAAGTCACATCTCAAGTCTGTTTAACCTATGGTCTCTTTATATTGATGAATCTTTCTCTAAAAAAGGTAGTGAATATGGTTTTATACTTATAGACACTTAGGGATAAAATATATATCACAATATAAGTTATATTTTCTTTGCATGAATAATCTAGTACAATATGAAATTCTAATCCTAGAATTACAATTTGTATTAAGACACAAGGCAAAGTATTTAGTGACTCTAAAATGGTGGTCAATGATATCAAGACTAAGTTTCAATTCAAACTATCATACCTTAAAATAATTAAGAATAGATCTTGGGACTTAATCTAAATGTTTAAATCATTCAATGTCATCCATATCCCCTAGGAAGAAAACCAAGTAGTCGACTACTACCATCCATGGGAACAAACTTAACCCCTTTGGATGGCATTGAGTTGTAAGAGTTATCTATGGAAATTGTCCCATGACCCTTTGTACTAAATGACCAAAATCAATTCTAAGTCTTCTAGGATGACCATTAAATCATCTAGTTCCTTGGTAATGAGGGGATATTTGAGGCCAAAATCATAAATGAGAAATATAGAGACAAACCTATGAATGAGTTGGAAAAGGATGGGATCCTAAATATTCTTGGTAATCAGATTGTAAAGGGGATAATTTCACTAAAAAGAGTGCTACATGTATTATACCACACCTTTAAGGTGAAAAAACCCATGTTCAAGGATCAAAAGTGTTGACTCATTAATCTCAATCCTATGGATAATCTTTAAATAATCAATGTGGGTCTTGATTAGATGAATGATGAATTAGATTAGTTATAGGGGTTATTGTTGAGATATAAGGACATTATTACCTAGGCCTATTGGGACCTTAAAACCTTATATCCAATAATATCACTCATACTACAACCTTATAACCCAACCAAAAACCCTTTAGGCAAAGGTAGAGGTTAATAAACCTAATCCTAGAGCCCTTAATACACATGAAAGTTCACAAGTTACTCTTTGTGGGGATAATTTTTAACCTATTCACCACTCTACTTACGTGGATAACCAAGTCTAATTATGATTTAAGAATATGCCTATGCATGGAATTTTAAAACTTGATCAAGTGCTCAAAAAAATAACTATCCATTTCCATCCCTAGATGAAGTGATCCAATTGGTGAGTGGGTCTCAAATGATGTTCTTATTGGATATATTATCATGATATAACCAATTCATGATCAACCCCATAGATAGAACTAAGACTGATTTCACCACCAAATAGAGTACATTAACTTATAAATGGATGCCTTTTGGGTTAATCAACTCTGGTTCAACTTTATAAAGGGAAATGGACTTCAATTTTTAGGACTTGATAGATAAATGTATAATAATCTATATGGATGACCTAATTATTTTTTAAAAATACATGTAAGGTCTTTTTCACCACTTGGAAAGGGTATTTGAAAGATATATAAGGTATGAAATATTATTAAACCTAAGGAAGAACATGTTTAATGTCACTAAAGGTAAGTTTATTCATCACATTATCATAAAAGAAGGTATTGTTATCGATTACAAAAGGGAAGATGTAATTTATAAACTAACTTTACCCAATAGTAAGAAGGAACTAAAATATTTATTTGGGAAAAATAATTTTATACTTAAATTCATTTCTTCATTTATTGAAATAGTGAAGCCCTTAAATATAATGTTGAAAAATGATGCTAAAGTGGAGTGTTACTTAGAATAAAAGAAATATTTATAGGATATCAAAGATGTAATCATGTAGTCCCCAATCCTCATTATCTTGGAATATACACAAGACTTTTATGTCCATCCCTTTGTTTTTGAGCACACCATTTCCATTTGCTTAATGTAAAGGTTAAAAGTAGAATAACACCCCATGGTTTTTATGAGTACTAATGTTAAGTATGTTGAGCTCAAATATTTTAACCTATAAAAACACTCTTATGCCTTACTCAAGGTAGTCAATAAATTCCTACATTACATCCTCTATAATAGATTACATACCATTGTCCCATACTTGGCTATAAAATAAATGCTAGGACAAAATGAGCTAGGTGAAAGAAGAGGTTGATGGATGATGAAACTACAATATTATGAATTGGAAACTAAGATATCCAAACTCATTAGAGGACAATGACTTATTCATCTAATAATCAAGAAAGACCTAAGGATTATGGTGCAAGAGGTGGACCAAAAAAGGGTAATATTATTAGACTGGTATGCCTTGGTCTTACAGTTTTTACTCTATAGAAGTACACCCCCAAGATTCAACCATACACAAAGAATGACCTTATGATTGAGGGATAGACAACATATGTTGAATTAAAGAGTTATCTTTAAAAGAAACCATGAAGGAATCTACCTCTAGTGTGTATCAAAATAAGAGGCCAAAGAGATAATGGAAACTTTACATGAAAAACTAGGATGTAACCATCCCATAGGAAATTCCATGGCCCAAAAATTTCTATAGGTAGGCTAATACTAACCCACACTATTAAAAAATGTTCATGCCCACATCTATTTTTTCCACCATTGCTAGAACTTTTCTAAGAGATAAATTCATGCCATGATGCCACTAGAACCTATTGTATATTCTACACCATTTACACAATGGAGACTAGATTTTATAGGGGTTATCAACCCTAATTCATTATTTGGTCATAAGTTTGTTCTTATGGACATGAAATAGTACACTAGATGGTTTGGGGTGGTTGCAACCATAAGAAGCATTGTTATTAAAGTCATCAAATTCATCAATAACACCATAACCACTTATTTTGGGGTCCCCATTTCTTTATTATGTGATAATGGCCAAACCTTTCAATCCAAATAATTCATAGAATGGTCGTATGATAATGGGATCATGTTGAAGTTCTCATCCAACCACTATTTGTAAAGGAAAAAATTGGTAGAGTCTACCAACAAGAACTTGATTGATGTCATCAAGAAATCAACCAAATGAAGGCCCTAGGAATGGTACTCATTTCTAACGTTCACTCTATCGGCCAATCTCACCAAGTATAAATAGGCCATTGAAATTTCTCATTTCCTTCTATAATATGGATTGGATCTAATCATGGTGGTCACAATCAAGTTACCAACTTATAATTTCATGCAACAGTTCATGGAACTCAATGACAAAATAAATTCCAAACCCTTATCTTAATTTAGTTATAGGAAGCCTAGGATGAAGTTCTATTGAGATTTATCAAGAATTAAGATACATTAAAAAAGTGGTTCAATAACATGGAAAATATCAAGACCTTTAGAATATCTAAATTGGTCTTGATGTGGGACAAGACCCATGATAATAAAGGCCAACATTCAAAATTTTATCCCTTCTAGGTTGTCTCATACCAAATAGTCAAAATCTTGGGCTGGAACACCTTTTGTTTCAAATATATTGAGGGAAAAAATTTACCACTCATTTTAAATGACCACTTATTGAGTTATTATTTCTTTTTTATCCCCTCCAATTTAGTTTTTTATTAACTCAAGAAGATGTTGTAATGTATATATTGGATAGATTTACTTCTAATGTGTGTTTATTTTCATTCTGCATTTATTTTGTTGTATGTTTTTATTTTATTTTATGTTATTCCCCTCTTGATACCTTATTGTTTTGAGATTTTCCTCTGACACCTAACCCTTTTTAGTAATTGTTTCATATGGTTTTCAAAGCCTAGAAGGATTAGTGAGGATCAGGAAGACCCAAGTTGAAAGCTTTGATCTAAGTTAGTTCAGGATAGTAATGGGAACTTTTGACATATAAAGTATGAGAGGATAATTATTCTTAGAGAAAAAGGTGGATATTATAAAAACCTACTCCCTAATAAATCCACCAAGCTACACTTAAAATAATAGCTCAAAAAAATATCATATTATTTGAGTTGATCAAAGATTGGATAGATACTCATTACTTTCTCACTATCCATTCACCATTGTCCAAATCCTAAACCATAAATGGATAAGACTAATAAATGATGATATTTTCACAAGAAGATTGGAAAATAATAAAAAATCATGTAGAATCTAAATTCTAAGTCTACCTCAAAAGGGATATATAATAAATCTCAACTAGAGGCTTTACGACCTAGCTATAAATTGAGTAAGGCCATGAATGGGACCAAAGACATCTATGTTAGGTATATGGATGATTTTACATCATTAGATCAATACCCAAACCAATCCTCCCCTAAGCCATAAAGATAATGATGCTTTGGATGAAGCCTAATAACCAGTCTAGCTTAGATTACTCGAATAAACCTGAGAGTGAAATTAAAAATAAAAATCACTTATTACACACACTAGTGGCCATATACAAGGTGGAAGCTTAGTATTCCACATGTTATTATGATAATTTAGTTACTCATATTTTATATGGTTAATAAATATCCCTCTTACAATCTCTATGTTGATCAATGAAATAAGAATAAACTGGTTAATTTCTAAATGTTTGTCATCACTTCCCCATGGAAGTCATCATTTTTTATCACTAACATGGTCCCTTTTCTTCAAAATGAGAGACCCATATAAAAATTTCATGTACTAGATCTTTAGGGCATTTCCTTTCATTCTCATTGACAATACCTACTTAAATCCTTGGAATATATATTAGATCTTGAGAGATCCTAACCAAATGGGAATGTCCCACATCATCCAATATGCATATGAACTAGTAGCTACCTAAGGCCTCATGAAGGTTAGAATAAGGTATAAATGAGACTAGAGAGCCAATCAAGATGTATCAATTTTTCTAGGTGATACATCACCCAACCTAATGGAATGACATGGAGTATGGAACCATGCCTAGGTGCTAACCATTATTAATAATATCAATGAGTAGATTACACATGTCAAAAATCAAGAGTTAATTGAGAATCCTCTAAGAGACATGACCAGATGCATACCATGCAATGGGTATTAATAAAATAGGAATATTGGCTTGATTGGATAGTATTAAAACATTTCATCACCTTATTATATCTAAATAGTCATGGAGGATCATGGGCTCCAAATTAAATTTGGATTTAGAGGTAAAGAGAGAAAATATAACCACAAACTCAAATTCAAATTCATAGCAAGTGAGCTGTCAAATGCCATTAATATATGGGGATGTATACATGTGTTTATAAAATCCTAAGATAAGCTCACTAATGGTTACCATTATTACCATTAAATAAATATCTAACTCCTTGATTTTAAATTTCTATAAAGGACCTTTGTATTTCATTCCTTTTGCACTCAAAAATTCCTAATTTCCTCTTTGTCCTATAGCAATGGTTGTATCATCCTCAAACCTAAAGGCCAAACCTAAATGCATGGACACAAAATTCTTGGCTAGCTTGACCAAGTTCAAACACTATAATGATTTATTTAAATTAGTTGAAAAATTCCCTAGGGGTTCAAGCTCAAATTATGACCAACAAAAAATTATGAGGATGCCCTTATATCCTAAAATAAGTGTGGACTCCATAGAGTCATGTCCAAATAAGATGCATTAACTTGCGTTTACCTATTAAGAAACATCCTTGACAACACTAGCCATGTGCAAGATGAAAATAACTAGGTATGCTTGCCCAAATCTTAACACTAGGTTATTGATATTTCTCATAACAACTTCAAGGCATACTACTCCCTCTTGGAATACACTTTCTCCTACAATGCAATGATGATAATGGTTTGGATAGGGACATAATATATATATGATATCTTCCATGACTAGGTTAAGAACCCAAATTCTAAATGGGTTAACAAGGAGGATATTAATGCATACATAGTCTATACTTTATTGGAAGAAGTCTAGGTGGGCATGATCTTTCTCAATAAGATATTTAGAGGATAGGACTATCAGTATGTCAAGGAGCTATGGGTTCCTCTCCTACACATGATTATTACACTCTCAAAGGTCTTAGACAAGGGAAGCTTGATCAAATTCATGTTGTTCAATGCTATCATAGATGCTTGAGTTGATCAAAAATTTTACATGATGATCTACGTGTTAGATATAGTCTATGGGATGCTCTCTTTCAATCCTTCATCTTTTCCTACATGGGTTCTTGGGGGCTTGATGGTCCACATAGTATTTTAAAATTATATGGACACCAATTAAACCATCACATCTAGGATATATGTGAGCATTTATACTTGGTGGTCTACCAAGCCTTTAATGAAGCTCAATGCCCTAGATTTTAAAAATAATAAAGGATTCCATCATAGACATCAGAGGCTATTATATTTATAAGTATAAAACTATGATCTAAATCATAATTTTAATCAAATATCCCCTCTACCTACATATTACATTATAGACCAATTATTTAGATAATATATTTCCTATCAGATGGTGGAATGCATCTTTAGGTTCTACATACAACATTAGTAGAAGGTGTGCCTACAAATTCTGATCATAATAAGATCTACATCTACAAGATTTAAATTTAATTAGAATATGGTAGTGGGAAATATTCCTTCACCCTTGTAAAAATAAAGATAAGGTAGTGAGAATCTAAAGGCGTAATATGAACTCACTTGGCATGGTACTTAACCTCCCTTAAAATCAACTATAATAATCAGGCTAAAAATGATGATGAACTCTATCTGAATACCACCGATGACTAGGAGTTATTATACTAGATCAAGAAAAAATAATAATAAAGGAAATAAGGCTCATGTGGTCCCATTCATGCCTTATCCAACTCCTAATCAATCCATGGAGGGCCTAATTCTAATGTTTCCTAATATATCCCAGCTAGGGATTTTTCCACCTTTTCCTCCTCAAGCTCCAATTCTAGCTCTAATTTCACCAACAACTCCTTCTCCTCATGCCTCATTTCCCAATCTACCTCCTATATTTACTTCTCACACTTTACCTCCACATTTACCTCATTTTTTAGATCTAATAGTTAGGTTGTGATAGATTAAGTCATGAACCACAAGGCATTAGGTAACCCAAGGATAACCCACTCATCCATCAACACCTCAACCATAGGCTATCCAAAATTTTAGTTTCTTATGGAAAAATATCAAGATCAAGCCTACAGATAGGATCCCAATATTCACCCATTGAGGTTTCCTCTCTCACACTTCCATTTCCCTTCCACCCCTCACTCTTACCACTTTCTAATTCTTAATTATTGTACCCACCAATTCTATTCCATCCACATAGCTCCCACAACTAGTGTTTCCAAGGTTATCCATTGTTCCTCCTTTTTATTTAACAAAATTACCTTTAGCATTAGTCCTCCCAATCATCCTATCATCCCAATTAGACCATTTACTATAACATCTAGAGCTAACCTAGGCAAGAGGTTGAAGAAGTAGAAGGCATCTCACACTCTGACCTTAGCTTGAGGGCCTTATACTCTAATTAATCATCTTCTAAAATACTCAACATCTCCTCTAGCCCCAACCACAACATCTTGGAACCTAGTTCTTTGACCTCCTCTTTCCATTACCTAGTACACCATGGGAATCACCTTTAACCAACCTGTCTTTTCCTTAATTTTTAATGACCCATTTTTTAGGACAATTCTACCTTAGGTGAACCTAACTCAGGAATGGTGGTGAACCAAAATATTCCCTTAGGATTACCCTTTTGTTATCCCACCTTTTGATCCCATTCCCCCTCCACCTCAAATGATTTATTCATTCACTCCTTCCTATCCTCCATCTCCCCTCCATGTCATCATTCACCCTTCACTACCATTTCATCCACCTCTCTTACACCTCCTGTAATGAATGGTCCCAAGGTCACACGTACTAAATATGACTATCCAGGGTGACCTAGATGTGAAATAGTGTTTTTATTAGGCCTATAAAATCTTAAAGATAATACTCACATAGAGGTTCATCCAGGAGGGAAACCCATTGGCATGGTAGACCCATAAATATTTTTTCTACCTCATCATGGTGAGGACAACCACTAATGGAGAAAGGATGGTTAAGGATCTACTAACAGTTCTATCTGATACCTAGATATGTCCAAGAGGCTCAGTAAAAACATTTAGATCTATGTCTAGACTTTAAAATTCCAAATACAGAGCACATTTCAAATCAAGATAATTGGGTAGGTCAAGGATGCCCTCCTACTACTTTTTTAAGTCCATAGAAAATTAGTAGAGAATTTGGCTAAGACCAATGCACTTATCTAGTAGACTCAGACTTGCATTGAAAGGACTAGAATGATAAATGGTAAGTGCTAAAATTTATAAGTGTTTTTCAACAAAAGAATGTTTTCATAGCTAAAACTTATGTTGACCTCAGAATTGGGGTTATACTAAACATACATTGAGAACATGAGAAATACTATGGAGGAGTGGTTATAAATAGATCTTAGTACAATGGGACCTTTAGAAGAAGGTAATAATATATTGACTACTTAAATTAGGTTAATATCTCTATGTTATTCCAATTGGATGGCACCTTGCTCAATGAAGGGTAATTTAGAGTCCACCTGGGTCAATTCAACCAAGTTATGAAGGAAGAAGTGGCCAAACAAAACCATGAAGGGGCATGAGTAGTGTTATATTTGTTAACTCAATGTATGGTGAGAATCAACTAGGTCTTTAGAGTTCAAGCATCAATATAATCACTCTTCTAAGTCTCTTGAAGATTGGTAGCTCAAGAAAAGGTAATATTCAAGGATCCCCTAATAAACCTTTCCAAGATGGATAAGGTGTTTGACCTCATGGTAGTTATTGTAAACACAATCACTTAACATGGGTGAATAAGTGATGTAATCAAATCAAATTCAATTCCAATTCTTCAAACTCTTAACCATTCAACATAATCATTCATGAAGCATATAAACCATTCATTATATTGAACAATGAAAATAATGTAAGATCAAAGCACATAACACATGAATTATGTAGGAAACCCTCATGGGGGAGAAAAACTACTTGAAAAAATATTTTTAATATCATCCTATAAATATATTGCTTCAATTTATATCAGAACCAACTAATCAAGGAGAACACACCCCTCAATTTAGTTAAGAACCCACTCAACCTTTAGCTAGCAACAACTTACAAGGAGGACATAGCCCACTAGATGATCAAGCACCAATTAAATCACCTCAAAAATAACCTCCACATTTGATCTGATGTCTTACACACCTAATTATGTTCTTATTTTTTCTAACACTTGAAAATCTTCCTTTCTACCTCATACAATCCTCTTCCTCTTCTACATCACTCAACTAGACAAATAAATCTATCTAATATTCATTACATGTTCAACATATTATTATATTTATTTTCATTCCATACACACTTCTAAAAACTCTCATACCATTTGATTTACACTTTAATTATTAAAACCTTTATACTAGGTCACCAAAGCAAAATAGGCCTAATAGCCTTGAAACAAATATTTTTACTTTCTCATGACCTAAAAATAATAATGTTAGACCCTTGTAAAACATTCAACATGATTTTATCATATTTTTATATCCTCTTACACTTCTTAAAATTCATATATAATTCATTTCACACCCCAATTATCTAACTAGCATAATGAGGCCAAAAGAGCCTTCTATATAAACATGATTCTTTCTCCAATCAATCTTGGTTGGCCCCAACACTTTAATTAACCCTTAAGGCTTATATCCCACTTTAATAAACATAAAAATATATATTATTACACATTACATAGAATTTATATATACTCATTAGATCTGCCATACTTCAAATGGCTCGAAACAACACACTAGACTTAAGTAAAACTTAAGTAATTAGCCATCCATGAGGCCACACGTTACACTTAGATACCAATAAACCTTAACCAAATATGGAAACATTTTAAACACTTTAACACAATTTTTTACATTCCATATTTATTTTTAACATGTCATACAACACTTTTAAGTCACTCGCTCACCTTATAAAACCTCTTTTAGCACTCAAGCCTTTGATAGGTCCCATGGAGACTTAATTCGCCTTCATGTAACACTTTAAGCCACTATGGTCCAGATGGTTCTTATCAATGGACCAAAAAATTTAAATAAATTTACCTTAATTATATGTGATCATTTTCCATTATTAATAAACATCAAATCATTCTCTCTTACTCTAAAACCTCCATTAGGTCCTAAAGACCTATTAGGCTTAACTAGCCCGAAAAAACTATCTTCACAAATAAGGCTCAAACTACCTAAAAATAAAATTTCCATGTACGAAACACATATTTATAAAAATATCAAGACATTAGAAACATCATAAAATACATAATAAACCTTAATTCATCCTCCAAAGGCTCATAAACACTACTGCAAGAAGCTTACTCAAACCTGAAATAATTATAGTGAACAAAAGTAAACATTGACTTGAAATAACTTCACCTATACTAACATTCAAAACTCCAAATCACTTTTAAGCTGATATATATCAATTATAATTAATTTTAAATTTTACACAAATAATATTTTATCAATAATTTGTATTCCAAAATCATTTCTTTGCACCCTAGTTTATTCATAAAAAACACAATCGATAATAGTCAATTCTCACATGAAATAAATTCAATTATATAACCATTCAAACCTCATAATAAATGTTATTGGATATTAATTGAAGCTATATATCATTTTAATTTTTAAACCACCATCAAATTCATCCATTAAAATTTTTTATAAGCAAAATACTATTGACTGGTTTTGCTTTCTTCACTTCATATTGCAAATTTGGCTAAGTATGGAAAAGAGTGAAATTTTCCTGGAAGACCAAATTTTCACCACCGTAACATTTTCTAGACACCATATCAAGAATTTAAATTTTAAACACATGATCTATGAAAAAAGGGTCCTTTTATCTATCTTTCCAAGTCAGGTCCATTTTACTTTATTCACACATGTGAAGGTGTCAGAAGAAATTTTCCTCTATATCATTCATCATATTAGTTTACTAGTAAGATCTACCAATTTGACTAGGAGATGACTAAGATCACCTAGACCTTAACAAGACTACTCCATTGTATTTATTTCACTTCCATAAGTACACCAAACAATTATTACCCCTCATTTGACCCTTAAAACATGGTTAATCACCTCAATGTCCTACACATATGATATGCACTTTCAAATCCACTTTGAACATATCACTTTGTCATAAATGCATTACGTAATAAGATCACCTTGACATAAATGAAAATAAATTAATATAAATAACATAAACTCTCCCCCAGTTTTCATTTATTTAAAACACATTTTATGATTCTCTATCTCAAAGAGAACAAATCCTTCATTGTAAACTTTCTCTTCCTTTGACATTAATGATAAAGGGTCTCTTCCTCAACATGCCAACCAGATCCTTGGATCTTTCAAACTATTCACATATCTTATAAATCTCCCCATAAAATCATGATAATCTCATATAACCTATTATAATACCATACTAAACCATCCAATCTACTTATAATTGAAACATCTCACAATGTTCCCCCTCACTCTATGCATACCTTGCATATTATCAATTGAAGAGAACATACCTCTATCTAAATTTCTCCTTGATTCTTGGATTATAGAAAACATGACAAAACTTAAAATACTACTCAATAAACTTGATTTATCTCCCCATAACTCCATATTCCATTTAAACAAAACCAAAATATTGAAAACATACACAAGCAAACTCTTTCACAAGAACATACCTCTAATGGAGCCATCTTCATCCACACATAGGTTACCACAACTATCCAACATCCTTTCATGATAAAACTAAATTAAATTTTAATCTTATTAGGCCCAAATGACTTATTTCAATGGTCTATAAAACTTATTATGAATAAAACAACCATAACTAATCTAAACAATAAGAACATAATCAACAAACCTTCTCATATGAAAAGCAACTAAATTTACCTGAATCCATGCTTATAAGAGCTCTTCTAGCTAGCAATATAAATAATATACCTCATTAGGCCATATATGGATGAAATATATTTGAATTAATACATTCCTTCTACTACAAGCTTAACTTGCCTTCCCAAGCTTGGCCCCTCAAGGAGATCTCTCCTACAAAAGAAAAGATACTCCTCTCTTAGGCTACTTCAAAAAGGTATATTGCAAAAAAATATACATAACTTGAAATTCTCATACGTTTGCACTAAGGTACTACCTTTATCACATCATAAACTAATTGAATACTTGTATATCATCATTTTTTACCAACTCACAAGGTTTGTTTATCTAACTCATTTTACCCCAAGATACACCATGTCAAGGGTTTCTTACATTAGAACTATTATCACCTAGATTTTCACCCTTTAAGGAAATGTCTCATCTCTCATCATACAAGTGGCACAATTGAAACACCTATATGTTATGGGTATCCTAAGGATTAGGTTAGTTTCTATATAGGGATATCTCCCTTGATTTACCAATTGTAGATCACTACTACACCTATGCTTGTGAGGGAAAAGGGAGAGAAAATTGAAAGTAAACTATCCTAAATGAGGTAATACACAAAATATATTTATGAATACCAACTATATACATGTCACACATAAGACCAAAGGACTAAATAAAAAACACTTCTCTAATTTTAATCTTCTCACATTAGTATTTAATTAGGAGGTTATGGTGAATGTTTAGGTTAAGAGGACTAGACAAGATATCTAGAATGACACTACTGAATAGGCTAACTCACTCAACCTTGACACTTCCTAAAACACTTCACATGACCTAAAAGAAGAGGTTGAAAATAGGTGATAAAATTAGAAAATAATTTTAAGGAAAGCATAGTCATCACTAAGCAAGCTCTGTCATTCATATAAAAACACTATGAGAAATCATAGAAAAGCTAAAATCGGTTGTTTTTATTGATCCATGGTATGAAATTGATTATGGATTCACCATAATCAGGTAGATAATAATTTAAAAAATCTAAAATGGCTATTTATTATGAAACTTGACAATGGTGAAGCACAAGTGTCACCTCAAGTCATGAAACTCTAGAAATATGGCGTAGGAGTTATCATTTTGTGAAGACAAATTGACTTCATCATTCACCCATATTTGAACATCCCAAAACTAATTAAGGATAGGTATAATTATTGTAATAAGAGGTAAGGGTTACAAAAATGGTTCTCCATGCATTTATTTCATTCCTAATCACTTGGAATCTTATGGAAGTGAGCCATCATTGCATGTAGTTGAAGAAACTCCTCTTTCCCACACCTTTCACACTTGGCCTCAAATTTGGATTTAGTTTTCCATTAACATACATATAATTTAGTACTTTAAAATTTTAAATGCACTCCATGGCCTTAGAGGCATTAGTAACACATTAAAAAGACTCCCACTTGAAGTTTTCACCCTTTTTACAATCATGTTCACTATGCCAATTTTGACTAGCTAATATGAGAGCTTTGGCAGTCACACTTATAAGCTTTTAAAAAGAATTAAATGACAATAGTGAGTTACTAAAAGTTTATATCTTCCTCCCAAAGTTGGTTTCATCCCTTGAAAGTCCCTATAACCTACAAAATACATAAAATAGCTAAAAAAAGTAGTTTTTGTACCCTGTATGTATAGATTACGTACAACTCATCTTGATGGTAGGTAGATTAACTAAGCATTATAAAACATTTAATAACTTTCATGGTCAAAATAGGCCATTATAGTAGCTTCAAATCTTAATTTCCTTCATCAGGTCATTTTAAGGGTTTAATCTTATTTTACCCTCTTAACCATTATTCATAGAGATTTCCCATTCAAATTTCAATTGAATTCAACAAAATGGTTTCTTAGAACCATATCTAATATCTCAAAATGTTTTATATCTCCATTAAATGCTTCAAAGTATATGTGATCACTCAAAATTACTCACTTGATCCCTTTCTTCCATTTGCATAGGCCCAATGTTGGTTTTGAGCCCAAATATGGAATCTTGATGCTTTATCTACAAGGTGCAAGCTTTTTAACATCTATCATAACTCCTTACACATGTACAAATTGGTTATAAATCTCTTATATAATTGGAAGTGAAAATGACATCCTATTTGTCTTTTAGACCTAACCATGCCTTATAAGCCCATCTACAACATTGAGTTTTTTGGATACCATATTCGGATTCATCCTTATATTTAATATTTATAATTTTTTACTAGGTGTAATTAAACTTTAAAAACCTCCTTCTAAGGTTCAACTAGTTCTTGGTTCACTTTTTTGCCTTCCTTTCTCCATACTATAAGTTTTATGTATAAAGGGAATGCCCTATTTTTGAGACAAAAAAAATAGATATCCCCTATTTTCTTAGACAATGGTGAATGTTTAATAGGATTATTAATTTAATAAATATGTCATTTGACCCCAAACCTCTTTAAATTCCAAGGTAGATTGTTAGAAGGCAAACTACTAGAATGGTTTGGGGTATGGACTGTGTGATGTATCATTTGAGCCCCTTATATGCATCATTTGAGTATGATAGGAGAATGTTGAAACTTATATAATAATGATATATGAATTCCCAATCCATTCATAACTCTATCCTTCTAGGTACCCCTCCATACACTTTTTTAAGTCAAGGCTGAGTGCCATCTCCTAATGGTGTTTACTTCAAGGCACTATCCCAATATGTGTCTTGCATAGTTGGAGCTTGATACAATGCTTAAAAATCCCCAATAGATCCTATTAGGATTATATTACACCTATTTTGACCCATTTTTATCATTATTGGGATATATACATCTCAAGAAACCCAATCCATTTGATCTCTACCCATCATAGTCAACTATAGTTGACTGTGTGGAGTCTTGTAGGTGTATGCTTTCTTATTTTAGGCTTGAGACAATGTATAAAAAATTTATTGAAGATTACATGGTAATTTAAAAAATTATGGGACTCAGTTTTTATCTTAAGCTTAGAAATACTAACACCTAATGCCATGTTTCAGTTCACTCTCTATTTACTCAGTTGTAGGTGAACATTTTTTTTTGAAGGGACACCTGTAGGTGTCTATAAGATATGAAACACTATATATAATACTATTTTGAAGATAATTTATATAATAAATTATAAATTAAACTATTTCAAACCACTCAACCATGGTGGCATAGTTTATACTACCCATTTGGAAAACAAGGTTGCTCAAGGACTCAAAATCTTGTAGATGTTACTACCTAGAAATAATGCATAAAAGTGTGACTTTAGGCTTTCTAACAACCATCTTTCCTTAGTCATCTGCCCTCCATAATTATCATGTATTTTTACGATGTATTTTATTCTATATTTAGTCATAAATATTCATCAAATTCATTTTAACCTTGTTCTATGACCTTCACTAAAATGCCTTAGGCCTCTTTCCTATACTTTTAGGGATTTGATCTCAGAACTTAGTCATATATGACCCTAGAAGGTGATCCACACTTTAATTTGTAAATTTATAATTAAAAATAGGTTTGATATTATCCACATAACATTATATGACTCCAAGGGGGGTTATAATGTATTATAATCTTCTAGGTGACCTAGCTCTTTGTCAACACTTGTAGGTGGCTATTTTAATGTATAGGTAGACAAAAGATGATATTATGAATAATATGCATGGTATATGGGTTTAAATGAGGATTGAAATTTTTTTAAAATTTCAAAAAATACTTTAATTAATATAAAAATCTTTCTTAGTTCAATAAAACCTTCTTAACATTCTTGGTTTCCATGAATGCACCTGTAGGTACAATATTTTGAGTTGTATATAAACGGTAATCATGAAATGGTCCATATACTCTAGGATTCTCCTTTCATGGTCAATTTATCTCATCTCATTTTGAATTTTATTTTCACCCTCTGAGGAGATGCAAATATCTCCTCATCCACATGGCAAAATGGAATCACCTCTGGGCTTATGGGTAACCTAAAGAATGAGGTGAGTCTTTAAATAGGGCTGGCTCTCTTGATGTACCACATATGGTTGAACCTAAAACTAAAATTGGGGGGTAAAAATGGATAAATATAACTAAAAATAAACTAATCTAAGGGAGGTGATATGCCAAAGTTATTGATGACTTCCAAATATATGTATGCTACAATTGAGACCAAAAAACTAACAAAAACATACACTTTTCCAATCTAAATCTTCTTGCATCAATGTTATATTATGAGGTTATGGAAAAATTTATTAGGATATGAGGACTATAAAATAGGCCTTGAATAAAACTTATGAAAATAAAAACTCACTTAAACACGGACATCTCTTGGAACATTTCACATTCCCTACAAGAAAAAAATGCAAATAGCTGAGACAATGTGAGAATTTACTAAGGAATCCATAGTATTCACTAAGAAAACTAAAAATTAAAGTAAATCACACTATGAAAACTCATCGAATAGGTTTAAAATAGTCATTTTATTGATCGAAATGTATATAAATGAGTATGGATTCACCATACTCAGGTGGAGCATCCCATACAATGGCCAAAATGGATAGCTCTTATAGAGCTTGAAAGATAGAGAAGAAGAGAAGTACAAGGGTCACAAGGACACTTTTCAAGATTAAAAAATATTTTATCCATGAATTATAAGATTATATTGGTTTAACCATGTAATTTCATGAAGTACAAATGTCAATCTAAGTCATCAAAGTCTTGCAAAGTGGCACAAAACTCCTAATTCTAGCTTAAAAAAACTGCTTGCATGATTGGACCTTTTTGTACATCCCATAACTAATGAGTATCAGCTATAATTATTTTAATGGAATTGGATAATCTCATACATGCCTCTCCATGCATTGGTTGTATGTTTGGTCCTCTAAAAACCTCTAAAAGTGAGTCATCACCATTTATTGTCTAGAAAAGTGCTCTTCCATACACCCTACACACTTGGCCTCCAAAATTCCTTAATTTTTACATTAATATACATAAAACATAGTGTTTGACATGTTTAAATACCCTCCATAGCCTTGGAAGCATCAGGGAACCTTAAAATTCCATCCACTTGAAGTTTTCACACTTCTCCCCTGCTTGTGCAATATGCTAATTTTGACTGGCCAAGTTGAAACACCTAGTTAGAGAACATATAATTTAATTAAATGAATTAAATTAATATTAGAATTTATATTAAGTCTTAATATTTCACCCAAAGTTGGTTTCATCTCTAGACTCTTTCTATAACCTATAAAACACAAGAAAATGGTAAAAAATAACCTAATTTACACCCCATCAATACAAGTCCATATAGATAGTTGGAATGGGAGGGATATTAAGTGATTCCTCTTCAACTTCCAATATTTTTCATAATCCAAATATTCCATTTGAATATCTTTCTAAGCTCATCTTCTCCATTAGGTCCTGGCTAAGGGTTTAGTAGGGTTTTAGGCTTCCTTTAAGTCTTAAGCTTGGTTCATAAAACCTTGATGTCCAAGATGATAAAAAATTCCAAAAATTAGTTCATAGGAACCTCATATAACTCGTTTGAACTTCTCTGGTCTCCATGCAAATCATGATGCAAGATATGAGCATTGGAAATCCTCTTATCAAGCTTGTTTTCACCATTTATGCATGTTTGAGAGGGTTTTAGGCTCAATAATGGATATTTATGACTTTAAATATAATTAAAAGGTTTTATAATACCTTTATTAACCTTTTAACATTTTACAATAGTTTTTAATTCTTATTTCAATCAAAAATTGTGATGGACTCCCCACTTGGGCACTAGGCTTCACCATGCCTAATAGGGATGTTTTGATTTTAAAAGGTCAAGGTGAGTTTTTATAGGTTAAAATAAATATAGATAGATAAAAAACATATATTATTATCCATAAAACATGCTTCCATCCACTATAAATCTTCACTCATGTGAGAACTGATCGTGTCTATAAATTTGGCTTCTAGGTCTAGAAATGCCCATCATGCATGAATATAACCTTAGGAGTGTAGGGTTACCTATTTGGTTTCCATAGTTATTACTTGGTTATATATGTTTTTATTCATTTCTTTAAACTTATATAACCTTCATACAAGGTACCCCAAGCTTGTGGTCACCACTTTTCACTTATTTCCCCAATACCGCCAGGGTTTATACATGGGCAAGTGCCCCCTATTTGAGACAAAATAAGGGGAAATTCCCCTATTTTATTAATAAAAATATGAATTTTATAGTTTTATAAAAATTTAAATAGTATTTTTATAAAAACATTATCACTTAAATCCAATTATAGACCTTCTAACTCTCTTCATCTCTGAGACAAACCCTCAACAATGTATATTATGCAGGATTCCCTCAAGCTGACTATGTTTTCTATGTCTGGGACCCTATAATTTATTTATTTATTAATTATTATATTGTTTTAAATTTTATATTACCATTATTAAATTTTTATTATCTCTCCAACCCATCACACATTCCTCCACTTTGACTCAATCAAGACTGTGTTCTAGCATAGGCTATGTTTCTCATTTTAGGAGGTCTTGTAGGTTACCCTACCTCATCTGAGGTTGATAATTGATTTATTTAAACTATAATGGATCCCATTATGTTATAATTTATTTTTTTAAACTATTTTACTCATTTTTAAATCTTAGGACACTACTTTAGTCACCAAATCTAATCATTGTCCTTCATGAGATACTCTACCTGACCGTGATACCTTGATTTTGGATCCCTATAGGTAGTATTGAGATATTTTGTACTTATTAATGGTATATTATGATACAATAATTATAATAAAACTATTATTAATTATTTATAACTCATTTTCACTTCAATTCTACATAATTTCTCAAAATTGGGTTCTCCATTGCCCTTATTGCCTGAGATATCCCTTTTACCCCTGTTTGTAGGTTGTTTTAGATTATTGAAACATAATAATGAGTTTGAAAATACTTTAATGTTAAATATAATAAAAAATATCTCCTATTTTCAGTTTTTAATCATCATGTATTACTAAAACAACTTTGAGGCATATAAAACTAGCTCATTATCCTACATAGTCACACATAGGACTGTAGGTGCACTTAGAAATTTGATGATTGGGTTATAGTGCTTAGGAGACTTAATTTAAATTTTATAATGTCTCATAACATTTAAATATTATTTTTTTAATTCAAATAAACCACTCCAAATGTATTCTCAATGTTCAAATAATGCTCATTTAAGTTACTACCTATTGATTGGTTGTAGGTATACATGGGCTTAGTATACAGACTAAAGATAAGGCATAAGGATCTAAAAAACAAATATAATTAAAATTTATGATATTTGTGACCATAAATGTCTCTTAATAAACATGAAAATACTTCACCTTAATGGCATGGTTAGATACTAATTTGACACAAAAGTTGCTCAGAATTAAACACCTATAGATAACACTGCATAGAAATAGTGTTTTTGTAGGTCACTTCAAGGCTCTAAACCTCCAAAATATCTTCAATTTATTAAACTCATATTCTTGTATAATTATTTTAATATATAATTAAATTATAAATAATTTTATTAGTATGCATCCACAACTCATGTGACCATAGAAAATGTTATCCATGAAACCTCAAAACCTCTATTTTGCCTATTTAGGGAAAATAGGCCTCAAATCATAGTATTCAACTCCTTGGAGTGACCTTAAACTCCAAATATACATAAATTATTTTTGGTGGATCTATCATGGTCCTTTAAATATTTAATGTCTCCAAGTAAGGTCCCACCACACTTCAACACTCAAATGAATATCTCAATCCCTTGTTCAGGCCACCTGTAGGGGGATATTTTGGTGAATAAGTAGTGAGTTGTAGTATGAAAAATATGGAAACCCTCGTTAATATGAACCTTTATTATTTCCTCAATCATTAAAATATACTTTTATTAGTCTTAAGAATTTAGAACATGCATTCACCTTTGCACACATTAGTATGACACAAGTAGGACCTTGTACATGAATGATTTGACTGTGTTATTCAGGTAGGGTATGAAATGTAGCAAAACATGGTTTCAAATATCCTCGAGACAACTAAAATTTACTTCTAGTCCTCATATTCATGATATTCATGCTTGGATACATTGAAACTAGATTCAATACACCATTTTTAGCTTGAAAATCACTTGTATGCACATGAAATATAATAAGGGCATCACATGACTATCTAACATGGTGAATTGAGCATGTGAATACATTTTCACATTTTATAATAATTTATATGAATTTTTTACAACTATTTATGGTATGAAAAACTGATATACCATGAATACAACTCTATGAACAAGTTGAGAAAGCCCATACACGTGATTGTAAGTAAAATTAGGCATGAAGTTGATAAATGGAGAAAGATAAGTTACTCAAAGAATTCCATGGTGAGATAAAAACATGAGAGGATATGTTAATATTACTCAAAAAAATTGGAACACCATTTACCAATTTTATGAGACCCCTACAAGAGAAAACACTCAGCAAATAAGAAGCACCTTAGCTGAAACTACTCATGGTGACACCCTCTTACAACATGAACTAATTTAGTCATCCAAACAAAATGGGAACTAAAAAAATAATAGAGAAAATTTTATAAGTAATTCAACATCCTCTAGATACAACATCACCAATTGGTTCATATGTATCTAACCAAAATGGATCAAAACCTATAGGGTGCATGAATGAGTAAGTAGATTTGAAGGGCCAAATTATTAGTGAAGGTTAATAAAGCATGGATCATTATTATTAAACTTATTTATATGAAAATTAAGGTCTTTTAGTTTATAATACACCCCCAATATATTTTTTCCTAAAACTTCTTATACTGATTGTACCGAGTGTCACTTTAATATACCAAGAAGGGTAAAAATGGAGAAAAATGGTTTTGAGTGAGAAATTATACCTCCATATAAATATAAGAATGGATATTAGTGTTTTTAATCTAAAAATTCACATTTTCATCTTTTCTAAGTGATACACTTCCCAAGGAGGTCGTACAAGTGCCCTTTTCTCCCTTTTTATCAAGAAAACTACCTTTTATCTGAACAACATACCATATTTTCAATGGTTTAAATTATCTAATACCTATAATGACACATGGGGCATGACATCACTTTTTTACACTTTCACATTTCCCAAGAAACTTGTAAAAAGCATTAAATTCACTATTTCGATGCCTTAAATGACCCTAAAAAGATATAAGGACATAAAAACTAATTAACAAAAGCTAATATAAGATTATTTGACATCAATTAACCTATGAAACACCTCATGACAATATATTATACCCATTTTTAGACCTAAAAGGTCAAGTTTTTTACTAGGGATGCCCCAATTTGACTTAAAAGTCAAATTTGGTTAATAGTATCTACATGAAACCTTATCATTTTTTAGATCTTCAACAAGATCACAAACCTCATTTTTAATGTTGAACCCTATTATATGACCTGTAGGTGCATGCTAATGGAATGAAATTGAGTGTAGAAAGAAAAGGTTTCCCTCATGCTAATCATACACTATTTGATGATCTCCACTTGATCACTCATGTGATAAATATGTACCCATCACCATAGGAATATTTTTCACTATCTTATGAACATGTTCAATCCCTAACATAGCTCATCCAAATGATTTTATATGATAGTCATAGACTAGACTAACTGTATGGTGTCTTATGATTGCACCGTCATGGATAATTACTTGGAGAATGTGTCTAAAATGAAAGGAAAACATCATTTAAAACTTGAATACAAAACATCACCATCCTTTAATAGCATTACCAAGACATGAATATGTTTTAAGTTGTGGAAAACTAATTTCAACATAGAAAGCATCTTCTCTAGCAACTTGAGATACATGGCCCATCCAAACACTTTGAAATACTAAACCAAAAATTGAGAACATGAGGTGAAGATGTCTATGTCCTCTAGATTCAATCCTAATAGTTGGATTGTACAAAATCATTCAAACCAAATTAAAACCTATAAGGTGAATGAACTAGCTAATGGAGGTTGAATATTGGATTCAAAATCAAATTAAGAATGAATTTTAGGGGATCCTTTTGTGAGTTATTGAGGAAGGAGAGACATACCTTGGGCTAAAATAGATTGGTTATCTTCCTTCCACTTAATAATAACTTCATTAAAATTTGATCCAACTTGAACACTCTCTTGAAGAAGGTTAGGTGGGGTGTGTTTAGGCAAAGGATCTTCTTTTGTATCTAAACCTTCTATCACACCTTAAATCACCAATTTCATTCTCAACTCTAACTCTTCAATCTGCTTGGCTACATTCTCTTATAAAATTCTCTCTTTAATTTGATAGAAATCTTCATGAGGACAAGGAGTAAATGAGGGTTGATATGGAACACAAGAGGTCTCTTAAGGAAGGGTGGGAGGGAATTGCATAGGATCAATCTCTTTTTCAACTTCATACTCCTTATCAAGGCTTTTATTCTCTTTCTTTCCCCATGATTCCACTATATTATTCTAGCTTAGGATGTTAGGATTAGGAGTCTCTTCTCAACATGATGATGCAATTTTTGGAGTGGATGAAGTGTTCAAGAAACTTGGGATCTCTTTAGGCTTGGATTTTGTACCTTGTCTCCAACTTGGGATTTCATATTTAGGAGTCTCCTCTTGAGCTGGGGATGTAATGGGAGAAGGCAATGAGAGCTTAGATTCTACTTCTTTTTATAATGAGATGGAATGATTCATCTACTTAATGGCCAAAAATCTGCCTATCAATATTTCCTTCAAAAATAAGGTTTGTCTTCTCAACTATCTCTTCTAAATGATTGGGAAAATTATGAACTTGATAAGCTTTATTTGGCTCATGAGTATGGGTCAAGTAAGATTGATAACACTTTTGGGCAGGTGGATATTAGGGATGATATACTTGGTGAGGTTGCTCCTCATAAACTCTTAGCTTATATTCTAAGGATGCAATCAAGCCACCTACATATAACATCTCACTTGTGAATCTTTTCCAATTTGCTCCATAAACATGTTCCCACTCTCTTTTAGAAATCTATAATGCATATCTCACCTTATGAGTGAGATGACTAGGAACATCTTGACCATGTCCCCTTAGTGTATCAATCTCCATCATGTACTTGTCATAGCCCAAGAGAGTTTGCTTGAAAGTGTAAATAGACTGATTAGAGAAGTGAATAGGTTGACTAGGAGGAGAAAGATACTAAGAAGGATGGTTATAAGGCTAATACAAATCATGACAAGGTTGGTAAGGATCATATTGAAACTATGAAAATATCATATTAGAGCTATTAAGGATCATGAAAAGGCTAATAAGGAATGCCATAAGCTTGATAAACCTCACCAACTTGTGTAAAATAATACTTAACACCAAATTCAGCCATGGAAATTCATTAGGAAGCAATAACATAAGGATTGATTATCAATAATATTCAAAAGGAATACCTGGGCTACTTGACCATATGATGTAACTTTAGAGTCACCATTGATGGTTAGATAGGTACCTCTAAAGGATGATGTGTTGAAAGACAACACCAAAAATATTTCAACTTCTTGGACTAAGAGTCCCATCAGGTGTGGCAAAAACTATTGTCACTTGGATTTTCACCCTTTGAGTAGACATCTTAGCTTTCCTCATCTAAGTGGCACAATTGAAACACCTCTAAGATGTAAGTAGTCTAAGGATAAGGTGAATCTATAGATAGGGCTAGATACCTTGATGTACTTCTTGTAGATCACTACTACACATATTCTTGTAAGGGAAAAGGGAGAGAAAAATAAAACTAAAATATCCTAAAGGAGGTGATACACTAAATATATTGATGACTAATAACTAGCTACATGTCACAAATGAGACCAAGGGACTAACTAAACACACATTTCTCTAATTTAAAATTTCTCACATCATTATTTAATTATGAGGTTATGGTGAATTTTTAGGCTATGAGGACTATACAAGAGGCCTAAAATGACACTATTGAATAGGATAACTCACTCAACCTTGACATTTCCTAGAACACTTCACATGACCTACAAGAAGAAGTTGTAAATAGGTGATAAAATGAGATGAAAATGCTAAGGAAACCATAGTCATCAATAAGAAAGCTCCATCATTCAAGTAAACACACTATAAATAGTCATATAAAAACTAAAATCAGTTGTCTTTGTTGATCCATGGTATGCAAATTAGTAAGGATTCACCATACTCATGTGGAGCATAATTTACAAAGGCCAAAATGGCTAGTTCTTATAGAACTTGAGAGAGAGGAGAATAAATAATTAAAAATGTGACAAGGACACTTGTCAAGATGATAAAATTAGTTATTTATGCATGAAAATGTAATGTAAAACTAATCATGCAAATTAAGGAAGCACAAGTGTCACCCTAAGTCATGAAATTCTTGAAATGTGGCATACGAGTTCTCATTTTTTACAAGGAAACTACCTTCATCATTCACCCCTATTTTAACATCTAAAAACAAACTAGGTACAAGTCTAATTATTGTAATAATATGGAAGGGTTTTATATATGCTTCTTCATGCATTGGTTGCATTCCTAATCACCTAGAATATTTTGGGAGTGAGTGTAAGAAATTCCTCTTTCCCACACCTTACACACTTGGCTCAAATTTGAATTTATTTTTCCATTAAAATCCATACAAGGGAGTGTATTACACTTGTTATGACCCTCAATGGCCTTAGATGTATCAAGAACACTTTAAAAATACTACCACATGAATTTTTCACCCTTCTCACTATCATGTCACTATCTCAGTTTTTACTAGTTGAGATGATAGATCTAGTAGGAAAACTTAAGATTTTTGATGAGGCATGAAATGACAATAGTTATTATAATTTTATATATTCTTCCCAAAGTTTTTTTCATCTCTTTAAAGTCCCTAAAACTTACATAATTCATAAAATAGTCAAATTTAGTAGTTATGTACCCTATCCATACAAATTACATATAGCTAATCTTGATGCTAAGGATCATAACTAAGTCTTCTACAACATCCAATCACTTTCATGATTAAACTAGGCCATTATAGTATCTTCCCATACTCATTTCCTTCATCAATTCATTCCAAGGGTTTACCAAGTGTTTAGGCCTATTTTACCCTCTTATCCATTATTTGAAGACATTTCACATTCAAATTTCAATTCAATGCCACAAAATGGTTTATTATGACCCTATCTAACATGTCCAATTGTCTTTTATATCCATGAAAATCTTCAAAATAGATGTGAGTAGTCAAAGTTGGTCATTCAAGCCCTTTCTTCCATTCACATAGGCCTAATGTTGGTTCTGATCCCAAATATGGATTCTTGATGCTTTCTCTACAAGGTGGATGTTTGTAAAAATATGTCATGACCCCATACACATGTAAAAATGGGTTAGAAATCTCTCATATAGTTTGAAATGAAAATGGCATCTGATTTGGCTTATAGGCTTAACCATGCCTTATAAGCCTATTTGTAATTTTTAGGGTCTAGGATAATCTATTTGGATTCCTCCTTCTATGTAATACTTCTCATGTTTTCCTAGGTGTAATAAAACTTTAAAAACCTCCTTTCAATGTTTAACCAATTATTGGTTCACTCCTTTTCGTTCCTTTCCCAATACTGTAGGGTTTATGTACAAAGGGAGTTCCCTCTATCTAAGACAAAATAGAGGTAATTACCCTATTTTATTAGATAATGGTGAATGTTTTAAAGGATTATTAAAGTCCTAGATATGCCCTCTACCAAATTTTAGACCTTGATCAAGTCATTTTACCCCCAAATCTCTTCAAATTCTAAGGTGGAATGTTAAAAGATAGGCTATTAGAGTGGTTTGGGGTATGGACTATGCGATGCATCATTTGATCCCATATTATGCATGATTTGAGTATGATATGAGCCTATTGAAACTTATCTAATCATGATGTATGTATTCCTATTCCATTCATCACTCTATCCTTCTAAGTACCCCTCCATACACTTTGCTTAGTCAAGGTTGAGTGTTGTCTCTTAATTGTGTTTACTTCAACGCATTGTCCCAGTAGGTGTCATGCATATTTTAATCTCAATAAAATGTTTAAAGACCCCCATAGAGACTCTTAAGATTAAATTAGATATATTTATATCCATTTTTTTCATGTTTAGGTTATATATATCAAAAAACCCAATCCTTTTGTTCTCTACCCCTCATAGTCAACTATAGTTGACTGTGTAGGGTCTTATAGGTGTATGTTTGCTAAGTTTAGGCTTGGAAAAATATATAAAACATTTATTGAATATTTCATTGTAATTTAACAATTATTGGACTCATTTTTTCACCTTTATCTTAGTAATACTAACACCTAGATTCCATGTTTTAGTTCACTGTCTGTTTACTCAGTTGTAAGTGAGCATTTTCTTATGAAGGGACACTTGTAGGTGTCTATATGATCTAAAACATTGTATATCATCTTATTTTAATTATAATTTAGATCATAGATGATAAATTAAATTATTTTAAACCACTCAAACATGGTGTCATAGTTTAGACCACCCATTTAGAAGACAAGGTTGCTATCAGACTCAAAATCTTATAGATGTTACTATTTAGAAATAGTGAATAAAAGTGTGATTTTAGGATTTCTAATAACCATCTTTCCTTAGTCATTCAACCTCAAAAAATTTCATGGATTTTATCCCATGTAGGTTATACTATATTTATTCATCAATATGCATCAAATTCATGTTAACCTTGTTATATGACCTTCACTAAAATGCCTTGGCCTTTGTTCTATACTTTTAGGGATTTGGTCCCAAAACACAGTCATCTAACCGTAGAAGGTGATTGACACTTTCATTTTTCAATTTAAAATTATAAATGCATCTATTGTTCTACACATAACATTATATGACTCTAAAGAGGGTTCCATCTTGTTCTAATCTTCTAGGTGACACCTCAACTCTCTGTGAACACCTATAGGTGGCCATTATAATGCATAGGCAGATAGTGGATGATATTATGAATAAGATGTATGGTTTTTGGGTTTTAATGAGGCTTGAAAATTTTCCAAAAGTTCCAAAAATACTTTACTTACTATTAAAACCCTACTTAGTTGAAAAAATCCTTATCAACATGCTTGGTTTTCATGAAGACACATATAGGTACAATAATTTGAGTTGCATATAGATGATAATCATGAAGTGGTCCATATACTCTAGGAGTTTGTTTCCATGGTCAATTTATCTCATATCATGGTATCTATGTGAAACCTTATGATGTTTTAGCACTTCAAAAATCTCACATACCTCATTTTCAATGTTGGACCTTATTATATGACCTATAGGTACATGCTAATGGCAAGAGACTGACTGTAGAAAGAAAAGGTTTCTCTCATGCTAATTATACACTATTTGATGTACTCTAATTTATCACCCATGTGAGAATTATGTGCCCATCACCATAGGACTCTTTTTCACTCTCTTATGAACATCTTTAAGACCTAACATAGCTCATCCAAATGACTATATAAGATAGTCATAGAGTAGACTAATTTTATGGTGTCTTATGACTGCACTCTCATGGAGAATTTCTTAGAGAATGAGTCTAGAATGGAAGGAAAACAAATTTTGAAACACAAGGAAAAAAAATCACCATACTTTACCACAATTACCAAGGCATTAAGATGTTATAATTGGTGGAAAACTACCTGCAACACAAAAAGTGTCTTCTCTTGCAACCTAAGATACTTGGCCAATCCAAACACTTTTAACACAAAAACAAGTATGGAGAACATGAGGTGAAGATTTATATGTCCTTTGAAGTCAATTACAACATCTATCTTGTATGAAATCATTTAAATCAAAGAAAAACCTATAGGGTTCATAGATTAGTAAGCAAATTGGATAGTCTAACTTCTTGGGAATTGTTCATAAAGAAAAAACCACCATTCCTCTGCAAAAAAACATAAAGTGGAATATCATTTAGTGTATAACAAACCCCCACATTAATTTTACCTAAAACCTCTCTTGATGACCATACCAATTACAAACTTGAGTGTCATTCTTGCTTGTCAAGCCTATTGGAAGAAAAGAGAAGCATTTTTCTTCATTTATTGAAGCTTTTGATCAAATTGATCACTAGATAAAGAGTGTGGAAGACCAATAGACACTATTAAGGTGTCTTCAGCTGCAAGATCTTATACAAGTCTTTACACCTCATTAAATGCTCATTTTTTAAAGAAAATTTCCCATTCTTCTAAATAACCTACCACTTTTTAGCTATAAATAGTTATTTAACACATATGAGGACACATGGGGCATGAAATAATATTTTTAATCCTTCACATTTCCTAAGTAGGTCATACAAGTGATTTAATTCTCTATTATGACCCCCAAAATGACTCAAAAGACATGAATATTTAAAATGACCAAGACCAAGGCTAATGTGACATTAAATTAAATAAAATTACCTATAATACACCATATGACAAAATATAAGACCCTTATATACCTATAAAAATCAAGTTTTTACCTATAAGGGGCCTAATTTAACCTATAGGGTCAAATTTGGTCAAGAGAACCCTTATGCCAACTAAAGATACTCAAAGTAAGATCTTCTTCCATAAACAACTTCAAATCTTCAAATATATTCTCATATATTTGAATAGTGATATACATAGTTGACAATCTTGAAATCAATTGAAATAATACTCAACTATATGTATATTGTGTTAGGTTGTGGAGCTAAAAGCTTCACCAGGATGCAAACAGGGGAAGTTACGAAGGATGCAGAGTTGCGGGGAGTTGTAGAATCAGTTGTAGGGAAACTAGCATCGGTTTGATCAATCAACGTCGATCAGATGGCAGTGAGGAAGCAACCAGCATCGGTCACTAGTCGGCCGAAATCGGTCATGGAGGAGCCGATGTCGGTAGCCTATGCGAGAAAAGGCAGTTTGCATGTTGAGTCTGGAGAGTCTATTTTGAGACTGTTAGTTTGCATGTTGAAGGCTACTTTTAGTCTTGAAAAGCATGTCTAATTATTGTAATTAGGTTAGTCTAATTATTGTAAGCATGAGATCTATATATGGACTCATGGGTTGTATTGTAAAATTGTAGCTAGTGAGTAAGAGAGCAATAAGCTCCTTCAGAGAGAAGAGAGTAATGGTGCGTTCCTCCTAGTGCTACAGTACCAAGTTGGGTACTGGATTGGAGAATCAGAAGGGTTCTTCATGTGTGTATGATCTTGGTCAGCATGTGGGCATGACTTTCTATAGGAGATCTACAATGGTGAGTAAGGTTTAGTGATTTACAGGTAGCAACAGAGAGCAGGAGATCTACTTGGAGTACGGTTGTGTACTTGGTGAACTGGCAGCGTGTTACTTACTGGTTGGAGAGGTGAACATCAATTCTATATTAGAGTTGATTGTTGTGACCAAGAGAGAGAGGGAAGAAGGTCTTGAGGTGTGGCAAACATTTGAGGTGGAAGAAGAAGTGGCATCTTCTTTATTGTATATTCTTCTGAGTGATTATTAATACAATTGTGTATTGTCTCTCAATTCCTATGTTGTTTCATATTTCTAGTTACTTATTGATTCTAGTTAAATTTCGTGTTTAGTTGCTAATACGAGAAGTAATCATATGTGCTCTAATTGGTAGAGCAAGACCCTGAAACAATGGGATCAGAGCATGTTTATTGTTCTAGGGTTCCCTGACAAGTGGTATCATAGCCTTGGTTGTAGGTTCAAGAGTTGATACCAACAAGTGGTATCAGAGCTTTAGGTTGGGTTGACTAATAGGTGGTTTTAGATCTGGTAGTGTTTATTGATTACAGGTCACTCACAAGGGTTTTAGATTGAGTGGGAGTATAGCAATGGTAGAAGAAAGTAAGCTATGAATGGAGAAACTGAATAGCACGAATGGTCTAATTGATGGAAAGAAAGAGCAGGTAAAAAGAGATTGTTGGTCGGTAGAAGATCAGCACGTAGAAGCATATGTTGCAGGTGATGTTGCATAGGATGTTTAGGATAAAGTGGAATCTTTGTTTACAGATTCTTTTGCCTCTTTCCATGCAGCCCAAAATAGAGCATCTTTTCATGGGTATGTCTTTGGAGACCTTGGAGAGATTTATTTAGGGGTTGGAGAGCCTTGTCAGATGATTGACAAAGGGGAAGTGAAGCTGAAATTACAGGCAGATGACACACAGTGGTTGAAGGAAGTCATGCAGGTACCAGTCTTGGAGATGAGTCTAATTTCTTTAGGAAATTTGGGTGATGAGAGATGCACTGTAACTCTCACAGCGGATACACTTGAATTAGATGGTGGTAAGAAAGTAGGTATCCTTTATCTATCTACTTATATTGCTGATTCACCTTCTATTGTAGAGATGTGGCTTCGTAGGCTTAGTCACATATGTAGAAGGAGAATGCAGGTTTTGAAGTAGAAGTTAGATGTTTTTGACAAGATAAAGAACTGGAAAGCCTTGGTGTTCATGGAGGAGATGATGGATAGAGATCAGGTGAGGAAACTGAATTATTCTGAGTAGAGCAGGGTTGATTTGATTAGGATTTTGATCCATGGAGAGCTCGCAGGTAAAAAGTTATCACTCACAGATGAACACAAGTACCGACGTCAGTCATACAGTAACCAACATCAGTAGAGTAAAGACTGACGTCAGTCATAAGGACCGACATCGGTAGAAGGGACATCAGTGTCAGCCAGGGAAATGACGTCGACAGTCAGGGTCAATACAGGAAGTCGACATCGATCGAAAATAGACTGGGAGATGGCCAAGATCGATCACTGGTACAGATGGTGGGTGGACAGCAAGTTGTCAACAAGTCTCAAATGCTCATGTTGAGATCAGAAAGGGTAAGTGAACCTCATATTCATTGTTCAGCTTCTTTATATTGCTTATTGATGGTCAAGAACCAGGAAGATGGAAGAGGCAATGCAGGTAGAATCCAGATACAGTGGGATCTTGGCATGGATGAGGAGTGTGTCCTTGGAAAAGAACCAAATAGGATTTGTTGGTAGAGTTATCAGCTAGAAGTAAGCACTGAGAGACAGAATGGATTCCCATTTTAAAGAAGAGAGTGGATGGATACAAGAGACAAAAGGCCAAGGCATATGGTCTTGAGGAAGCTGCAGGACAGTGGTATAGGTTTAACAAGTGGATGACAAAGCATGGCTTCAGTCAATGTCAGTGTAACTATAGTGGTTTTATCTTACCAGGTGGATGATGATTGTAACATTATCTAGTTACTGTATGTGGGTTATTTGCTAGCAGGTTTATACATATAGGGATTTGCTGAGCTAAAGGTAAGGTTAGTTCAGAGGCGTGTCATGAAGAATTTGGAGCAGCAAAATTCTTTGGCATAAGAGACATGGAGATCTGATCTCTAGTGGGAGCTGATGTGAAGACGGTGTTGGCGGGGTTCATGATGCAGGTTGAAGAATTAGAAAGCACACCAAGGGCTGGACAGTTCAAGCTTAACTTGAAACAGGGTTCGAAATCACATGAGGTCTAATGTAGACCTGAGTTGTTTTCCCAAGTAGTGGGGGTTGTCAGAAAGTATGGAGCCAATTTAGGGAAGGAATCCTAGAGGGTAGTTCAATGGGACTAACAGTAGGGTTTCTTGTTATGCAGGGTCAAGTTCTTCACTACATGGATATGTAGGTTTGGATGTGGCAGGTTACATTGATGATAGGGAAGGCACCACAAGTTGTGTGGTGGTTAGTCTTTAGGGTTGATCTTGAAGAGGAATACAAGCTAGGGAATAATTTAGATGGTGTAAAAGTATAGGTATAGGGGTAGCTATTTATCTCCAAGTGGGAGATTGTTAGGTTATGGAGCTAAAAGCTTCACTAGGATGCAAATAGGCAAAGTTATGGAGGATGCAGAGTTGCAGGGAGTTGCAGAATCAGTTGCAGGGAAACTAGCATCAGTCTGATCAACTGACATCGATCAGATGGCAGTGAGGAAGTAACTAGCATCGGTCACCAGTCACCTGACATCGGTCATGGAGGAGCTGACATCAGCAGCCTGTGTGAGAATAGGTAGTTTGCATGTTGAGTCCAGAGAGTCTATTTTGAGACTGTTAGTTTGCATGTTGAAGGCTAGTATTAGTCTTGAGTTGCATGTCTAATTATTGTAATTAGGTTAGTCTAATTATTGTAAGCATGAGATCTATATATGGACTCATGGGCTGTATTGTAAACTTGTAGCTAGTGAGTAAGAGAGAAATAAGCTCCTTTAGAGAGAAGAGAGTAATGGTGCATTCCTCCTAGTGCCACATTACCAAGGTGGGTACTGGATTGGAGAATCAGAAGGGTTCTTCATGTGTGTATGATCTTGGTTAGCATGTGGGCATGACATTCTATAAGAGATATACAATGGTGAGTAAGGTCTAGTGATTTGTAGGTAGCAACAGAGAGCAGGAGATCTACTTGGAGTACGGTTGTGTACTTGGTGAATTGGCAGCGTGTTACTGACTGGTTGGAGAGGTGAACATCAATTCTATATTAGAGTTTATTGTTGTGACCAAGAGAGAGAGGGAATAAGGTCTTGATGTGTGGCAAACCTTTGAGGTGGAAGAAGAAGTGGCATCTTCTTTATTGTATATTCTTCTGAGTGATTATTAATACAATTGTGTATTGTCTCTCAATTCCTGTGTTGTTTCATATTTCTAGTTACTTATTGATTCTGGTTAAATTCCATGTTTAGTTGCTAATATGAGAAGTAATCATATGTGCTCTAATTGGTAGAGCAAGACCCTGACACAGTGGGATCAAAGCATGTTTATTGTTCTAGGGTTCCCTGACAAGTGGTATCAGAGCCTTGGTTGTAAGTTCAAGAGCTGATACCAACATATTGGGACAAAGAATATACCTTGACCCATTGAATATTCTCTCACTTATAAACCTTAAAATACCATTTAATGATGATTCAAATGATTTATTAATGCATCTATTAATCCTAATAGAGACACCTCACCTACCAAAAAACTTATAAAACCTAAAACTTAGTATATTCCCAAGTCTCCATACTCTCAGTAGTTTTCTATTCTACCTTGTTGGTCTTCTCACCATGCTATCATCCTTATTTACTTACTTTTATTTATCTTTACAAACCTTGATAATTTTTAATACTATATTCTCATGCTCAAAATTTATCATTTTGACCCCTAACTTCTCATGTTTAACATTCAAAGATCATAGCTCAGTTTTCAATCGATCACACTCATCCTTATTTACCCTCAAAATTGAATTTGCAACCTCTAAATTATTATTAATATCATGAATATTCATATTATCATTTTCTATTTATAAGGATATTTTAGAATTATAGATACATACCTTCTACTTAAGAGCTTCCATAGAATTCACCCTTACATTAGCATCTTTTAACTAAAATCTGATATCCTTAATATCCTTCTCAACCTTTTTATCCATAATTACCTTGTCAATCTTAAACTTAAAAATATTATCCTCATTATCCTTATCCATATACATAAACTCTTGATTTTTTTCCTTAATTACTTAGCCATTTTGTGCTTCAAGGACCACCTTCTAGCTCTCAAGCCTTCCTAAAGGACTTGCTCTAATACCAACTATTAAAAGCATAATAAATGAGGGGGGGGTGATTAATTAGTTATTAAATTAAACAAAATTCAATTACAATTCCTAAAAATCTTAACCATTCAACATAATCATTCATGAAGCATATAAATCATTCATTGCAATGAACAAAGAAAACAATGTAAGATCAATGAAAATAACACATGAACTATGTGGGAGACCCTCATGGGAGAGAAAACCCACTTGAAACAAGATTTGGAATAGTTTTTTATAATTATAGATCATCAATTTAGATTATAACCAACTAATCAAGTATCACCCACCCCTCAATTCAGTCAAGCATCTACTTGACCTTTAGCTAGTACCAATTAGCAAGGAGGCTACAAACCCTTAGATGATCAAGCACCAACTAAATCACCTCCAAAATTAAATCCACGTTTTATATTATGTCTTACACACTTTATTATGGTATTATATTTTTATAACACCTTCAAACCATCCTTTATACCTCATACAAGCCACTTCCTCTTCTACATCACTCAACTAGAGAAATTGACCTATCTAGCTTTTAAACAAGCAATCCAATTAGATCACCACCTTCATAACCATGATCTGATATTAATGAAATTGTAAAAAAATTATTATAATTATTTTCATTACCTTACATACTTCTAAAAACTCTCATACCATTCACTTCACTCTTTGATTATCAAAATCTTTATACTATGTCACTAAAGCAAAATAGGCCTAATAACCTTGAAATAAATCTTCTTACTTGTTCATGACCTACAAAAAATAATGTTAGACCGTTGTAAAATATTCAAAATGACTTTATTATAGTATTAAAATCCTCTTACCCTTATAAAAAATCATATATAATTCTTTTCACACCCTAATTCTCTAACTAGAACAATGAGGCCAAAATAGCCTACTACATAAACATGATTCTTTCTCCAATCAATCTTGGTAGGACACAACACTTTCCTTAACCCTTAAGGATTATCTACCAATTTTATAAACATAAAAATATATCTTATGACATTTTATATATAATATAAATCAGCCCATTATGTCATTCATACTTCAAATGGCTCAAAACAACATGCTAGGCTTAAGCAAGACCTAAGCAATTAGCCTCCATTAGGCCACATGTTACACATAGATACCAATAGCCATTAACAAAATATGGAACCATTTTAAAAAATTTAACACAATTTAATACATTCCATATTTATTTTTAAAAATTCATAAAACACTTTCAAGTCACTTTCTCACGTTATGAAACCTCTTTTAGCCCTCAAGCCTTCAATAGGTCCCATGGAGACCTAATTTACCTTCATGGAACACTTTAAGCCACTATGGTCGAAATGGCCCTCATTAATGACCAAAAACACTTCAATAAATTTAAATTAATTATATATGATCATTTTACATGATTAATAAACATGAAATCATTCTCTCGTACTCTAAAACCTCCATTAGGTCTTAAAGACCTAGTAGGCTTAACTAGCCCAAAAACATTGTCTACAAAAATGAGGGTCAAAATACATAGATATAAAATTTCCATGTACAAAACACATATGTATTTAAATATAAATACCTCAATAACATCATAAAATCCATAATACACCTTAATTTATATTCTAAAGTCTCATAAACACCACTAAAAGAAGCTTACTTAGACCTGTAATAATTACAGTCAACAGAAGTAAACTTTGACCTATAATAACTTCACCTTTACTAATAGTAAAAACTCCAAATAAATTTTAGGCTTATATATATGGATATATTTTCATTTTTTATTTTTATATGCAAAATATTTTATCAATACTTTTCCTTCTATAATCATTTATTTTCACCATAGTTTATTTAGAAAAAACATAGTCAACAATAGTCAGTTCTCACATGAAATAAATTCAATTTTCCGACTAGTCAAACATCCTAATAAAATTTCATATATATTAATTTAAGTTACTTAAAACTTTTATTTTTACACCACCATCAACCTAATTCATTATAAAAATTTATAAACAAAATACTGCTAACTGGTTTTCCTTTGTTCACTTGATATTGCTAATTTGGCTAAGTATGGAAAATAGTGAAATTTGCTTGGGAGACCAACTTTACACCACCATAAATTTTTATATAAACCATATCAAGGCCTTAAATTTAAAATATATATATATATATATATATATATATATATATATATGAATAAATAAAAACAAACTCATGTGACCACTTTCTTTTGACACCTTCACACATGTGACTTCTAACATCATCAATTTGTTTACTTAGGAAGATCTGCCAGGTTGACTAGGAGATTGCTAGGATCACCTAGAACTTCAAAATATTATTCCAATGGATTCCTCTCAATCCCATAGGTATACCATGTAATTCTTACCCCTAATTTTACCCATCAAACATGGTCAGTCACCTCAAATTAATTCACACATGATATGCACTCTCAAATCCACTTGGAAGCTATCACTTTGTCATTAATGCACTAAGATCACCTTGACATCATTGACAATCAATTCAGCTCAATAACATTCTCAACACCAGCCACATTGGAATCTAAAATCACCTAGTCAAGTTAGTTAGGATTCAATCTCTCTCAACTACTTCCTCATGTCAAATGAGTGGTCCCCTGTAGATCTATTATGGGTTTATAGGGATTGCCTTGTTTTAAATTTTGAAATACAATTGAAATTTTAACAAGTGGCCATCATGGCCTAGGATGGTATCCTCATATTTTATAAAGGTGATCCCCATCCTTATCTATTTAATAAAAATTCATATTATAATATAGCATCAATAATAAATTATTCAAAAGTGTTGTTGGATTATAAACAATATTTCACCTACTTTTCCTTCATCAGTCTAAACTATAAAATCATCCTAGATCTATTATTATAACATCATTTACTATTTTTAATGAATACAATCTCTATTTTATGAAAGAGGGTCTATTCTATTAGGTGAATATTTTGTCAGTTAGCTATCTGATTGAGCAAAATAGGTCTTATCATCCACAGCAAAGGAGATTGGTCAGCCTAGTGTGCAAGTTTACTACATCAGAGGTGGACAAATCTCTCCTCTCATCAAGTGGAGGTTCCCTATAAATATGTAGGAGCTATATACCATATATATAAGTAGAAAATAACACTTAGGGGTATGATACACCATACATCTCTCTTCTTTCAAAGATGATGTTCACAAACAAAGGAGAAGATCCTAGTGAAAACACTGAAGGCACTTCTCTTCTTTCAAAAGTGTTCTTGCAGGGGATAGTAGGAGTACTTTCAAGTATGATAAGTGACTAGTAACAAGGTGAAATAATTGGTAGAATGAAGTGTATCATAAATTTTCCACTTCAGTTGCCCAAAGAGTGAGATACAAAGGATAATGGGGGTACAAAGTCATCCCTAAATCCTCAACATAGAAATAGAAAATAAATACACACTGAAGACAACTATAATAGCACAAAGTCTTAAAGTAACTGACTTCAGGACATCTTCCTTATCACTTCCACTAATTCTACTTGTTAGATTAAATAAACAAGAATGCATCTAGAAGATAGACATAAGAACAATCGCCTAAAATGGCACAAGCTATCATAGCACAAAGCCTAAAAGTAATTTGCTTTCTCATTCAGATAAAATAATATGAACAATAATTTGAGCTCAAAGTCTTAGTATTCGCCTTTTAATTTCGGTAGAGTTTTGCTTCTATGATCAAAAAGATCTCCCTCATATCAAATGAGAGATTACAATATATAGCACTCCAAGAAAGACTTGGGCACTTATTTTCATCAAAAAGGCTCATTCTAAATTGAATGCCTTCAATACACCTTCAGTTTTGTCTTGAGGGACCATGCTGGGAGTAGTGCATTGCCAAAACTATGGTGTGTTTATTTCTCTAAGATGTCTCTTCCTTAGTATGGACTGTCTAGTCCTTTTCTTGATGTCTGTGTAGTTGTCCAATTTCCCATTACTTCATGGAAGAAAAATAGGCCGCATCCTTGATTTGGTGTGCTCAGAAGTCTACTTAATCCATTGTTTCACCTATTGAAAATAACTCTTTTGAAGATATTTCTAGTCCTTTGGTCTTGTTCCTCTCTCCCCTGTAGTAATTTGAGTCTTCGGGCTCTCTTTTCAGCCAGTCGCTTGGTTCTTCCTTCATCTCCTTCTTTGGCCGTGGCAAGTTCTGATATTATGAAACTTATTAGAAACTTACAAAAAATGGTATCCACAACACTTCTTGCTCGAGTAGCTTCAAAAGTGAAATGTAGATGCAGACACTTTTCATGTTTTGTTGAGTTATAATGAGACACATGGTGTGTTCTGCTTAGCTTATAGAAGCTTTAGAAACCTTTTGAGAGTCATGTGGAAGATGACATGTGCTAGCTTCCACTCTACTTTAGAAACAATATAGAAACATTTGGGACTCATTCAGATTCACATGGATGATGCCACTTGTCACGCTCTACTTGACCTTAGTAATTCATTTGGGGCCCACCACAGTCCTTATGAAACAAAAGGATGAAGCTATGGATGTTGACACTTGTTGGCTTCCACTGAGTTATAACGGAACACGTGGCATGTTCCAAAACTTTGAGACCTATTAGAAACTATGTCATGGCATACAACACTTGGTAGTTTCCACTTCGACTCTATAAGTGTCATGTCCCCTTTTTAGTTGACATGTGCAGAGTAGATGATTAGCCTATTATGCGACCCTCGTAGGCTGATGAGAGGGATAGAGGGTCTTGATGGAGCTAGGATTGGCTTTCTTTTGGGCTCTTTCGAACATGAATTAAGGGAGATATTAATATTTGATTGAAATAATCAAATATTAATTATTTGGTCCAATTTTAATTAATTATTAATTATTAATTATTAATTATTGGGTCTAATTTTAGGATCCTAATTCTAATTTAAGAATTGGTCTAATTTTAAGACCCTAGTTCTAATTTAAGAATTTGTCTAATTTTAAGACCCTAGTTCTAATTTAAGGAAGCCCTAAGTCTAATTTAAGGGAATCTAATTTTAGCAAGCACACCTTTGGAGGGGTATAAGAATCTCTCATGGGAGAGAGTTTGTATTCATGATTATTATTTGATATTGATTCTTGTTAAGAAATTCTTCTGTGAAGACTGAGCCAAGGGTTCCAGGATTCCATTTGCATTGAAGAAAGTCAACTCTTCATTGTGTGCGATTCAGAGGTTGTGAAAGATCAGCCGATCTATTGCTAAATTGAGAGATAACTTCATATAGAAGTTATCACATGTGTTTACAAGTTAGAGAGATAACTTCACACAGAATCTATCACAAGGGTTTATAGGTATTTCATTATTTTTGGGTTTTTAATTCAAGAATTATCCAGATATAGATCTTTTGTATTAGCCCATAATTCTACAGATCAGGATCAAGCATACTGGTTGTGCTATATCAGCGGCCGTACGAATTCCGTATAGATCTGTGAAAATCCGTATGCATCAACAGGAAGTTCAGGCACTGACTCCGGTGAACAGAGACCTACAGAGACTGACATTGGTCGACATATCACCGACGTCGGCAAGTTAACGACTACAGATCGACCGACGATGTCACTATAACCGACGTCGGCGACTATGGTTTTTTACATAGCAGGCTGAGACATACCAGTTTCAAAATTCTTTCCTAGTTTGTAGAATATTCAGGCTATTTAGGCCGTACTTTCAATATTCTTTGTATACTTGACAGAGGATCTCTATTGTAAGCTTATGAGCAAATAAATAAGAGTTTATACTGTGATTTATTTATCTATTTGAAGATATTTTTGCAAAAATTTAGATAAGCAATTCAAAGCTTTTGTTTTGATATTCGAAGGGATATTACAGTGGTATCAGAGCTAAATCCTGCCATCCTGAGGGGCTGACAATCTTATGCAGCCACAAGGGTCAGGAGCACACGAGTATTTCACGCGTAGTATAGCTTTACTTGAAGGCATTCAAGTTTTAGAACAACCACCGGTAGACATGGGTGACAATATTGACAGGTCCCATATTGCTCACTATCCTAGAGATCAATATGATGTAAAGGTTCTACTTACTCTTAGAGACATACGAGAAGGGCAAAGGTAGAATAACGCAGTACTACAACAGTTGGCAGCGGCACTATCGAGATTGGGTACTCCGAGGAGACATTCCCCATATCGTGACAATGTTAGGAGTGATGTAGGATCACAGAGAGGCCTTGGGACTGCTTCTCGTATAGCTAACAGGCCTACTAGGCCTACCTTTGTGAAATAAGAGGTAGAGGAGGTGATAGTAGGTGAAGAGCATGAGGAGGAATTTATAGACACATTTAGGGCAGCAACTGACGAGTGGGAGTCATTACCACCTGTGGTCAAGGAGATGATTACTTTTGACTGATTCCTCACACAAAGGAAAGAACATTATCGAGGTCGATAGAATGGGAGACCAAGACCCCAGAACAATGATTTGAAGCATGCTACGAGCAAGCTCACACTAGAGACATTTGACGGTAGTGGTAAGGTGACAGCACAGGCCTAGGTTAGTAAGCTGGATACATTTCTCACATTGTGATCGATGGGTGAGGAAGATGCTATCAGATATGCGACACTACATCTTGAGGGAGTAGCTCACGATTGGTGGCACCACGGGATGGTGACACTCCATCATGATCGGATCACATCATATCAGGAGTTTGTGGATAGGCTGGTAGAGCATTTTGATAGGAGGGATCTAGAGTCCTATTTCAGAGAGTTAGCTCAGTTGCGCCAGAGTGGGAGTCTAGAGGCATACATTGGTGACTTCCAAAAGTTATCAGTAATGGTTCTTGACATTTTAGAGAGGTGACTTGTAGTACTCTTCATGGAGGGATTGACAGAACCATTGAGAGGTTGGATCAAAGGCTTTGATCCTCCTTCATTACGGGTAGCTATGACGAAGGCACGTAATATGGATATGGCAGCCCCATCCAATAAATTTAACTCCAGAGGTACTTCTTCATCTAGAGACCATAAGCACTCCAACGGGGATACAGAGAGACTAGATTTTAACATAGATAAATCTGGGGTTAAAAATGATTCAAAGGCCAATCTAGCAGCACCACCTTTGGATCATGAGGCACTTAATGATCTACGCAGGAAGAAGCTTTGCTTCTACTGCAAAGGTCCATATGATATCCATCACGATTGCCCTTTGAGGCCTAAGGGCAAGGTGAATCATGTGATGTGGGCATATTATGAGGATTCAGATTCAGAGGATTCTGAACAGAAGAATAGTTCTGAGGAGGCAGAAGCAAAGTTAGAGCTTCACATACAGGAGGCACGCCTATCCAGCATTCATTCGGATGAGTCATTTAGACTCTGGGGAGTTTTGGCAGGACAGAAGGTCATCACCCTTCTTGATACAGGAGCCACACATAATTTTATAGATACTAGATTTATGGAGAAGCATGGACTCACTACTGAAGATTTTGAGGGTATTAGAGTTAAGGTAGCCGATGGTCACACTCTTAGGTGTGAGCATATGATTAGAGACCTCCCTTTGCGCTTGAACAACTATGAGTTCAAGGCTAATTATTATGTAGTGAACATGGGGGATATAGACTTAGTCTTGGGTATGAAGTGGCTTCATTCATTTGAGGAAGTTACTCTTCGTCTCAAGGACATGGAAGTTCACTTTGATGTTGATGGAAAGACACATATTCTTAAGGCAATATGGGGCAGCAGCTTCAAATATATGTTTTTTCATCGGATGGAGAGGTTCATACGACATGACATGATTGAGTGCGCTACCGAGTGCACATTGGCACCGATACAAGAGAGATATGTGGTGAGTTCATTTCAGGCATTAGCACATGTGGTAGAGTCTCATCTTTCTTTTATAGGTGGGTCACATGTTGATGACGATATGCGTACAGGAGACAGAGGTGATGTGATGCCATTGGATGAGAGTGGTGATGGACAGGGCCTGGAGTTTGTGTTGGTTGACAGCACTGTAGATCGAGACTTCATTTGGGATCCTAGGGGATTGATTGGTCTATCATTCAGCGATTGCTTGAGGGCAAGTAATTTCAGGAGGGGCGGATTGTCATGTCCCCTTTTCAGTTGACATGTGTAGAGTAGATGATTAGCCTATTATGAAACCCTCATAGGCTGATGAGAGGGATAGAGGGTCTTGATGGAGCTAGGATTCGCTTTCGTTTGGGCTCTTTCGAACATGAATTAAGGGAGATATTAATATTTGATTGATTTAATCAAATATTAATTATTTGGTCCAATTTTAATTAATTATTAATTATTAATTATTGGGTCTAATTTTAGGATCCTAATTCTAATTTAAGAATTGGTCTAATTTTAAGACCCTAGTTCTAATTTAAGAATTAGTCTAATTTTAAGACCCTAGTTCTAATTTAAGGAAGCCCTAAGTCTAATTTAAGGGAATCTAATTTTAGCAAGCACACCTTTGGAGGGGTATAAGGATCTCTCATGGGAGAGAGTTTGTATTCATGATTATTGTTTGATATTGATTCTTGTTAAGAAATTCTTCTGTGAAGACTGAGCCAAGGGTTCCAGGATTCCATTTGCATTGAAGAACATCAACTCTTCATTGTGTGTGATTCAGAGGTTGTGAAAGATCAGCCGATCTATTGCCAAATTGAGAGATAACTTCATACAGAAGTTATCACATGTGTTTACAAGCTAGAGAGATAACTTCACACAGAAGCTATCACAAGGTTTTACAGGTATTTCATTATTTTTGGGTTTTTGATTCAAGAATTATCCAGATATAGATCTTTTGTATTAGCCCATAATTCTATATTTCAAGATCAAGCATACTGGTTATGCTATATCAGTGGCCGTACAAATTCCATACAGATCCGTGAAAATCTGTACGCATCAACAAGAAGTTCATGCACCGACTTCGGTGAACAGAGACCTACAGAGACCGACATCGATCGACATATCACTGACATCGGCAAGTTAACGACTACAGATCGACCGATGACGTCATTATAACTGACGTCGGTGAGTGTGGTTTTTTACACAGCAGGCCGAGGCATACCAGTTTCAAAATACTTTCCCAGTTTGCAGAATATTTAGGCTATTCAGGCCGTACTTTCAATATTCTTTGTATACTTGACAGAGGATCTCTATTGTAAGATTATGAGCAAATAAATAAGAGTTTATACTGTGATTTATTTATCTATTTGAAGATATTTTTGTAGAAATTCAGATAAGCAATTCAGAGCTTTTGTTTTGATATTCGAAGGGATATTACAATAAGGGACATGTGGCGATTTCCACTACACTTTGAGGTTTGATCATTCTTGGAGGGTTTTTTCTTCTTCAGTGGGCTTGGATTTTGGGCTTTTTCTATCGGGCTTTTCCTTTGGACAAAAAGTTTGAAGGAATTCTTTCACTTATTTTCCTTATCCATTTCAATCATTTCAATTTATTTTAGCTTTCTTCCTAAGAGAATTCCTTCAAACAAAATGTTCAAAGGAATTTTTCCTTGGTCATTTTCCTATAGAAAATTTTTTTTAAATGAATTCTTTCAGCCTCCTTCACTTAGTCATTCCATCAGACAAAAAGTCTAAAAGAATTATTCCTTTTGGGCCTTTCAACAAATCTAAAGGAATTCTATCTTTTATGTCTTCTCTTTGACCTTTGAACCAATGTTTCCTACCCTCCACAAGGGCACTTGCCTCTTTGGCTTTGGGACAGCCCCTTGAACCTACTGATTGAACTGACCGATTAAACCAACCTTGGTTCAAAGGTTTAATGGTTCTTTCTCTTTATTTGGCTAAGTCCTTTTGATCTTTTGAACCAATCACATTGAACCATTTGGTTGCTGAACCTATTGAATTAATGAACCAAAATGGTTCAAGGTTCAATGATTCAATGGTTCAAGCCTTTATTTTTCATTAAATGCTTGAAGCCGTGGAACCTTGAAATGGTTAAACTTTGAACCTTGACAAAGATCTTAACCCTTGTTGATGATGTTGAATCTTTAAACCCATTAAACCCATTAATTTCAAGCATGTTGAGTTCATATATTTATAGAAAAGCTTTGAAAAATGAATAACTTGAATGCTCAAAACAATTTTTGAAAAGGGGAGAGAGGATTTTGGTCTATTTAATTGAAATAGTTCATAGGTTGTCCCAAAGATTTCATTCATTTTTGGTGACAATAGCTGGCTCTAGTTGGGGAACTTCCTTCAATTGAAAACTTGGAACATCTAAGGGGAGTAGAAAGCAGAATCTCCAATGCCTTTGAAGTATGCCATTAGGATATGGAGTCATGCTACCCAAAAATAAAGACTCCAAAAAATGAAAATGAACAACACAAAGCAAAAACAAAGACTATACAGATATACATATGTACAGGTGAACTTATTTGATACTTTAAGAATTGAAATAATTTAGATGCTACCCATTGTGAGATAATGAAAATGGTGTTTCATCCTGATAAACCAGTAGGAAACCATTTTGTCCCCAGAATTAGTGACGGGAGAATGGAACTCTTCACCAAGAATCACATTTTATGTGCACTCCTTTTGGCTCTCTCTTCTTGCTCCATGGCAAGACATGGTCTTCAATCTAAAAACCATAACTCCTTGCTCTCTTGATGAAGAGTTCTTTTTGATAAATTTGGAGTACAACAGTATGGTCCACTACCATAGCTTCTTGTTTTGCTGGTTCAGACCAACACATATTTTGATTGTCAGCATCAAACTCCTAAAAAACCATCAGGTTAGCATCTTATTTGGTGTGAAGGAGTTTGACATCTTGGTCTTGAGCAGCCTTTAATCTGAGAAATAGAGATTCAAATTTAGTTGAGTTATTGGTGTTACTAAACTATAACTTGCATGAAGGAAAAATATCTCCTTGATGAGATAGCAACACAGTCTCAGCTCTAGCATCGGTAGAAGAATTGCTGCCATCAGATTCTAGGATCCAAACATCATCAAAAATTGATCTTCTATCATATTTTTCTTTGTTAAAGACATAAGATCCTTTTTCATCTATACTGTGCCCTACTGATTCTTTTGATGTCTTGTTTAAATCAATTTTTAGATTACCACCTACATGACTTTCATCTATAGAAACATGAACACCCTCTATGGTCAAGAAGTAATTACCCTTGCTTGAAGACTCAAATAGAATTTGAGCTACAGGGGCCGATGTCTGGGTGACAACATATTTTGCCTCCTTTTCATAGAGTAGCCTCTTCATAACACCTTTGATAGGGATCCTTGCCTCAGATAGTTCCATGCTTATTTCTCCTCCCACATCCTTACAAAAAATTTGTCCAAGTAGAATGCCATAGGATGTTGGGATGTCAGCCACCAAGAAAGTCATCTTGATTCTTTTGTTTGGAAAGGCTACAAATGTAAATTGTGCATCTTTGATTTGCCCTAGTAGTGGTACTTGTTTGTTATCCATGGAAAAACATCTATTGAAGGTTTTGGTCAGTGTAAGGCCAAGGGATTTAGCCACTTTGGTAGGCATAACATTGTTTGATGCTTTAGAATCAATGATGTAGTTGTTCAGCTGATGCCCATTTATTAGAAATGAGACATATAAAGGTTCACTCTTACTAGGAGCAGTAGGAGGAGTAATGACAAGATTGGTTGGGATGGACATGTTCCTTGGGGGATCATGAGTTACCTTTCTAGTCTCTTATCCTACAGGGATGGTTGTATTCTTCACACACTCCACCAACCTAGCCAATTGCTTAAGGTTGGCTTGTAGGAATTCAAATTTAGTCATTTGAATTTTAGTTTTCTTAACATGGTCGATTATGTCAAATTACTAAAATGGACTAGGAAGAGAGAATGGGAGTTCATCCTTTTCATTTTTAGGAAGGGAAGGACTAATCTGTGAAGTTGAAGTTGAAGGTGCAGAAATGTTTGGAGCACTTACTCTTTTATCAACCACTGGGTCCTTTAGCTAAAAAGGTAGAGAAGTTCCTCATTTGGAAATTGAAATTATAGGCTAAGCTCACTCCTTTGTTCTTTATTTATTAGCTTGCTAGGCTGACTAATTCTTGGACTAGGTGAATATTGTGTATGATCCCTCGACTGCTTCACCTTTACTTCTAGGTTCATCTTGGTAATTCAAGAAACCAATGTGGGAGTCACCAGTTGATTCTTCTTGATCCTCCATGAAGAGACCAATGTCATTTTCTTGATCAAACTCAAGTTGGAAAGAGAAATCATGTTCTATTTCGAGATATCCAACTACTAAGTTGGTTGGAGGTGCTTCAAGGGAAAGGTTCCTCTATGGGGGAGGAAGATGTTTTGTTTGCCCTTGATTCCTGGTAGCATTGCCTTAATACGACTAGTTCTAAAATGTCCTCCTTGGCATATCCTAATAACAAGGAGCAAACATACCTTGGGCCACTTATCTTTTCAATGCTAGTAATTAATTTTCTATCTTTTGCACCATTTTATTAGTGGTTCTTATAGATGAATTCTCAGAAGATGAAGAAGATTTTCCTCTATTAGGATCTCTTTTTGTCTTCCCTAACAAGATGAGATCATCTTCCACCTCTATAGCCAAGTCTTAAGTAGCAGCAAGGTCTATGTGTCTAGCTCATCTTAGTAAAAAAACTCACTTCAGGCAGCTGTGAGTTGATGATGAAACACTTGAGATTCTAAGGTGTTAGCTGGGCGTTCATGGGAATCCTATGCTTCAACTTGTTGAACTTGGCAATGAAGTCCCTCATAAGTTCATGGGGCTCCTTCTTCATCTATGTGAGCTGGGCCATCAAGGCATGCACATATTTTATAGGTTTGAACTTGGCTTCAAATTTATCATTAAGAGTGTCCCAATTAATCACTAATCAAGGTTGTAGATGGTAGAATCAGTCTACAGTAGTGCCTTCTAGTTTCTCTATGAATAGCCTGACTATTATGTCTTCATACTCCACACCTATTACACCACAAGCTATGCTGAAGGCAACAATATGATCGTCAGGGTAAACTTTCTCATCACCAAAAAATTTGGAAAAGTCTTCCTTGAACTACGTGAAAGCTCATGTAGAGATGGGGTAAAATTTAACATACCAAAGGAGTTACCCCAAGGGCCTTGAGCCATGATTTGATTATGCAAAAGTGGGATCACAATTCTGGGTGGAGTCTGGATAGGCAAAGCTATACTAGTAGTAGAAAAAGAAGCTCTGCCTTGGGCTCTCTAGTTTCTTGTATAGCATGGAGTTGCCAAATTATAGGAAAAAAATGGGAAAGAAATGGCCCTGCTTCAGCTTGAAGCTTGAGGCTTCAAACTGTGCATTCTGTCCCAGTTAGCATGGGGGTGGAGGAATATGGTAAGGCTATAATGATAATGGGTAAGACATAGAATGGATTTACCAGAGTCTATAATGGATAAGGGTAGGGACTGCTTCAATCTAAAACTTGAGGCTTCAGACTACAATGTTCATCCCTAGTGGAGTCACTAAAAACTTTTGCGTGAAGCTGGGAGGAAAATTAACAATGGGAAAGCACTGGAGTAGCTCATTCTTCCAAAATGGGATAAATGGATAAGACTATAATGATAATGGGTAAGACATAGGTGATGTTTCAATCTGAAGCTTGAGGCTTCAAATTGGACAAAATTACTGTGTCCCTAGCAGAGTCACAAAAAAATTATTGGGTGAATATTTTGTTAGTCAGCTATCTGGTTAAGCAAAATAGGACTTATCATCCATAGCAAAGGAGATTGGTCATCCCCATGTATAATATTACTACATCAAAGGTGGAAAAATCTCTCCTCTCATCAAGGGGAGGTTCCCTATAAATATGTAAGAGCTATATACTATATATATTAGTAGAAAATAACACTCAAGGGTAGGATACACCATCCATCTCTCTTCTTTCAGAGATGATGTTCACAAACAAAGGAGAAGACCCTGGTGAAAACACTGAAGGAACTTCTCTTCTTTCAGAAGTGTTCTTGTAGGGGACATCAAGAGTTCTTTCAGGTATGATAAGTGACTACTAACAGGGTGTAATAATTGGTAGAATGAAGTGTAGCACAAAGTCTCCACTTCAGCGTCCCAAAGAGTGAGATACAAAGGATAATGGGAGCACAAAGTCATCCCAAAATCCTCAACACAAAAATAGAAAATAAACACACACTAAAGACAACTATAACAACACAAAGTTTGAAAGTAACTAACTTCAGGACATCTTCCTTATCACTTCCACTAATTCTACTTGTTAGATTAATAAACAAGAATGCATCTAGAAGATAGACATAAGAACAATCTCCTAAGATGGCACAAGCTAGAACAACACAAAGTCTACAAGTAACTTGCTTTCTCATTCAAATAAATTAATATGAACAACAATCTGAGCTCAAAGTCTCAGTCTTCTTTCAATTTGGCTAGAGTTTTGCTTATGTGGTTAAAAAGATCTCCCTCATATCAAATGAGAGATTACAATATATAGTGCTCCAAGAAAGACTTGGGCACTTGTTTTCATGAAAAAGGCCCATGATGAATTGAATGCCTTCAATGCACCTTCAATTCTATTTGGAGGGACCATGCTGGGAATAGTGCATTGCCATAACTATGGCGTATCAATTCCTCTAATATGTCTCTTCCTTAGTATGGACTATCTAGTCTTTTTCATGATGTCTTCTCAGTTGTCCAATTTGCCATTACTTCATGGAATAAAAATAGGGTATGTCCTTGATTTGGTGTGCTTAGAAGTCTACTTAATCCACTATTTCACCTATTGGAAATAACTCTTTTAAAGATATTTCTAGTCCTTTGGTCTCATTATTCTCTCTCCTATTGCAATTTGAGTCTTTAGGCTCTCTTTTCAGCCAGTCACTTGGTTCTTCCTTTGTCTCCTTCTTTGGCCATGGCAAGTTCTGCTATTATGAAACTTATTAGAAACTTATAGAAAATGGGATCCATGACACTTTTTGCTTGAGTAGCTTCAAAAGGGGAACATTGATGCTGACACTTGTCACACTCCACTGAGTTATAATAGGACATGTGGCATGTTTTGCTTAATTTATAGAAGCCTTAGAAACCTTTTGAGAGTCCTAAAGAAGATGACGCATGGCAGCTTCCACTTTACTTTAGAAACAATATAGAAACATTTGGGACTCATTCATATTCACATGGATGCTGCCACTTGTCTCACTCTACTTGACCTTAGTCACTCACCTGGGGCCCACCATAGTCCTTATGAAACAAAAGGAAGAAACTACAGATGTTGACACTTGTCAGCTTCCACTGAGTTATAATGGAACACATGGCATGTTCCATAGCTTTTAAAGCTATTAGAAACTATGTCCCGACAGATGACACTTGGCAATTTCCACTTTGACTCTATAAGGGACATGTGGTAGCTTCCACTACACTTTAAGGTTTGATCATTCTCAGAGGGTTCTTCCTTCTTCAGTGGGATTTGGCTTTCAGGCTTTTTCTGTCAGGATTTTCCTTTAGACAAAAACTATAAAGGAATTCCTTTGCTTCTTTTCCTTATCCATTTCAATTTCTTCAAGCTTTCTTCTCAAGAGAATTCCTTCGAACAAAATGTCTGAAATAATTTTGCCTTGATCATTTTCCCATGGAAAAACCTTTTCAAAGGAATTCTTTCAGCCTCCTTCACTTAGTCATTTCCATTGGACAAAATTTTTGAAAGAATTGTTCCTTTTGGGCCTTTGAACAAATCTGAAGGAATTTTGTCTTTTTTATCTTCTCTTTGACCTTTGAACCAATGTTGCCTACCCTCCACAAGGGCACTTGCCTCTTTGGCTCTGGGGCAGCCCCTTGAACCTGCTAATTGAATCAATCGATTGATCTAACCTTGGTTTAATGGTTCAATGGTTCTTTCTCTTTGTTTGGCTAAGTCCTTTTGATTTTTTGAACCAATCACATTGAACCATTTAGTCATTGAACCCATTGAACTGATGAACCAAAATGGTTCAAGGTTCAACAGTTTAATGGTTCAAGCCTTTGTTTTTTGTTAAGTGTTTGAAGCCGTGGAACCTTGAAATGGTTGAACTTTGAACCTTGAAAAATTGATTAACCCTTGCTAATGACATTGAACCTTTGAACCCATTGAACTCATTAATTTCAATCATGTTGAGTCCGTAAATTTCTGGAAAAGCTTTAAAAAATGAATAACTTGAATGCTTAGAACAATTTTTGAAAAGGGGAGAGAGGATTTTGGTCTGTTGAACCAAAATAGTTCATAAGTAGTCCCAAAGATGTCATTCATTTTTGGGGACAACATATTCTATGTTTCAATTTTATCTCATCTTCATGTTTGAATGATCATCAATGCTAGGTTAATTGGATTAATAGGTTAATTCTTTATGTATGTTGTGGTTATGATGAGCTTGATTATTATAATAATAATGTGAGTTATTTCATTTACCCATTGGTAGTTATGATAAATTATGTGTCAATATACAAATTTTCCTATGGTGTTTATGTGTATTCTACAATAAACTCCTAGTAATCATCATTATTCAGAGCTCATATTTAAGGCATACTCTTGGTTCCCTCATAATCTTCCCAATTTATGTTATTATATGTAGAAATTTAGTGAAACTCAATATATAATGGTATAACTATGGTAGAGTCACTTGGGTCAATGATTAATGCATTGAACTCAATTTAAAACTGGAGGCTTCCATTTTTTTCCTTACCCTTCCCTCTCTTTTGTGTTTGTTTTTTGGAATCAAAATACCCTTTCCTCGTGTTTTTATAAATAATAAGTTTAATACTCAAATTATCATAAAAATATTTGACCTATGTGTAAGACATTAGATTAAACTTCTGGTGGTGATAATCCATATCTCAGAGACTATTCACACAAACTTCATTTTTGAAGTAAAATACCTAGAACCATGCCCTAGACTGATCCCAAATTAGTCCAAAAATGGATGATGAAATTTTGTAATTATCCCCATCTTACCCTTTTTTAAAAATTCCAAATCTCATGGGTGTTTCATGAGAAGGAGCATTTCTTGTTAAACAACATTATTAAACTCATCACTCATATTGTTTTACTTAATATTGAAAAACACTATTTTTAAACCATATTTCCAATACATTGGCTCCACATACCATTTTTAAACTTTCATTATTAAATATCACATGCATAACCACATCACTCATCTTATTTATATAATTTATATTCTTATCCAAACCTAGATTGTGGAAAACACTAAGGAGAGGTTTGCCTCTTCCATATTTGAGCATCAAACTTAACTCTCCCTCAACCAAAAATATTACTGGTCAATTTTTTTCTAATAACACATCACATAAAATAATATCTTCATATTCACATTGTATAAAATGGATATTGAAGATTATCTACAAATCAATCCTAGCTTGGAGAAGATAAATCACACTATCCAATCTGCTTCTTGGTATATTTAGACAATTGAGTTCATGACCAATATAGATATGTTATACCTAATTAATGTGTATTTTACCACATAATATCACTAGATAATGTTCTAAAATATCTATTCAACTAATACCACATAATAACCCTATCTAGGTGGTTGTTTTTTTATCAAAGTAAATGATAAAGTAAATAAAATTTAATCTAGTACTCACCAAATCTTGTGGCATAAAATGGGTATAATAAACATAAAATTAAATATTTAAATAATAATTATACTCGATTTGATATATAGATATGTGTGTGTGTGTGTGTGTGTGTGTGTGTGTGTGTGTGTGTGTGTGTGTGTGTGTGTGTGTGTGTGTGTGTTATACATATATGCATGTGCACACACACACACACGCACACACACACACACACACACACACACACACACACACACACACACACACACACACACACACACACACACACACACACACACACACACACACACACACACACACACACATGTATGGAAAAAGAAATACATTCAAAATTCATTGCTTATGTTACTTCTATTTACTAAAATAGAGGAGTAAGAGTTAGAAATACTTACTTTGAAGATGAACCCATTGAGTCTCAATCTCTTCCTTGGTTAATGGTGCTTTGTAATAGATTTATGTGGTTTGTAATAATCATAAAATATAGATGAAATCTAGGCTATATGAATTATCTTATGCATCTAAGACTTTTTCATGAGACAAGATTATTCTCTCCAAGTGCAAACACTAAGAAATGACTCCTCAAGTATAACTATGGAAGAGAAAATGTTAAATTAGTACAAATGAATGATTAACTATATCTCTCTCTTAAAATGGTAAAAAAGATGTGTTTATATATCTCTATCTAAACCTAAACCCTTATAAAGTTTTAGGTGACAAAGTCAGCCTAGTCAACCTTATTATTTAATTAAAAAAATAGTTAGTTCCTCAACTAGGTTGGCTTGGGCTAACATAATCTTGTAATATGATTATTTTTAATAATATGGTCTTTCCATGCTAACTTTATTTAGTAAATGATAAAAGGTAGTTTTGTCTTAGGTAAGGATTATTTGAGATAGTGAATTGCTTGGAAGAGTGTATAAGAAAGATGTCAAATCTTATGGAAATGTATATGATAGGTTTGTGTTGATTTTATGTGGTGCTATAGGGAACAACAAACTTGTGAAGCACCAATGATCTTCCCACCCCTTTCTTGGTGCACCCTTTAAGGCATGCACTCAAAGAGATTGAGTCTTAACAGGTTCTTACAAAAGAGAAAGCATCAATAACTGATAAATTTTAACAATATTATGTGTATACATATGCTCCACTCAAATATCATCACATGTCATGTAGTTATAATATGATATAGTGCTTCATGAGAAGAACATAACATATAATGATGAGCTATGCAAATTGTAGTATTTTAAAGTGTAGAATAACTAAAATAAATATCTAAAAGGAAATAAATGATATAAATACAAAATATATGCATACTTTGACTTAAATTTATCATTGGATGGTTATCTACTATATTTATAGTTTTGATCATGGAGGGTGTAGAGATTACTTTGGACAAACCCTTAGGATACAAAACTTAAAGAGCAAGAATAAACAAATACAAGAAAGCCAAGATAACTAAAATATGTACACATGACATACATATAAATTTGGTAATCTAGGGTGATAAATTCCAAGTTAAGACCAAATGACTAAGCTAAAAAATTAGATTAAATAGGGTAACTAAAATTCCAAGGCTACTAAATGACAAAAAACTCAAATAAATATACCTTAAATAAGAAAGAATGACAAACCAAATCAAACTAAGGATACAAGAAAAATGAAAATCTAATTTCAATTTAAAAACAATAACAATCCTTACTTAAACAAATATGGGCAAAAAATGATAAAATAATGTTGATGAGTGATCATTAACAATCCTTACTCAATCATCAATAGAAAAATAAATGAAAGGAAAAACAACATTGGTGAGTGAGAAGTAGAAATCCAAACTCACACAACAATGGAAAAAGTATAAAAATATAGAAACAAATTCAATTGTATGAAAAAAAAGGGAATGATAATGGTTCTTTTTTCAAATGAAACAAAGGTAATTATAGTAATGAAAATCAATGTTGTAAATAAGATAATACATAGTCACTTGAGCATATTATTTTGTTTTAAGGATAGATAAAACCAAAATAAAGTAGAGTTAGCATATTTTAAGAAATGAAAAAGAGGGAATATAGATGTGGGGAAACAAATTTAGAATCAAATTTTGCTATTAATGAGGAAAGTGAAATGGGTGGTGGAGTAAATGAAGAAAAAATAAAGGTAGAAAAACTCTTTATTGAAGTTAAGACACTAAAATTAGGTTTATCAACTAAAGAGTACTTTTGACATTAAGGACTATGAAAAAATTCTCTTAACCACACAAATAATGTGTCATCAAATGAAATATGAATAGTATCCCTTAAAGGCTATATACATGAAAATTAAAATGGACCTACCTTCCCACAACATGTTCCCCATTCCTCAGGACCCCTTTCAGATTTTTTGGTCTACTATGAATATTGGGTACTTGTGTGAGGAAGTAGGTAGCACTATATATTTCTAATTCTCCTATCCTCATCTACTAACCTATCACACTCCAATGGACCTCATCTATATTATGAGGCTAAATATGGATTTTAAGCTTTTCTTATGAATAGGGGATGTGTTATAGATCACATATTCTTGTTATGATGTTCACTTTTTGATATTTATATTTCCTTTTGTTTTAAATGATTTGGATTTTAAATAATGATGTATTTTACTATTCCTCCTCCATATGGATTCAGATAACCAAACATGGGTGATAAATATGGATATCACTTGAAATATTTGGATTTGGTAGCTAAGAAAGAGGAATTAGAGAGTATGGTGTCTAAGAGTCTTGTTTATTTATGTGAAATAAAAGTGTTAACTTGAATTCAACCTTGTTTTATTCAAAGTGGAGTAAAAGGAAAAGAGAGTATGGTGTCTAAGAGTCTTGTTTATTTATGTGAAATAAAAGTGTTAACTTGAATTCAACCTTGTTTTATTCAAAGTGGAGTAAAAGGAAAAGAAATCAAGTGGAAATAAATATGAAACAATTTGAATTACTTTAAATCACTCAAAATGTGATAATGTTAAAGGGATACAATGATAGGTAAGTATGATTCCTTAGCATAAGAATGTACGTTAGTATAAGTAAACATGCTAACATAGTTTTTTGTGAAAATATTAACCACAAAAAAACAAAAATTGAGGCTGAGAATATGAGATCATAAACTTGTAACCATGTCTTAACATTCTAAACAAAAAAACTCAATTTGGTAATTTTTTTTGAAATAATATGTTGATTTTATGAGGAGAGGCTGGTGATATCCATGGTATTATACTAAAACTAACAAAAGAGAAACCTGAGTGGGTGCAAAATGGTGTGAAAATGGTATTTTTTAAGAGATACTAGTCCTATCCATGGTCTTACACTAAAAATCAAAAAATCAAAAAAACCTAAGTGAGTGAAAAAAGTGAAAAATGGTATTTATGAGGAGATCTTGGTTATATCCATGGTCTTACATTAAAACTCACAAATGGAAAATCTAAGTGGGTGTAAAATGCTTTGAAAAATAGCAAAATTGTGATTGAAACATGACAAGAATGCAAAATTAATAAATGAAAAAAAAAACATATTCATGAGGAAAAATAGGTCCCAATCATGGTATTACAATGAAAGTCATGAAATAGTGAAACTAAAGGACCAAAGGAAGGAACTAAGGTGTGTGTACAAGATATATGGCTACAGAAGGTGAGATCATTAGGGAAGTCCTACAATAATTATTAGCAGGACAAAGTATAGAAATATGAAAATTAGGGAGATATTAAAGAAAAATATTTCTTCAAAAATTACACGTTAGTGGGTTCTTTGAAAATATGACCATCATTAATTTGTAGATGGTAAGAGTTATGACCAAGAATGTCTACACTAAATATGATACCCAAATTTTTAGGATTATTTTACTTCTTAACCATGGGTGTAGTCTAATTTGAGGATTGGATCACAAACATTAAAACTATAGACTTTGACCTTTTTATTATGTTGTTTAGAAATGTGAGCCTTGTATTGATGATTATGTTAAAGAGTAGTTAAATGGTTTTCATCAATAAGGTCTAGGACATGAAGGTAATCTTTACATAATTATTCATTGGGAATGATTCCATGAACAAATATACATAAATATGAGAGTTTGACTTATAATGGTAAGACAGATTCAAAACCATCTACTAGTGAGAAGTATGTTGTCCTAGTGGAGTACATATGATAGTACGATTGGCCCAAAGTATGGGGAATAAATAAACATGAAAATTAGTGTATGTTTTTTTAGATGGTCTTTTTTAGGATTTTGTTGAGAGTTTAGTTAGTGGATTTAGCTTGGCCATTTCATTATGGATGGTAAGTTGTGGAAAATTTATGGGAAATTTTAAATTTAGCACATACCTATTTCATGTCTTCATTTTATAAATTGCCACCATTATCATAAATAATAGTGTGGGGAACTTCAAAGTGAAGATTTATTTGGTTAAGGATAAATTTATAAATATTTATTCCATTGACATTGAAAATAGGCATAGATTTTACCCATTTAGTAAAATATTCAGTAGCAGTAATGATAAAAATAATATTTTATTATGACCAAGGTAATTTACCAATGGGATATAATCCCCACATGGAGAATGGATAAAGAGACTCCATGATTTGGAGCTATGTTGGTGGTGAATTTATTAAATAATCATGAAGTTAGCAAGGATTACACTTTTTGGCATAATCAATAGTGCCCTTATCTAAAATAGGCCAAATGTATCTAATGAATAGGAATTTGCATGTTTTAGCATGCCTATTATAATGACCCCCATAAATTCCCCCACATTATTATTTGAGGATAGGATGAACCTTTTCTTTCATCACACAATATATAAAGATACTTTTTGCATTATGTAAACAAAGGGTGTTGTGTTGGAAGATATGTTTAAAGTCTTATTTATGTATTTTTGTATTTTGACAAGAATCTGTGTGTAGGGGATAAGATTTATGTTCAAGGAATTAGATGATGTTTTTGTACCATGGGCTTTGTAAAATAGTTATATTTTCAATATGAAAAATAAGTGAATCATTTATTTGGATATAATAGGGTGATTTTCTTATTTGGATAAGAAATTGGGAGTCATTAAGTACTTGGTGAGGATGAAATAAATATGTTAAAGAAGCAAGAGAATCAAAAGTTGTATTGTGATCTCTTAGAATTTTCTAAATGATAAACGAAGTAAACTATTTGGAAAGTGTGGTTTCTAGTTAATGACAAACAAATAGATTTTCACTTTTACACTGATAATTACCATTAACCTAGCATTAAATAAGCTATGAATCACTCAAAGTGTATACATATGGGAAATTTAAGTCAAGTGTTGATTTTATACGTAAGACAAGAGCTTACTATTTTTCCATGTTATTAGTATCACCAAAATTTAACCCAAATACTAGATGGATGATCTTACCATGTCAATTTTTTAGAATACAGCCTTCCCTAGCTCATTAGAGGCATTTAGAATCATCAAAGTGGAGGGTCCAAGTGTCTTCATGAAAATTAATGGTAACTTAAGGGATATCTTTGATAAATACTTTGGATTTAGTAGTATCATGTATGATCTTGGTATCTTCATAATTATTTGCCTCTAAATCAATAGTTAAATTATGTAAATAATCTTTAAGGAAGAAATTCTAGTTAATATCTTCAATAATGTTGTTAATGGGGAGATTATCTTGAAGGTGATTCATAGATGGTATAGGTGTCATTACAAGTTGGTTGGTGATGCCTTGCCCTTTGATAGATTTTTGTGTGACTATTCGAAGCTCAAATTACTTTAAGAGGACCATCCATTTCCTAATTCTATCTTTGGATAAGAATGTTTTAGATAAGAGATGATGAAGTGGATTAGAGTGGATAATGACATAAGTGGTTTGATAAAGCATATAGTGAAAGAGATTTTCAACTATGAAGTAGATAATAAGGAAATCACATTCTAATTTAGTATAACATTTATTGTAGTCAATGAGGCCTTGACTAATTTAGTAAATAGTGTATTCTCTACCTATATCATATTGCCAGGAAAACATTGTCGAAACTAATAAGAGGGTAGAAGAGGTGTATAAGATTAATGGATGGTCAATATAAGGTAGTTTAAGGGTGAGAGGATGGACCAAAGATTATTTCATATTATCAAAATATTTATAGCATGAATCTATCCATTCTAGAATATTAAAGTTTTTAAAGGGAATTAATAGAGTAGATATGGTAATCCATTTTTAGGAAGAACCATCAGATTCCACCAATCTTGCCAAGGTAAGTGCCAATGTTAGGAATGGAATGAGGAATGGGAATATTGACTATAGGGTTTATTTTTTTTGCATCGACATCAATGCCACAAAGAGAAATAAGGAACCCTAAAATTCTACCAGATGTGATTCTAAATACACATGTGTATGGGTTATGTCTAATATTATATTTGATTAATTGATCAAAAATGATAGTTAGATCAGTGAGGTGTACTATAAGACTCATAGATTTGGTAATGAGGTCATCAACATAGATTTCCATAATATTATGTTTAAGATCATGTAAAATGTGAGTTGTGGCACATTTATAAGTAGATCAAACATTTTCAAGGTTGAAAGGCATTTTGACATAGTAATAGGTGCCCCATTCCATAGTAATTTTTTTTGTGTTAGTATTTTGGGGTTATTTTAATTTGAGTATAACCTAAAAAAATCTATAAGTGACAACATTTCATATCTAGCTGTTGAATATATGATGTAATATATTGAAGATAATGGGAAATTATGTTTTGAATAGGAAAGGTTAAGATCATAAAAATCAATGCATATACAAATGACATGGTTAACTTTTTATGAACAGGAATAATGTTTTATACCCAATCAGAATAATCAATTGGTTTAATAAAGTTGACATCCAAAAATATAATAATTTCTTTATGACATAATGTGTAAATTTCAAGTGGAAATTTTAGTTATTTTTGTCGAAAGAGTTTTGCATCTTGATAAGTGATGATGTTATGTAAAAAAATACTAAGGTTTATACCTAGTATATCGTCATATGACCAATAAAAAATATCACAATACCTATCGAAGAATAAGATAAAGTTATCATTTTCTGTTAGCATGAGTTCCTTAGAGATAATTATGGGTCCAAGACATGATGGTGTACCATATTCTATTATTATTATTATTTCTTCAATTAGTATAGTATTTCCATCTTGGAAATGACATGGAGCATTAGGAATGGAAGAAATGGGATTTTTTAAAGTTCTACACTAGAAATGAAGTTATTAAAATGACAAGGTTTTAATTTGAAGCTTCCAAGTTTATGATGTTATCATGGAAGTTGAGGTTCTTTAGCATGGATTAACTCAAGGATAGCTTCATCACTATGGAGCATGGGTAAGGTTCCATAGTATTCCATGTCTAATTCAAAAAAATTAATTTTATTACCATGGTGGTCATATTTAAAATGTATTTATCATACATTTGTGGCTTTAACATCAAGTGCAATTTTAGTTTTAGATGGAATTTTTGGTTGAGGTTTATTAGAGTCAATTAGATTGGCAATAAGTGTATTAGGTTGTGTTTTAGATGGTGGTTCAGTTGAAGTGAGGTGGGCAGCCTTATTGATATTTCTAGGATCATGTTAAGGAAAGAGATTAAATAGATTTTTTGGTGATATAGAAGGTATAGATGGTTCTAAAAAATTTAAACTTTATAGAGGTAAGATTTGTTCAACTACCCAAGGAGTATTGAGAAGGGGAGGATTAATGGGAGATACATGAACTTTAGGTTATAATTCACTATTAGTTGATATGTGAATGATGTGAAAATCATATTTGAAATCATTTATTTTGTCTAAGGTTTGTTGATAGTGTTCTATGTCCAAGTCTCATTATTGATCTTGAGCCATAATATATTTATCATCATAGGTGTGGGAGATAGTACAAGCATTCGTCCCTAAAGGAGCATTAAAAGTAGATAAACCTAAATTACTAAATTTTTAGGGTGACATTATTAAATTATGTTGAAATAATATTTTCAATACATATTAATTACATGTGAAGTCATTTTTTGTGTAATAAGCTTCATGTACATTACATGGAGGAGGTAGTTTAGTTATCTCATCGACTAGAGGGATGGTAAGATCACGTGGTAACAAGAAAGGAGGGGAAATTTTTGAAATATAAGGAGTTAAAATTTTGTATTTCATATTTTTTTGAGTCATTTGGTTAATAATAATTGGAATCATCAAGAGTGACCTATAAATATGGATTCATGTTAATGAATTTAGGTAGAGGTTCCCTATTAATTTGTGGAATGGTTACAATTTGATATTGAGATTTAGGGTTAGGTAGTTGAATACTCCATAGATTAGGATTGACTTCACATTATTTTTGTCATTATAGATGAATTTTATACATTAACTACTGAGGAGGTAATATCCCTCATGCAATGTGTCCATGGATGACCTAGGACTATATTGTATTATAGAGATAAGTCAAGGACCATGAGCTTGGTATGTATGGTATTAGATCCAATAGTGAGAGGGGACCAAACACAAATAAATGGTTTATAGATTGTTTTATCAAATACTCAACATGTGAGATGAGTTTGATTATAGTGATATTTGGCATACCCAAGTTTTTGAATTATCCAAAGGGAGATAACATTAATTCCTGCTCCTTCATCAACTAAGACTTTTATAATAAGGGTGGTATTGATTGTGATTTTAATGAAAAGAGGTGGATCATTAGTTTGAAAAATAATTTCATCACTATGAATATATTATTCAAATAATTATATGGAAGGTTTGGAATAAGTATAAATAGTTTCAATAGTATGTACTTTTTTTGGTGTAGGATCTTCAATAGATTGTTCCATTTCATGAGAAAGTGATTATTTAATGTATTGTAATTATTTCATTAAAAATTTATGGTGATATGGAAAATTGTGAACTAAATCCATGAGGGGTATTTTATATGGCATGGGGTTGAACTCTTCTAAGAAATTGTAATGAGATTTAGGAGATGAAGAACCATCACGAGGATTGGAGGGTAAAATTATTTTGGTAGGAAGAGAGGTAATTTAATGTTCTAGTTATGGGAGTGTTTCCTCATTTGTGTGAGAACGTATGGTATTGGTAGTGGTATCTTTAAGAATTTTTCCATCAGGTGATGGTTTTTTTGGCTTAGTGATGGGATCCTTGTGGGTGGGTTTACATCAAGAATTTAATTTAGTTGCATTCACATATTAAAAATTGGTATAATATTGGTCATAATCAACATCAATTGCCCATATATCCTAATTTAAATGGTGTGGGTTATAGGTATAAAATATTCTTTGATGTTTAGAGGAAGAATGATTAGTAAATTATTTATTTTGATAGGCATTAACATAATCATGATGACATATTTTGATCATATCATCATGATTGAATGTATCTCCTAACATAAATGAAACAACACATTTGGTAATCCATGGCATGTTTAATTGGAATGACCCAACTAGTATGAAACCAACAAAAATTGTTAGCATAATACCATGTAGGCAGATTATTGGTGTAAGTGAAAGGTTTAGAAGGTGACAATAATTATTTCATTTGTTGAACAATTAGGCGTGTATGGGAAGATTAGGGATTATACACATTGGATACTCCTAATTTTGTTTGAGGAAGATTTATAGTGATTACATTGATGGATTTTTCAAAAGATCCCTTCATATTTTTAATGTTGGGATCAAATTTTTTCATAAGAAAGTCTTGTCTTTTAGCTTGATCAATAGTATCATTGAGAGTTTGAACAGAAAAAGCATGAACCTTATGTTGTAGGGGAGGTGTTCAAGTGGTTATGAATAGTTTACATAAGTTATCATCATTCATGTTAGGATCAAACTTGTAATCCAAATATTTCCATCATTTAATAAAATCATGAGATAATTTAGAAGGGGATTATTTAGCATTGATGAAATGGCTAAGACAATTTTTAAGAAGATCACTGTGTTGAAATCCCTTAACTAGACGATTGACTAAATCCTTGAGTTTCCATATAAAATGTTGAGGAAGTTAATTATACCATTATAATACATATCCTATGAATTTTTTAATTATAATTTTTGTAGTGGTAATGGTATTAGTTTGAATCCACTCTTTATAAATATTACCAAATGCTTTAAAGAAAGATGCAAGGTAATTAGTCCCACCATATTTAATAGTTGGGTAGATATTTACAATATAAATAGAAATGATGAAGGGGGATAAATGTTCATTTTGACTATTTTTTAGCATCTTGTTGTGCATAATATGTTTGGGAATGATATTTCCCATATCATATCTAAGAGGTGGAGGGATCAAATTTTGGTTATTTTTTGTATGTGAATAAGAGGTTGATTGTCCATGCTTAATAAATGATGTCACATTTTCATCATTTGAGAATTATTAAATGTTTGAATTATATTCATTTTTTCACTATTTGTCAAGAATTTTAATGGTTTCAAATGGTGGATTCAGGTTATTAGTGATTAAAGTTTGATTATTAGGATTGATAAGAGAAACATTACTTGAATTGGTATTAGGGAGGGGTTTTGGGTGGTGTTATGGGATGGGTTATTGGTTTTTAAAATATTTCCTATAAGGTTATTGGTTAATCCTGTGTTAATTTCCCTTACAGTGTAATAAGGTAATTTAAATAAAGAATTGTCTTGAAAAGAGTGAAATGGATCTAATCCACTAGTGTCAATATTTGGGGTAATTTAGACCATATTATAATCCAAATATGAGGGGTGAGAAAAATTTCACCAAGAGTTATAATCCTCTTAGGTAGCAAGAGTAAGAAGTAAATAACATCACATATATCATCTAAATGGATTAATGTTGTCTAAAAATATTCTATTAGGGTATTTCATGATGCTTGGAATAAGAATCTAAGGTCAGAGAACAAAGGTGAAAAGTAGGAGCAAAATCAACCACATAGAAAATAGTATCGGCTAAGAGGTGAAGAGGTGACTAGGTCAACAAATTTTGGAGGGAAGGTCAACATAAAAATTTATGAAAGGACATAGTTGGATAAATTGACTATGTTCTATTGGGAAATACTAGAGACCAACCAATGAGAGACTAGACCAAATAAAATGATTGTGTTTTGTGGAAAAGAAAAATTATATGATACATAATTGAGTGGGTCAATTATGTTATGAGGATTAAAGTGGTTGTTGATAGTTATGACTCTAGATGATCTAGTGTTATTTTTTATAATACATAAAATAAGCACATAGGCAACTGGGTTGATGTAGTCGATCTTGTTATAGCACATATCATAAACTTTGTACCAATACTAGATGATACATATTTTGCAATACAACATACAATTATTAGATAGAAATAAAAAAAGATATAAATGATAATCTATGTGGTCATTCTTAAATATTTTAAAATATAACTTTTATAAATAAATGTGATAAAGAGTTGGCTATAAAAAGGAACTAAAAAGTCAATTTAAGGATGTTTTTAGGTAGTTAAGGCTAAACGAGATGTATATTGGTGATGGTACTAGCTTGGTATTAGGGATACACCCTCACTTCAAAATCCCAAAGTGATAAGGGTTTCAGGTGCCTTGCTAATATATAACTTCAACCAAGTATTTATATGTGGCCAAAAAATTGATTTAGTTTTCCCCTTGGTGATTAAATCTAAGTAGGTATACCTTGCGTAAAATTTGTTTAATTATTTTTGATATTATATGGTTTATAAATGTGTGAATAAAATAAAAATATGTGACTAAATTGATAAATTCAAAATTCCAATTTAGTTTATATGTGATACTCTAAGCAAGTAAGTAAAAAAATTAAAATTGAATTAATTACTAACAAGATGAGTTAATCCCTTTGTTTGAAGAGTATAGATTTGGTTCATATGACCATGTATGTAAATATTATAGATAAAATTGATTGGGTTGATTTTATCTATTGAATCAAGATCCAAAAAAATATAGTCGAATGATTCAATTGAATATCCTAGGTGAAAAGGCATGCTACAAAACTATGTCAATCCATTCAACCTATTTCACAATAGAGTTAGATTTTGATAGAATAAAAACTATGAAAAACAAGACTATAATGAGGAAAAAGAATGATTAATATGGTGAGAGTGAACTTGATGATTTTTAATATGCAAAATTTACTATTTTTATATTGTGTCATCTAGATGAAGATTTTTAGCCTATTAACATAGTTGACTGGGTCAACCAGTTTTCAAAACTTATATGTAAAGAAACGAACTAATTCAAGGTGATAAATAAAATTAATTTTGGTTTAATATGACCTAAAAAAATAAATATAGAGTCAATCTGAGTGACTCTATGTTAAACCTACACACAAAATGTTAAATTAAGTTGATAGATTTGATCTAGTGATGTAAACATAAAATAAATAATAATTGATAATAAATGAAGATGTGAAGAAAAACTTAATTTTTTTAGTTCATGTTAGGTTCACCATAATGTATATAAATGAAAGTGAACCTAACCTATAAATCAATCCTAGATTAGATAAGATAAATCAAACTAGCCATTCTAATTGTTGGTACATTTATACAATCAATGTCATGACCAATATGGATCTACTACACCTATGTAAGAGGTATATTACCACACAATATATCTAGAGAGGGTTCCAAACACTCTATTTTAGAAATACCACACAATAACCTTAGTCAAGTCCTATTTTTCTTATCAAAGTAAATGACAAAGTAAAGAAAATCTAACCTAGTGCTCACTAGAGCTTGTGGCATAAAGTGGAGGTAATAAAAATAAAATTAAATGTTGTATCATCAATTTTAACCCTTGGAGAGGGTTCTTCAGGATCTCTCTAATTGAGTTACACTATGGGAATAAGTCCAAGCTATGGGTCACCTATGGTGGGGTTGGACCTCTAGAGAAGGCTGGTTTCCTCTTAGTGGATCACATATAGTAATGTTTACACTAAGAAAATGATTAGAGAAGGATTAAATGGATATTAAGAAGGATAAAAGGGTGATGGACCAAATTAAAATGAGAACTCACATAAGCATGAATTAAACATTGAGGAAGCACAAAACAATGCTAGCTCACACAATCTCACAAAACCTAGCTAGTTGCATAAGTATTTCATAAAATAGGTTTAGAAAGTAATCAATGAAGGAAAAGAAGAGTTATAAGTCTCACTATAGATTGCATAAATGACAAAATAACACTAACTTATAATTGTAACTAACTTGAAGACACCTAAAAATGAGAAAGAATGAAGGACAGTGGGAATGGATGATTCTCCTTAACAATGCCATCATGCACAAGCTTTCATACACACAATTCAAAGGTAAGAGATAGGTAAATAAGATATTTATTGCTTCAAGAGGTCTTTCATATAAATTTTGACATAGTCTAGTGTTATCAAATGAGAGTCACTTGATACTTCCAAAAATGAGCGTCCTTTTACAAAATGAGAAAGAATGAGTAACATAGAGAAATGGAAGGAAAGAGAGGAAGAACATGCATCAAGAAATCAATTAATGAGATGTCACCACCTTTCTTGAAATCTCTAACACATTTTAATCCAATCAAGACCGATCCTTCATCAATAAATTAGCCTTTATTTACTCCAATACTCTTCAATATCTTCTCATTTATTGAGAAACATGCACTATAAGACAAGAATATATTGAGGATGATGAGTCATGATCTTACTATTGGAGAAAATATTTAAAGGCTCTTAAATAGAAATGAATGATCTAACTACTTTCTCCAACCACCAAATCCCTTTACTTTGATCTTCCATGCCATCTTCCACTTGTTTTCATTATGAGGAAAAAATACTCATATCTTGAATATTGATAGAGCCATGACTAGGTCTTCTTTAAGTGGCTATAAGTATTTATTTTTTGAGGTTTTAGCTATGTTGATATATGAGACATTTCTCTATAACCATATATCTACCCCTACTTTAATATCTGAGCATAGGTCTTACTATAAATGGAAGCTAATCTCATTTATTGGTTTTCCTATAGTTTTAGATTAAGGTAAAAATAGGTTTTGAAGGGACCCCAAAACCCTGAAACAAAGATAGAAAGATGAAGCATTTACGACCACGGGAAAAACCTAAAACTACTACAAATAAGTAACATAAATAGGTTTTATATGGACGTGAAACCACCTGAAAGACCACAAGTCAAAACCCAGGTTTTACATAGACCTGGCTACACCATAGTCAAAAGATTACAAAAAACCAAGAAACAAGACCAGATAACACAACCAACTAGAAGAACCAAGCTATTCTTCTAGTTCCAAAATAATTTTCACTACTTCCTTACCTTTCACAGTAGTATCCTAAATGGCAGTAGCCACTGACATGGCTCCCTCTTGCATAGCTTTCTTTCTTGAGCTCTGTCTCATCCTCTTGCTTGGCCCCTCCAAGGATTTGATCTCCTCATTAGCTCTTTTTCCAATATTAATAGCTGCAGCACATATGTTAGATGTAACTTCCTCCATTTTCATTATGCTCTCCTTGATTAGTTCCCTTAGGTTGTTCTCATAAACTTTGAGCTTGATAGGGATGTCTCTCATCTGTTTTTCCATGTTATTGGTTTTGTTCCAAACTACCTTCTAGTTGTCTTCCATTGTTTCCATTTTCCTTTTCAGATCCATTATCTCCTTAAACATCCATGAATCAAGTTGGAGGATAGCCTCTGCTTTACAATTACCCATCTCATAGGTGTGTGCCTTCCATCGTTCTACCTTTTATCACTCCACTCTTCTGTGTTCTTATTAGGACTGTTCCCACCTTCTTCAATGTGATCCTCTCTTCCCCTTTGATTCTGTTCCTTAGTTTCAGCTTGAACTCTCAGGTCCATTTCTGGGTTGTCAGCCTAAACTATGTTTTCCCTCTCATTTATTGAAATAGGGTCCTCAACAGGGTCATCTAGGACTTTATCATCCTCAAACACTTGTTGGTTTTCCTTAGAGTCATGTTCACTATTTTTAGACTCCTCCTCTATGTTGACTCCTTCTTTCTCATTCTTCTCTTGAACTTCTTCTTCCTCATTATAACTTGTATTCCTGCTTTCTGTTCCTCCCTCTTCCTCTAAGCTTTCCTCCCTAGACTTATCAGTTCTCTCCCACTCTGTGTCCTCATCAATATTTTGATTCTTGACACTAGGACGCTTGATTTTATCTTTCCCTTTAATAATTTCACTCTTGTTACTCCGTGAATCCTTGTTTTTTCCCAGATAAGGGTTCATAACCATGGCCTTGTTCTTGCAATAGCCTTCAATTATCAGAATTAATCCTTCATGCAGAATAAGATGCATTTCCTTCTTCTTGTGAGTGAATAAACTTTGGACCAAAGAGAAATGTAGATAAAAGGGAAAGGAAATTCTTACTTTGTGTCTAAAATGATTTAGGAATACAAAGTGGAATTTGTGGACTCTCGTACTTCTTCCATTGAGTATGAAGTACTCCCGAACACAGCATAATACATCCTACCAAATGCCCTTATTTTGTTCCAGTTCAAAGAAATCCCCATTCTTTTCCAGCTTCTGCTCTTCAACGTCCATCTTAGGGAATTTGCAAAAGGCCTCATTTGAAATGCTAGTCTGCTTGGAGAATTTTATTCCTTTTGTAGGAAGCCCCGTAACCTCTGCTATAAATTCCTCTATTAGATTCACTATGATGCCATGTAGAGTGACCCTATCATCAATCCAGTTTTTGAAAAAAGCCATTGTAATATGAGGTTTTGAACCATGGAGCCTTTCCATGTAGTTCACAACCTTCCCTCTCTGCAGGATTTTCCAGACATCTTGTTTCGCTCTCCACTCTTCATAATTTTTGGGTTCCTACTTCCTTGGTTCTTCTTTCCTTACGTGAGCCATGTAGATTTCCTTTGATACCCAATCACTGTAAACTATACAATGATCCCACCTGCTATCAATTTGGTTCAAAGCTCACCTTTTTTTAGGCACGTTTAGGATCTGCTTCTCATTCTCGAGGGCATTCCTTTTTAATTATTGTAAACCTTTCTCCGCAAAGCCACTCCTCCAAATCATTAGTTTTCTATTAAAATCTAATATTTCCCTCCTTTGCATGAGTTACGTCATGATGAATGAGCACTTTAAGATCCACATTCTTTTTTAATGTTTCCTGCCACCTCACTTTGTGTCCTGTTCGGACTGCATAATTTGCTATCCAATCTGCAACTCTGTTGGCTTCATGGTAGGTGTGGGTAATTGTTACTTTTTCAATTTTTTTGATTAAAGTTTTCATCTCCATCACCATAGCCTCGATAGTCCATGACACAGAATTTTTATTGTTTAGAATATTTATGATATTCAGGGAGTCCCCTTCTAGCCATAATTTAGAATATCTTGAATCCACAACTAGTTTGATGGTTTGAAGGGCAGCATAAGCTTCAGCAATATGACAATTCGACTTTCCAATGGGGATTACAATAGCATCAATTACATTTCCCATATGGTTTCTCAAGACTTCTCCACATCTTGCATTCCCCGAACTCCCTTTAGCAGCTCCATCAAAGTTTCCTATAATCCACCCTTGAGGGGGGACATTCCAAGTAACACCTAGTCTAGGATTTTTAGGTTTACCATTAGAATTTTCCATTCTTAAGGGATTATCCACTTGAAAGGTTGGGTTTGGATTCCTTTGTGATGAAAAATTCTCCTTAATAGCTCTAATGGTGTTCTGCCCCACCACCCATCTGGGAAGTTCTTTACTTCTAAAAATTCGGTTATTTATTTCCTTCCATATTCCCCACCAAATATGGGGAAGAGTTAGTTTCCATAAAAAAATAACTTCAAGATTCTTGGAGGGACAATACCAAATTTTAAGAGATAGTTCCACATTTTTGTGGTGAATCCAAGCAATACCCCACAGATTGAGGATTTCTTTCCAAACTTGTTGCGTAAAAGAACAGTTCACAAACAAGTGATCTCTATCTTCGAAGCCCTTCTTACAAAGAATATAGCTATTCACAATATATATTCCTCTTTTCTGTAAATTTTCCAGTGTCAAGATTTTATTTTGGAGGAGGGTTTAGAAGAATATTTTGATTTTAGGGATGAGCCCCTTTATCCAGGCCTTCATCCACAAAGGTTTGTTGCCATTTCCCTTTGAAGTGAAAATGGAAGAAACTTTAAATTGTCCACTAGGCTCATTATGCCAAAAAATCTTATCTTCAAGATTAGGGTAGAGAGATATAACATTTAGGGATAGTTGTATATTCTTGAAATCTTGATCAAGATCAGTAAGGTTCACCCAAGAGTTGTTCTGCCAGTATTGGTTAACCATTATTCCCAATCTTTGCTTACATCGGTCTATTGCTTCTTTACCTTGGTTTTCCTATAGTTATCCTATCAATTAAAATCTTTTAGGCCATAGAGCTTTGATTTTTATCTCTATTAGGTCTAAATAGACCTATTTTACCTTTAAATCTTGTGAAATATGATAACTCATTACATACACATATCTTCTTTAAAGAGAAATGATCACAGTCATGAAAAAATTTTACAACCCCAAAAGATGGGACCTATAAGTTCTATATCTTTGATCTAGAGGTTTAAACTGAACTTTAATGGTGATGGAACTTCAACATTGACAATCCTAGTTGTATCACTACATATTATGCTTAAAGATGCTTGACTAAGATCTAATGATGATGTATGCTCCTTGAAACATTTCTCTAGTTTGACTTGAGTCATATTTGACCTCTATTTGAAGTTCATGGCTTTTGAATTATAAAAACATTCATTGATCTTGATCCAAGCCTTCTCAAAATGTGCTATCTATCAGTTCTTCATTCATTCTTAGGATCTTGTTGTCAACTCTTTGACTCCTTAACCTCATACACATTTTAGATCTCCATCTATACAAATGAATGTGATCCATAGATCCTCTACTAGTTTAACATGCTTAAGACACGTGTCACCCATGCATTTGCTCTTAGGATCCACTAATTTTTTGACCCATTGATTATTGTTAGATACACTTTGTATAATAGATCATGCACCATCAATCTACTTGGACCCAATAGCCTTGTCAATTGATGCATGACATTAGATCTTGAATTGATATCCCATGATCTTAACACTTGTCATCTCCACATTCAATCTTAGAACATTTGAATTCAAATAGTTATTTTATGAGGCTTAAACTTGATCTCTGTAGACACATCTCATTCTGCTTGTCTAACTTTGAAGCTTTATATCTTGATATAATAATCTCATCAAGATACCAAATTTTTAGGGGGGTTTCTTGGCATGAAAAACATCATGTCCATACAATTTTTTTGGCCCTAATATGATTTCTAATCATACTTATAAAATACATAATCAAGATGACTTATCTATTTATCTATTATGTGTGATGATGGTCTGGTTCTTCTAGACTTGTGCTTTAACTATTATTCAAATCTCTAAGACTAGAATGAACTTTTGAGACTCATGTAAACCTACTTCATGTTCCTAAATGCTATGATCACCATGAAAACTAAGCTTTCTCAAATTTTGACAAACTACACTTTAAGTTTACTTAAAGTGTTTCAAAAGATTTGTAAGATATATGTGACTTTTAGACCACTCATTTCGTTTATAACTTTATTCATCTCATCCATTCAGGTAGAAACTTTGTATATAGGACAAAATTGGCCAATAGTAAACATGAAAATAGTAATGTTACTCAATTCGATATAGATATAATCCTAATTCATGGAGAGAGAAATAAATTCAAAATACATTACTTATGCTACTTATATCTACTAAATTATAAGAGTAAGAGTTAGAAATATTTCCTTGAATATGAACCCATTAAGGCTCAATATCTCACTTAGATAATGGTGATTTTCAATATATTGTTTTGTTTTATAAGTATCATAAAAGATAGGCCAACTCTAGGCTAAATGTCTTCTCTTATACATCCCAGACTTCTCTACAAGAAAAGATTCTTATCTCTAAGTGTAAACCCTAAACAATGACTCCTCAAGTATAGTGTTAGAAGAGTAGATTGTGAAGAAGTGAAAATTAATAATTAAATCTATCTCTTTCTTGAAAATGGTGAAAAGGATGTGTTTATATAGATGGATCTAACCCTAAACCCTTCTAAATTTTTAGCTTACAGAATCAGCCTTGTTAACCTTGGTCTTTAATAAATTAAGTAGTTAGGTCTTGGACTAGGTTAGTTGGGTTGACATAATCCCATAGCATGCATATTTTTATGAATAAGGTTGCTTGGGCTGATTTTGTTAGGTAAATGACAAAAATAAGTTTTGTCTTACCTTGGGGCTATTTGAGTAGTAGATTACTAGGAGGATTGTTTAAGGGAGTTGTAAAATCATAAAAAAATATATAAGAAAGGTTTTTGTTAGTTTCAAGTGGTGATATAGCAAAAAATAATATTAAAAACACCAATGGTTTGTCCACTAATTTTTTGGTACACCTTTTGAGGTGTGCACTCAGAAATACTAAGTTTCAATGGGTTCTTATAAGAGAGAAAGCATAAATAATTGATAAAGTTTAAAAATATTATGTGTATACACACATAACCATTCCATGTGGGGAATCATATGAAAAAAATCACACGAGTCAGTAAAACATATATAATAATGTGAATCCAAGATTAATGATCCTTAGAAGATATCCTTAAAGTCTGAACTAGTTTTTTTGTATATAAAATGGGAATAGTTAGATGACATACCCTTTCAAACTTTATATATATATATATATATATATATATATATATATACTATTTATATAATTGATTTGACTTGCTATAGTTCTAATATTTATTCTTATATTTTATTATAGTTTTTAGTTTACCTTTGGAAATTGATTGTCCTAACCTATATTTATTTATCTCTTTGGAAAAAAACTCTCATAAACAAGCCATTTTTTTGTAATCCTCAACATATCACCACATAATTTTGTCTGATAATAATGTTGTCACTACATCCCTATCTTGTAATTTTGATGTGGTACTAGTTATTTCCATGAATTAATTATCCCAAGACTTAGGTAAAGAATAAAGTAGAGTACTAAACTTTTATTTTTTCATCCAGTCTAATTTCAACATAATGTAATTAGATTAACATATTATTTATGGAATTAATATATTCTTGCATAAAGTCACCATCAATCATTTTCATTGAATACATCTTCTTTCCGATAAATAATGTGTTCACCAAAACTTTTGTCTAACATAAATTATCCAACTTTTCATATAGTTCCTAAGAATTTTTATTCATAAATATATTCATCAAAACTAAATATAATAGACACAATATTATTAATATTTTCTCCTTCATTTTTATCTTTTCTCAATTTTCTACCTTCATTCCCTATGGTTGTACTAATGATATAGCAACCTATTGATCTTTTTCCATGAGAGTGTCTTCCATGTTGTTCTTTCACAACTAAAAATGTCAACCACCAAAAATTTTAATCTCTATGATTATGATTCCCATCTTTATCCTTCACATAAGGCTTCTTACGCATAGAGATACAACATGATAAGTAGTTTCTCAAGTATCAAATAAACCAAAACTCTTCACACAAAACTAAAATCTAGCAATGATACTAGATGAAAAGATTTTTTTGATAAATGCTTAAAATATAAGAAATAATTAAAATATATTTAATCTAAAACTTAAAAAGGATAAATATCACATTTTTTTAAATTTTGGTTTTATATTATCTAAGAAATACAAAAATATCAAATAATTATATTACACAAGATATTAAAGTCCACTTGAGTACAAACAAGAAAGTATTATTGATTTATTAAAATTTAATATACATGTAAATTAACTATAAGATAGGTTACATATATTGATTTAAATTCTATTTTTCTATATTATAAGGTACAATCATTAGGAATGATATCAAATGGGTTTGTAATCACTCAAATGTATAATCAAAGTGCCTACAACTATTGGGATGAGTTTATCACTTATTAGGCATATATGGTTGAGTGAAACAATGTACTAGTGAATTTAAATCTCTATAATATCTACATAGGTCTATGAAAAATTGGATTACTATGGATATGCCTTAAAATGACTTGTATATTCAGATGCCCTACATTCTACACATATAGTTACATTTTCCTTCTACTTGGTTCAAATCCCTAGATTGTGTTCTTGAGATTAATATGACCTATAAAAATGAGTTAGAAAGGATGGGTTGATTTTAAATAAAACTCTCTTCTTTGAGTAAATAACCTCTACCTACATTCGTAAAGTAGGATCAAACCATACATAGTTCTCCCACATATCTAAGTGTGTGCAATTAATGTAATACTAAAATGTAGTGCAATATTTTGTGTTGCTTTATACACCCTTTAAAACCTATGATTTTAACATTTAAATGGTATTTATATTTATACTATGGACTAATAATTTGAGTGGTTTCATATTTTTAAGCATTATGGAATTTCCTCTCAATGTGCAACATTTTTTTAGTGGCAGATAGATGCTCACTAGATAGCTACCACATAGGAATAGGTTTAAGCTTGACTTGTATAAATAGTTGATGCTTTGGTTAATTCCCATTTTTATAAACATTATAATTTTATGGATTGACCCATATGAATTATTTTAATTTGATAATATAGTCATTGAAGGCTGTGTAGATAAATCTACCCCAAGTGTATGGATTTGACAAGCTAAAATAATTGGAAGAAGGCCTAAGGTGTTTATAAAGTAGAAAGTTTTTATTAAAGATAATGAGACAATCTGAATCAAATAAAAGTAAGATAGTATGTCAATCATGGGTATAAAAAATGGAAGTATTAAAATCTATTTATATTTATGAGATAATGGTTAGGAGATAGAGTGAACAAGTCTCAGTTACATGCAAGACATGAATACCAAGTATTAGTCAAAATTGTCATTTTCAAGTGTCTAATACCAAATATGAATGTCTACATTTTCCACGTTTTTTCATAGTAATAAAAATACAATACTAACTAGATATAAGGTGATACTTTAGTGTAACTTTAGTGGGTATGTCTAAATAGGTGTTGAGTGTTGAGCCTCGCTTTATGAAAAACATGTAATGAAACATATAGAAATAAAATTTCCCTTATGATATAAGGTATAAATTAAAAACATTGCATATATATAAAATTGAAATAAAAAATAATGAATATACTTGTATGCATGAAAATAAAGTTGTATTTTGGAGAAAGTGAAGAATGGGATGATTATGCACCTTGAAAGTGTCCACGTTTAAGCCATGAGTTGGGGTAAATGTGCCCAAACCCTTATTGGATATGGAAAAGTTATTTTAATTTAAGAAACAAAAAAACATAACCACATTACTCATTATATTTTATGAGAGTGGGACCCACCAGTGTTTCCAAAAAATTTAAGTATCCTAGAATTTACGAATCTAAGTCCGAGTAAGTTGTTTAAATGATTCATTACAAATAAATTATATGATTCAATATAAGTATATTTTATTAATTTTGAGTAATGTTTTATATTTAATGTGTCACATATCCTCCCAATAATATAACCATTCCAAAAATATCATAATATTTAAAAATTATTTACATGTGTCACACATATGCTCCTAATATGATAACCTATGAAAAATGACTCCTATAATCTTTGTAATAATCATAGATAATCTATGAAATGTCACACTTAATAATATTAAATATCTATGATATTCCCTACATATACGCCTAATTTGTGTCAAATATGTCATAATCTAAGAAAATTCTTATTAATATATGTAAACTTGTACTGATTGGAATTAATTTATACCCAGTATAAATTTTCTATACCTAACCTCATAATATATGTGTGTGTGTGTTTACAATCCACTACGTATGCCCCATTTTAAGGTGAGAAATGTAACTTGTGAGTTACTTATATCAAAATAAAAGAGTTTTATTTATCATGTTATACATAAAAACATGTGAATAGTAAAAATTAAGTGCTTACATGATAAGAATATGTCTTCATAGAAATATTATATTGTTTAATAATATATGAAACATGTATCCTAAGGCATCAAGTGACATGTAAATATATACATTAATGAGGAATGAAATGATGGATTTAATATTTCCATGAAAATAGATAATTTGAGTAATAACTATGTAAAATATGCATGATATGTATCATAGAACTGCATATAGGAAGAAGAATGTGTGATATCGATCACAACATCACAAGCTCAAAAAATAATCCTAGATCTATCTACAAAGAGTAAAAATATTCACATACTCACACATAATGTCATGGCCATGAAGAACATAAAAATCACACAAACACACATGATATCACATAGTGTCAACTATAGTAAATAATAAGCAAGCATAAACAAAGTCAAACATTATAAGAGTCAAACTCAAAATGAGTCACATAATGGGCACCCAATGTCATATACAATAATAGAGATTACAAAATTAGTAATTCAATTTAATACACAAGAAATAATCACACCATGCAACAAACAAAAACATTAATCATGTATAGAGATATCAAATTTAATGTACAAAATCAATCTACATCATCATTGCATATAGCACAATACGATATTTAGATAAATACCAATGTAAATGGTATGAGTAAGATAAATCCATGAGTAATCAGTGTAAAAATAGCTAAATATGATCAATGGAATCATCATTTAATTATATAACCTAAGTAAATATGTACCAAGATGTCCCTAATGGCATGCCTCTAATATAAGAAAGGTAACTCTTAGGCATAAGAAAGTACATCTATATGCCCATGTCATTTAACACCTATACCTCAATTCTTATTATGTATACATTTAAACTTATGTGCATATAAAATTGTATATATAATCTTCCATATATGATAACTCATAAATAAATTATGTCAATAAATAATATGTGTCATGCATAGGTCATGGATTTTTTAATTTTTTTTGGTTTTTTGAAAAATTATAGTTATGTGAGGATAACCAATGATCCCATGAATAGGATTCTCTAATGTATATAATATGTAAAATGAATCTAGTGTTACCTATCATGGGTGAGTATTAACATGTGTATCTATATGAAAATCTAAGAAATAATCTTATGTTGTGACATACCCATCATGGCCATCATAAACCATATGATTATATATATATATATATATATATATATATATATATATAATGAAACTCTAGTAACCATAGTACTATGTGGAGTTTATTCTATATTATGATATGTGCATGTGTTATTTATGGAACACATAAATCAACTTGTAAAACTAGTTTGTAATGTAATGGAACAATAAATATTTGTTTTACTTGAATAGACCTCAGATATAATTGAATTTTAATTACTAGTCATACAAGAAAGTAAATTACCTTCTTATTATACTTATATTTAAAATAAACCTAAATATATTTTTCTATTAACTATTGGGCTGGTAGGTGTAGAGGAGGAAATGTCTCTAGTTAAATATGATACTTGTATGATATACCCAAAACTATAACTACTCTACTATTATAAATATACTCCAAGCATTTATTAATGAAGATGGAATTTCATGTATCTTATGTATCCAATGGCATCCATTAACATTTCAAATATCCATGTACTTGGTATAATTAAGAACACAATATAAAGTGGTGTAGGTCCCACCTTAAGTGGTAGTACAATTCTCCCAAGAGGATTTTATCTCTATCTATTGAATCTATTAACTATGTTTGTTATAGTGATTAAGTCATTATGTGTATATCCAATATTCATAAGGAGTTTCATGGTTTAAAATTTTTAAATTAAAAAAATATCTACCATGACACTTGGTATAGTCTTTGAATTTATGTCTATGCATACAAATAATGCTACATGAAAATAATCATCGTCAAGAATATCATGCTCATCAATTGTGATAGTAGGTTTATGTACCTATATACTCTAAAGCATGTCAATAATACCATCAAAAATATTCCCCTCTTTAGTTTTATAATCATATTGTGTTGGAGGAGTATTTACTCTATAATTCATATGCAAATTCATTTTAGTGTTATTTCTTGTGTCATATGATTTAAAATGGGATAAAAAACAAGTCAACTTATCATTCACATTAGACAGTGTCCTTGAATAAATTAAGTTAAAGATTTTTTTCATCTATAAAATATAGTATATTATGTCCCAAATTGATGCATTTGTTATTTGAATGTCTTGTGCATCTATGCTAATCACGATATGAATTACTATCAAATCCATTAGATGGAGGATTACTGGGGAGGTTTCATTAAACTAAATTTTGTAGTATCTTATGTGGAAGTTCAAGTAACTATTAAAATTTAATCCTTTGAGGAGTTGATAATAAAAAAAATTATTTGGATATTAACCTACATTAATTCATCTTTATTAGTATCATTCACTTTGGATATAAAATTTGGTTTAGTATAAAAAGTAGTTAGAGGATTAGATACATACTTTAGCTTATTCATGACAAGTACATTAACTTCATGGTCCTTGAAAATATGTCATAATTCATCAAAATATTTAAATCATTTAAACACAATTAACTAATGTAGGGGGGAAAGAAATATTTACTTTAATATATCATACAACTCATTATCTGTAACTAGATTTTTCTACTTAGAGAGCATGGTCTTTTAGCGAAGCACATAATCATTGATGGGATTATTTCATCCTTAATTATGTTTTATAAATACAAGAATGGGACATATACTCACTAATGTTAACTAAAAAATGTGCTAATAATTTATCGACCAAAGGGTTAAAGGCATGGATCAATTTTAATAAATGACATAGAACAAACATAAGGGATAGTCATAAAAACTCCTCAGAAATAACTAAGTGAATAACATATCATTGGATCTTCCTCACCATAATATAGTGTAATATTAGGTGACAGAAAATATATAGGTAATCGATAAGTTGATATATAAAATGGTGATGGAATACGTGATAATGATTAAGAATTAGTGACAAGGTCCACTCTAGAAGAACCTTGTTTTAATTTTAAAAACTTAGTTTAAATAACAAGAATTATTTAGATAAAGGTCCAAGAAATAATCATATAAAATAGTGTATAAATGGAATATCTGAGATGAGTATCAAATTTATAATTTATCATATTATAATATGTATGGATAATCATATTGATATGAGGATAACCTTGTACTACCCCAACATCACGGGTTGGCATCATAAGTATAACCATATATGTAAACATAGTAGACATAGTAGTAGTAGTAGTAGTAGTAGTAGTAGTAGTAGTAGTAGTAGTAGTAGTAGTAGTAGTAGTAGTAGTAGTAGTAGTAGTAGTAGTAGTAATTTGAAAACATATTATAAAATCATTGCATCTAAAAGGTGTGTTAGTATAAGTGAAAGACACATGTTGTTCCTTATATGTGATAACCATAGCATTATTTACACTTTTAGATTTTAGGATTTCTCTCAATACTTCTTATAGATCATTAGTTTTAATATTAAGTCATTTTAAAATTTTAGAAACAACCTTGACTTTATTAAGGTTTACACTATCAATTCATCAGGATGTATTTTATCATGATATTCATTATTATGTTCATATTGTTAAATAGTTTTAAGTTCATTTATGCCATCATTATTTATTTATTGTACTTACATGTATTCATTATTAACATTTATATCAATAGAAGAATAAATTTGCATCTCAACAATTTAAATTATTTTACACACACATGATTATACTAAATTAATATTATTATACTTTATTTCAATACCATTTATCTTATCACTTATCCTTAGAGGGATAATAGAACTAATGATATTAAATGGTATAGTATATGAACACAAAAACATCAAGATGGATTACAACTAATGATAGATTATTATTTTATATGTTGAGAAAAAAAATAAGAAATCATATTTTAAAACCATAGTTTATAAATTTTGAACTCTAAGAATATATAATGAAAACCATAAAGGAAATATAGGTTTTATATATTCTAAATAGAGAAACTAGGGATTGAAGGATTGAAACCCTAAGATAAAAAGATCACCTATGAGGGAAAATAAAAAATTAGGTCCAAAAATTACGATGAAATATCTAAATATGAAAGACTAGGGTAGAAGGATGAAGCACTAAAGTAACCTAAGGTTTTCTATGTTTTGGACAAAGAATAAGTTCACCAATATATTTTATCTAATTTTAGATTTTGGCTATATAAATAAGATAAAACTATAGAATAGTTATATTAAACAAGATATAATAGTCCCTATGAAAATATGTGTGTAACTAAGAAAGTATTACTAATTTAATTTGATTTAAAATTTATTGCAAGAACTTAAAAGATAGGGTACTTATCTTTTTTTAGATTTTTTCTTGTCTATGATAAGGTACAATAACCACATGAGGTTTGAAATGGTTATGTGATTTATAATATATGGAAATAGAATGTTTGACCCTAATAGGATGAGTCTACAAATTCTTAGATGATTATGGTAGGGTAGTAACATATAATAAGGATGGGTAATTAAACTTATTTGAGAATAATGGAGTTGTAATCTTATTTTAGTTAAGGGTCTAGATTAATAAATTAGTACATAATATAATAATAAATACAATCCTAATTTATGCAAATATTTATCTTTTTCACCTTTCTAAAAATAACAATAAATAAGAAGAAATATAAATTAATTGGAAAATAGATTGAGATGGCTGATACAAAGGATGAAAATGGCTATGCAAGACTGGGAAGGTATCATAAACATGAATCTAGTTTTCTTTGGGAGAAAGGATAGGAGAATCAAAAAGTGGAAAATTTGGTGTTTGATGTAATTATTCATTTTTGTTGTTGTTGTTGTTGTCCAAATTGATCACAGAGACATGAAACTTTTTACATAGTTATGTTGTGCCTATATGAGCATGTCTATGAAAAATTGAGTGTTAGTTATTGATGGAACTCATTGTGGAATTGATTTTTTATTCAAACCCTAAACCTCCATCGTGATTGATAAAATTATATTTGAGTTACCTAAGAAAGAGGTGGGGGGGGGGGGGGGGGGGGTTAATGTGAAAGATGTACTAACCATGCAATCTACACCTCTTGTGTGGGCACATTGCCTACATACCAATACTCCAGAGAGGGATCAATCCATATATAGTTATCCCACTTAGTGTAATTTATATAATAGTGTGATGTAGATGAAAATGACAAATTGATAGTGTTTGAGGTGACTAGAGACTGGTATCAAGATTTGAGTAGGTTTGTAGTTGTGTTGAGTGGTTGTGTGCATAGAATAGGAAGTTGCTTTAGTGATTTATTCATATTCTTGCTTGATTTTTAAGTTTTATCACCTCCCTTTGTAAATAAAATCTGAATAATTGGTAATGGGTGAGATGTATTCACACTAGGATGACCTAATTAATGATAAGGACTAGATGAAAATGACCATTGGGGATCAAAGTGAAAATGGATATGACCACCAAAAATGGGGCACTTATTTATAGGGTTCTATAGTCCAAACATGGTGCTCTTGTCCTATAGGACTAAGACTTGGGGGAATATGATTGACATAGGGAATACTATTTGGCTCATATTAAATGATTATTCAAAAGGTTTTGGATGATTGGGGATGAGGAAAAAGGTATCTATAAGTGTCTCAAGAGCATACAAAAATGACCTATGGATGGGGTGTCACAAGCCACACTCAAACTACCAATTTGGACATTTTATATGATTACATTTTTCCCTCCTTTATTCTAGTGATATAACAAAGTGAAATACTGAGATAAAATAAAAAATATAAAGCATACTTGAACTTACTGTTATCACTTTGGAGTGAACCCAACTTGAAGATGTGAAAAACACATCTTCCCTTTAGTTGATACAATTGGATATTCTCAAAGTGTGGGTTACTCTATATTGAGAAGAACCTCTAGAGAGGGTTGATTCCCTTAAGATTTATCTCTAAAAACTAAACTATTTTGATTTTTTGGGATGAAAAGGGAGAAGGAAACTAAAATAGAAAATCCTATCTAATGGGGTGATGCACCTAAATGATTGGTGTTCTCTAAAATATTTTTTCAAATTGATTAAGTCACACATATGAATCAAGATAAATTTTTTAGTAAATACTAAACATAAGTGTTTCAAAAGAAGGCCTGAAAGAAGCTTGCAAATAAAATTATATTCCTAGCTATTTAAATGACCTGTAGAGGATGAGATTTTCACAGTAAGTGAGGAAAGAAAATAAAAAAGTGGATACATATCTCACTTATATGGTGGTACACAATAAAAAAATACACTCTATTCTATTGAAAAAACTCATATGCAAAAGATTTCCTTTATTAATAAATGATGCCAATTACAATTTATGTTCTACTTTAGGAATTTTTTACAATAATGGCTTGAAAATCCAATATATGAGTCTTAAGAGATAATAATAGCATAAGAGGAGTTTATTTTCATAAGGAATAGTCTTCTTTAATTAAATAAAGACTAAAACCTTTTACAATTATATAATCAACTCCCTTTTACAATATTTAGAAAACTCCTCTTAATAGCTTTCCTTCATAAAGCATGCATGCACTCTCAAAATTTAGCATTGAAAATAGGTGGGCCCATCTTGATATCAACTAAATTATATTTTGAGTTCAAAAATTAATACAATAGTCTTAAAAAATCTTTTAATTTTCTTTTTTTGTAAGAAATCCATTTTGGCATTGAAATAAGAAAAGGTGGGCCCCATTGACTTGGTCAACTCTCCTTGCATGTAATAAATTCCATTTTTTGGTGTTTATCTCCTCTTGAAATGATCTTAAATTATTTCAATATAATTATTTAAATGACAGCACAGGAATATTTCATGATGTTGGTCAACTAGTCAACTGAAGCTTTGATTGGAAGTTCAACGTTAGTTAACTCCACTTGGCTCATCCTTGCATAAGATAGTATTTAAAATGCAAAAATATATGAATATACATAATGATATTAGATATGGTGCATGGTAACTCTAAAATTAGTTCATTTGATAGATTTTTAATGCCATTCTTTACTTGCTTGATTGACCTATTAAGCCTATTAGGCCAATTAGGCCTAATAGCCTATCTTCTTGCATTTGGAATCCATTAAACCTATAAAAATATGATATGAAACCTGAAAAAATAATTAAATTGACCTGGAAAAACTTTTCTCATCACAAGATATTTGATTTTTATGAGAAAACACTTGTCATTCAGTCAACAAGGTTGACTACACCTATTTTGCTCCATTTTCCTATAGACTGACCATTTTGATTGAGATGGTTGGGACACTTCTAGGATGATTTATGACTAAAATAAAATTTTAATATTAATAAAAATTATTATTATTTTATCTCCATTGATTATATTTCATTTAAGTGTCTTATACTTCATTTTGCATCTTTTCCATAAAAAACATGATTTTTGCCCTCATCTGTACATATCCATGCATAAAATTAACATTTATAGAATCCAAATTGAGTGTAATTGAAATTTTAATTTTTTTTAGGTTTATAAAATATGATTTGATATCGATAAAATCAACATTTCTCAAAACTAGTTTTTTTGAGGGTTTAGGCAATCTTTGTAGCTAAATTTTCAAAATGATGATTCATGAAGTACATACCTAAAATAAAAAAATATTTACATTTAAATTTATAATACGAACCTTAAAAACATATATTAAAATATTGGGTTCCCATTTGAAATATATATAAAGTTACCACGTGGAGAAATTTGTTTGTGGTGTTTTGATTACATTCTGAACTGCATACACTATTAATGATCATTCATAAATAAAAACCACTAAAATGGTCTCAATTTTTCATTAATTATAATTAAATATTATTAATAAAAATATAATAATATTTTTCATACAAAATCCACATGTGGTCAAAGATATGAACATCTGAATAGAAGGCTAGGAAAGGTGTCTAAAACCAAAAAAAAGAAAATTTCACCAGAATGAAAATAACTATTAAAATTATTATTAATACCTAAAAAAATCATAATTTATTCTATACCATGCTATCAAAACAATCTGAAATCATAATTTGCTTCAAAAGTCAAAAAACCTTTTTTGGCCTATATACCTATTTGCTTGCATAAGCCTCTATGAGCATGGTTTGATTAACATTTAGATCTTTGACACTCTTTAAATGTCTTATTATGATGTAAAAAAATCATCTCATTCTTTTCAAACTTTTTCTTGGACTTGAAAACACTTTTGGCACTCCATAATGATGCCTACTCCAATGGTGATCTCCAACAAACATGCTAGGGAATGTTAAAAAATAGTGAGTATATCCAATTTTCCAATGGACATTAATTTTTTTCAAAATTTTATCAAACTCATAATGACCTTGTGTACAAAATTTGAGGTCTTGAAACACTTTTAGCTCCAAGAATGTTCAATTTTCTCTCAAAATTAATCCTTGTACATGGATTGTCTACATATTTAAACTTGACAATGCTCTTTTGAAATGATAATGACCCATTTACAATCCATTTTTGATATTTTTGACCAAAATTAGTGATTTTTAGACCACAATTCTTTGTTTTGACCAACTTTAAAGGGATATTAGTGAGATTTAGGAAAGTTTCAAATGATAGGGGTAGTAATTTGACCTTGATAGATCAAATTACTAACAATTTTGGTGACTTTCAAGGGTTGAACAACCTACTGGTTAGAGAACTCAAAAACTTTGGCTATGACAAACTTGAATATACACTAAAATAGGAATATTTTTTATGGGCAAAGACAAAAACAAGACAACTAACACTAACAACAACAAATACATGCACATATGCACTAGAGGAATGGGAAACAACAACCTAAAAGGGAAAAAAAAACTGAAAGCATGTGCAGATATGCACCTAGAAGAAAGCAATAACCAAAATTCTATTATGTAAAAACTAATCTCTAATTTTTCATCCATCCTGGATCAAATGACAAGCTATTTGATCCACTATGGAACTTTTAAATGTATTTTCTTCATTTTGATAGCTCTCTTCTACAAATGGAATCACTTATATATTCATATGTTCAGAATGATGCAGCTAGGCCTCCAACTTCAATTCTTAGGTGTATGGATTGGAGATATGGATCTAAGATACAATCATCCTCCTCTCATTTTATTCTTTGTTGCATCAAAAGTGTTATCTCTACCTCATTCATAGGTTGATCATGATTTGACACATTCTTATTCAATGATTGTATTGACAATTCAACTAGTATACTTGGATCGATGTCTTCATTTGACTCCATTTGAAGTCATACTTTGTCAAAGTCTGTAGAACCTTGATAAGCATCCAAACATGGCTGTAATATGAATTTAATTTCTTCCTAATGAACAGTTACAATAGTTCTCTTTACAAGACATTCATCAATATCCACTTGGGGTGGAGATGGACCATCAATTCTTGCACAAAAACTCTCCAAGTCATCCCAAAAGGCTTCTTCATCATGATCAATGGAAAAAACACAAAATCCATCAATATTTTTACCATTTGAAACATGTTGATCACATATTTATACCTTTTAGATGAATTCAAATAAAATTTCTTGATCTACTACACTTATCTCATCTTTATCAGGAATATTCTCCATCTCACTAATGGCTCTATGTGAGTTGTCCTCATGGTTACCTTTTGAAGAAAAAATTGTTTGCACTTCATCTATTTCAGTTGTAAAATCATGAGAATCATTTTTATTTTTCTCATGAGGCTACTCTTCTTGGATCACCTTGATCTTATCTTGCTACACTTTTTCTTGAATGGATTTCCATGAATGAAATGATTTGGCCTTTTGAGGAGGAAGGGATGAAGGTTGAATGATCTCTTGCTTGAATTCAACATCCTGAATGATGCTTGATTGTTCCTCTTTCTTGCTTAATTCCATTATTTGGTTTTAATATGGGAAAGATAAAGGCTCTTTTTGACCATTTAATTCTAGTTCTCCTCCTCTTTCATTGTCTTCAGCTCCAACTCTCTGATCTACTTATCAATATTCTCTTAGAATATCTTCTCTTTAAAGTGGTCAGTGATCTCAATAGTAGGTTGTACCATAAAAATATCTTCCTTTATTTGATATTTATCTTGCATTGATCTCAAATAAGGGAAGGTCTGGGAAATTTTTGAATAACTTGACAAACTCAAAAGGGTTCTTAGAATGGAATCTTGAGAAGGAATGGATGGCATAAAAGGGGAGTGAGGTTGGCCCTATTCTTCCTTGAGGCATTTTATTTTTTACTCAATAGTTTGAATGTAACCACCTACATACATCATCTCACTAGTGAAATGGTTCTAATTAGCTCTCTTAATAAGTGTCCATTACTCTTTTATTTTATGTAAATACTCTCTCACATTATGGATCTGGTGAATAGGGGTATCTTGGCCATAATAGATCTATGACTACAGCTCTAGTGCATGCTTTTCAAGGATCACTAAAGTTTTTTTAAGTGTTGGTATGGATTGGAAAGATGCAAAATGGCCATCATTAGGTTGGATAGATGGGTAGGATGACTCATGATAAGACTAGTAAGGATCATTATTATGATATAATGGTTGTTCATAGGAAGGATCAAGGTAGTACTCTTACATATATTGATGAGTTCAAAATATGGATCATTATTGACATGTTATTTCTTTAAAATTATCTCTCGAAGGATATTATCTTATACAAATCTTAGATTCTTAGATAGTTATTACATGGAAAATAGATATTTGCCTTGTTTATATTTAACCAATGACTGAACCTTTACTTTATCATTAATGTCTAATACATAGCATGTTTTAGTGATCTTTTATGTGAAAATTTCTTAGAAAGAAGACATAGGTGATGTACAGTGAACATTCCATTTTAATCTCCATCCAGTAGGACTACAGACTCCATAGGCTTGTTTTGATGGACTCTATAGGCTTATTTCTACAGACTCTGCAGGTTGTTTCTATAGACTCCACAGGATTATTTCTACAAATTTTGTAGGCTTGTTTCTACAAACTCTGCAAGCTTATTTCTATGGACCTCATAGGCTCATTTCTATGGAATATGTAGGGTCAATACCGAGAATTTTGTAAGGACAACGAGAAATTGGAGACCATTTAGGATAAGAAGAACCATTCCAGCTAGAATTAAATAAGGACAATAACCACCTGTTATTTTGAAGGACATGATTTTAATAAATATGTATTTAATCATATTTTAGGACTATTATAGGATAGGATATTTATTTCATATAAATAATTGGATCTCTTAAAAATCCAATCTCCTATCTTTGGATGAAGGGATCGACCAAGAGTCCTATTCTTTTGCATCCTATTTTGAGTTGATTGTATTAGTATAAAGTGTAAGGCTTTTGAATATGAAAAGGAGATAATAGAAGATATAGAGAAAATAGAGAATCAAGAATTAGATTTTTTAGAAGCATATAGGTTTCAATCAAATTGTAATCATTTCATTTCTATGAATTAATACTTTAAGTTTCCAGCACTGATTAATCTTTGTTCCTGAGTCCAAGAGGAGTAAGGGTCCACTCTCCTTGGAACTAGGAATTGTGTATGGTATTTATGTTCTTTTTTATTAGTTATAATCTTGTTTATATTTTCATTTATTTATAACAACATCAAAACAAATTCATAGTTTACAAAAAGCATTTTCTTATTTCATTTTTTTTTACACAAAGTATGTTTTCTTTTACAGTAGAAGTGTGAAGCAGATTTCCTTTTGTAAGTAGGAGTGTGAATTGATTTTCAATGAAAACATAAAATAGGAGCGTGATCTTTATTTATATAAAAAGAGTGGATTGATTTGATTTATTTATTTTTTAACAAAAGTGTGAATCAGGTAGTTTAGTCAAAGTTAGAATAGGATTAGCAAGCACCCCCATAAGCAGACTTCTAGATCTACCATCCCATACCTTACTGTAGATAGCTTTGGACATTGGCCCTAGTTGATAAGACACCAATTAAATATTGGTTAAATGAGGAGTTAGATTAAACTTGTCATATATAACTGATATAGATCCTCATACTCATGGTGGGGATTATAGTGTGGTTGGTTATACTGATCATTATGAGGATAATATGGATCCATACTAAAACAAGACATTTGAGACCATTAGTAAGGAAAATATTGAAAGTAATAAATATTTAAATGATACATAATGTTCATAACTAGTTTTGAGTGCTTGAAACTTGCATTGATCTTCTAGATGCCTCCAAAGGCTAGTGCATAGAATGAATGTTCCACTGGGTGTGCAAAAAATTGTTATCACTCTTTAGTGTACCCAACTTGAAGATGTGAAAAACACACCCTCCCTCCAATTGATATAATTGGATTTTATTAGAGTGTGGGTGACTCTCTACTAAGAATAACCTTTAGAGAGGGTTAAGATTTATCTCTAAAAACTAAAGTATTTTGATTTTTTGGGATGAAAAGGGAGAAGAAAAATAAAATGGAAAATCCTATCTAATGGGGTGATGTACTTGAATGATTGGTATTATCTAAAATATTTTTTAAAATTAAGGCACATATATGAATCAAAATAAATTCTTTAGTAAATCCAAAACATAAGTGTTGCAAAAGAAGGCTTGAAAGAATCTTGCAAATAAAATTTTATTCCTACCTCTTCAAATGACCTGTAGAGGATGAGATTTTCATAGTAGGTGAGGAAAGGACCTACAAAAAAGGGATATAGATCTCACATATATGCTGGTACATAATCAAAAAATACACTCTATTCTATTTAAAAACTCATATGCAAAAGATTTCCTTTATTGATAAATGATGCCAATTACAATTTTTGTTATGCTTCAAGATTTTTTTACAATAATGGCTTGAAAAGCCAATATATAAGTCTTGAAATATAATAATAGCCTAAGTGGAGTTTATTTTCATAAGGAATAGTCTTATTTAATTAAATAAAGACTAAAACCTTTTACAATTATTTAATCAACTTCCTTTTACAATATTTAGAAAACTCCTTTTAATAGCTTTCCTTCACAAAGCATGCATGCACTCTCAAAATTTGGCATTGAAAATAGGTGGGTCCATCTTGATATCAAGTCTATTATATTTTGAGTTCAGAAATGAATACAATAGTCTTCAAAAATCTTTTAATTTTCTTAGTTTACAAGAAATCCATTTTGGCATTGAAACTATAAAAGGTGGGCCCCATTGACTTGGTCAACTTTCCTTGCATGTAATCAATGCTATTCTTTGGTGTTTATCTACAATTGAACTGATCTAGAAGTATTTTAATTGCATTATTTAAATGATAACAAATGAATTTTTCTTGATGTTGGTCAACTAGTCAACTAAAGTTGATTGGAAGTTCAAGGTTAGTTAACTCTGCTTGGCTTCTCCTTGCATAAAATAACATTTAAAATTAAAAAATATATGAATATACATAATAATGTAAGATATGTAATGTGATAACTCCAAAATTAATTCATTTGATAGATTTTCAATGCCATTCTTTACTTACTTGATTGACCAATTAAGCCTATTAGGCCAGTTAGGCCTAATAGCCTATTTTCTTGCATTTTGACTCCATGAAACTTGCAACAAGATGCCATGAAACCTGAAAAAATAATTAAGTATACCTGTAAAAGCATTTATCATCATAAGATATTTGATTTTGATGATAAAATACTCATCATTCAATCAACAGGGTTGACTAGGCCTATTTTGCTCCATTTTCCTACAGACTGGCCATTTTGATTGAGTTGGTTGAGACACTTTTGGGATGATTTATGAAAAAAATAAAATTTTATGATTAATAAAAGGTATTATTGTTTTATCTACATTGAATACATTTAATTGAAGTGTCTTATACTTCATTTTACATGATTTTGTCCACAAAAAACATGATTTTTACCCTCATCCATATATATTCATCCATAAAATTGATACTATATAATCCTCTCTAATTTTAATTGAAATTTTAAAATGTTTTAGGTTGATCCAAGATGATTTTATAGAAATTAAAAAAAACATTTTTCAAAACTAGTTTTTTGACAGTTTAGGTGGGTTTTGAAGCTAAATTTTCAAAATAATAATTCATGAAGTACATACCTAAAAATACCAAAATATTTCCATTTATGTGTATAAAACTTACCCCCTTGAAATTGTTGAAAATATTCAGTTCCCTTTCAAAATATATAAAAAGTTACCATATGGAAAAATCTGCCCATGGGGTTTTGACTGCATTCTAAGCTACCTACACTCTTAATGATCATTTATAAACAAAATTCACTAAAATTATCTTAATTTTTCATTAATTATAATTAAATATGATTAATAAAAACATACTAAGAGTGTTCATCCAAAATTCACACGTGGTGAAAGATATGAGCATCTAAACAAGAGGCTAGGAAGGGTGTCTAGAACTGAAAAAATGAAAATTTCACCAAAATGAAAATAACTCTTCAAATTATCACCAATTACTTAAAAAATCATCTTAGGGTCTGTACCATTCTATCAAAACACTCTAAAATCACATTTTTCTTGAAAACTCAAAAAAAATGTTTTGCCCTATATGCCTATTTATTTGAATAAGCTTGTATGAGCATGGTTTGATTAAAATTTAAATATTTGACACTATTTAAAGATTTTATTCTGATTTAAAAACATCATTCATAATTTTAAAGCATTTACCTGGACTTAGAAACCTCTGTGGCACTCCATAGCAATGCCTACTCTAATGGTGATCTCCAACGGACATGCTAAGGAATGTTACAAAATCAAGAGTAAATCCAATTTTACAATTGCCATGAAACTTTTTCATAAGTTTATTAAACTCATAATGACCTTTTGGACAAAATTTGAGGTTCTGAAACCACTTATAGCTCCCAAAATATTCATTATCCTCTTAAAATTGATCACTATGCATGGATTGTCTACATATTTAAACTTGACAATGCTATTGTTAAATGATAATGACCTGTTTAAAAACCATTTTTGACATTTAAAACCAAAATTAGTGTTTTCTAGGCCACAATTATTTCATTTGACCAACTTTAAAAGGAATTTGGTGAGATTTAGTAAAGTTTTAGATGATAGGGATAGACAAGTCAAATTACTAACACTTATCTTCAAGGTTTAAGCCATGTGATGTTAAGTGTACATAGAGATAGCACAACATGAAGCATAAATTTTTAAGAAGAAAAAGGAGTATATTATCTCTTACTAGATGCATTATGTCTAAAATAAAAACATATAAAGGTTGGGTAAAAGAGACAGGAAGATAAAGGAATGAATACACTTCATCAGGTATGTGAACCAATACAAAACCTATTGTGATTTTGATTGATTTTAGGTATGTGTTGTACTAAGATTAATATCATGAATAGATTTGAGTGCTTAATTCCCCAAGGATGGCTCAAGGATACAAAGGCTAGCTAGTTTGCTCCATCATCCCTCACTATGTAGAAAATCTATGTGATCATTCATGTGTTAATCAATGTTTAGACTATGTGTCTAATCCCTCTGAGTAGGTGGCTCAAGAATACAAAGGATAGCTAGTCCTTTGGCTCCATCTTTGCCCTCTAAATATGAACTATGAACTGATACTAGTATGAATGTGTGTTGTATGAGATGGCTCATAAAGCCCATGAATGATCTATGTGGCATGTAATTCCAAATCTATACTAATAACTAGGTAAATCTTGGCCATTTCGAAAGGTGAAGATTAGGCTTGTATGAGAGCCTCTCTAAAACTAAGAACTAGACTTATAGGAAAGCCACTTTAAAATGATGCCAACCCCCTACAGATGAAATAAGGAATGCAACTACAAAGAATACCTAGGTAATATAATGAACTAGAAAAAAATAAGGCAAATGTGATGTGCATATTTCCCCTAATCACTGGTGTCTGTAACATGGATTCTAATCTAAAATTTATACCAATTGCCTAATCTAGAACTAGAAGTGAGAGCCATCATGCCATGCATGATGCTTCTTATATCTAGATGATCTAAATAAAATTGTACTAAAACTACCTAGTCTAAATAAGACTATAGTTGACAAAACTATAATTGGCCTTACCTTTCTATTTGTTTTTTTTTTTTTTAGGTTTTCAGTTGTTTGCATAGGAGCACCAAAAAGTGGACACTTTACTATAGGGCATTGTAGTCTGAATGGGTCACTCTTATCCTTTCTATTTCTAATGATTGTTCTATGTTCATCACAGTTTTTTAGTCTATTCTACAAGTTTTAAATTTTGATTGATGTTCTAGGTGTTCTAAAAACTAGTTTTGAACAATAGATGGATCTAATCTCTATGACAAAACCCCTATTTGTTTCCCCCTCTTCTAAGGGTAAGAATGAAGACCCTATAATGACTAATTTAGAAGAAAGAGACCTATAGGTGTGTTATGTTATGAAATACATGATATCACAATGACAATCCAAAAGATGTCTCAAGATATATCATAGTTTGTATTGGAGATTTTTAGGTCAATAGGGGTATGCCTATATAGATGTAACAATGTAATAACATGTGTAGTATACTAAAATAAAATTGGAAATCTAGCTAGTTGTCAAGGAGGTATGGAGCATGATGTCCATCATGGCATCCAAGAAAGTAAGATAATGCATGATGTGTATCATGGCATTGAAAATAAATAAGAAGTAAAAAATAAAATAGGTATTAAGGTAAGAAACAAGAAGCATAAAAAAGAGACCAAGGGGTCAAGAAAACAAGGGATATGGGCACATGTTACTTAAACTAGTAAAATCAAGCAATAAGGCATGTTCAAATGCCCACATACACATACAATTGCAAACAAGCAAGATTGGCATGAGGGCCACAACCATGTATAAGAGTACAAGTAAAGGACATTGGAAAATGTCCTAAGGCACACACAAGTAATAAAATAGGAACTAAAAAATGTAATCACATCTAGCTAATCAATGAAAGAAAGGCATGTAAATGTTGGAAATACTATCACATCTAACTGATCAAAGTAAGAAGTGAAAGTATGCAAAACATGTAGTACAAGACTAGGTAGATGCTAAGCAATGCACAAGTGTTATATATGAGTGAGTGTCGATAGAATAATATATGTAGGCTAGTAAGTAATGTAAATCAAAATGATAACTAGAGTATGTGGTGTAGGAATGACATAACTTGGATGGTGTAGTCATGTAGAAGATGCCCCTGATGGGTAGATATGTCAATGTATGTCTCGAATGTAAAAATAGGATGCCCCCTCAATGGGTAGAGTGAAGTAATCAAAGATATAGCTGTCACTACACACACTTAAAGAAGATCAAGTGAAGCATGGTAATGTAGATAAATCAACAAACAATAGCATAAAATATAAAAACCTAAGTCTAGCATGGTAGTAGAAATGTAAAGCATGTATAATGTGTATAATTGAAACGTTTTTGGTGTTTTGAGTTATTTTAATGTATTTATTTTTGACATGTTACATTATTTTCTGTATTTTCAAAAAATTTATTGTTATTGGTGTTTTGAAATAATCTATGTATAAGTAATCATAACAAAACTATGTACAAGAAAGTGTAAAGAAATTATGTATAAGTAAACTGAGAAAAAACTATGTACAAGTTAGATGAGAAATTATGTAAGTAGAAATAAAATATGTATAATAATGTGAGTAAAGCAATATATCCACAACCATGTAAAAGACTGAGATGAAAGGCATAAAGGGTTCATTGATGGAGCCTTCTAAGAATAGAAATTGAGGAAAGGATCATGTCCATCATCAAATGCCTCAAGATCATCATCATAAATATCATCATATGCTATAGGATCTATATACATGGTGGCTATCTCCTCAAGTGTCAATAAGATCTATGATCTTTGTATAGTCAAAGATCTATGATCTTTGTATAGTCAGAGATCTATCACTCATAGTGGTGTTATCCTACTGAAGGTGAACTTAGGGTTACTCTAGTCGTAAAAATGCTAGTTCTCCTCTAGGGAATTTATCTCTGGTAAGAGATAACCTCATTAGAAGTGGTGGAGCTGATGTTGGTGGTGATATAATATGAATAGTACCCTAAACCTATAGTCTATCCAATATTTATTGTAAAGTTGTACATGAGTCTATGTCATGGCCTATGATTCTATGAAAGAGACAAAATCCATGACCATCCTACCATGATAACCTACTAATGTGTTGTATTATAGGTAGTGTGATTAATTAATGATCAAGTAACATCTATGGTATAATCTATGGTTGATTGTGTGTGCTACCCATCTGAATCTGAATGACTAGCTCTATATTCATAGAGGTAACCATGTGAACTATATGTGCTAAATGATTTACATATGGTTGTGAATGTGGAGTATATCTTGTGAGTGTAGTGTGAGATGCTAAGAGTGATGCAAGATGTGTGATGATGGATCTAGAGTCATCTTGGTACTTTCTTACCAACTGGTGTAAATCTCAATCCACACAAATTGTCATATGTGAATGTGGGTGTCATATCATCATTTAAAGTATATTGAGAATATGTATCAACATCATGCACATATGATAGCTCAAAATTTACCACAAGGGGTAATTATGATATGGGAATATCATCAACTATAGTAGGAGAATATGATGATGTTGTGAGAGTATCTATAATTGGTGAAGTGACTGGGATTACTTGAAGAGTTATATCTATAGAATTAACTAAGACTATTATAACTATTATTCGTGATTACATAATTGTAATAGGTGTAAGAGCTATGACTAATGGAGTAGCTAGAATGGTTGAAGCTACTATAATTAGTTGAGTTTCCAGAGTTGAGGAAATAATTGTAAGTGGAAGATTATGAGATGTGTTAGTCTATCCTACCTCATATGTATGTATCTATTCAAGATAAATTTGATGAGGTGGTGACTAAACTATGATATGAAGTGTCCCATCTGGTGAAATAGTCAAATATGACTATAATTATACAATATTTGAATGGCTAGTTATTTTCTAGGCATGTGTATAGGTATCCTTCATGGAGGAACTTAACACATTGATGAAGATTGGAAGGAATTTCCCACATAGTGTGTATCCAAGGTCATCCATGTAAAATTTTATAATGAAGAGAACCTAGCATGACCTAGAATTGTGTAAAGAGGGTTTTAGGCCATACCATGATATCCAAAGCAATGGTTCCTAATGTTTATTGTGGGGTATCATCAAACCCTCTAATGTTCTTATATGACATCTGCATCATAGATATATCTATGCCCAAGTCTGTAAAAATGTAATATTACATATATTAAGTCCATAACCACTATCAACTAAAACTCTCTTAAATACACTAGTTTTGGCTTGAGCTTATATGAATAGTGGTAAATTTTGATCAATAATTGTCTAAGAAGGCATGACCTCATGATCAAAAGAAATAAAATATTTTATAGTTTTTAATGTGTTGATCACTTATGCAAAATAAGAAGGATCTAAATCAATGGGCATAGAAGTTTGAGTGAGTGCCTAATAAAGATTGTCCTTGAACACATTTTCTTTATAAAGTAGTTCTAACATGGAAATTTTAGTTGGTATGTTTCTCAATTGATCGACAATATCATATGTCCTATATAGATCTACCTATGAAGGTGGGTTGGGCCTAGGATGGTAGGGAATAGGAGGTTGGTGGCATTCATGACTAAGGGGAGAAGGCATGGTGGCATGTTGAGTAATAGCTCTAACTGAATTATCTTCTAGTTGTATAGGGCTGTAGTATCTATGGGAGGAGAGCAAAGATAATCAATAGGTCGAGGTGGTGGAGAGACAAAGGGTGTCATCTGGGATCTCTAGCTATGGGTAGTGATCTAGGGAAGAGCAAAATGGACCATGAAACATGACTCGACATAAGATAGAGGCTCCAAGGGAGGTGAGGCAAGAGGTGTAAAAAATATATGTAAAGTTGATCAGTAAAAGGAACAACATGCATGTGTTCTCACTTACAAAGGAATTAAATCAAGCATACAGGGCATAGGATGAAATTTTGCATTAAGGAATAAAATCTTCTGCATTCATGTACATCATTGGACTTAGTAGAGACATCTTATGTCTTTAAAAGGAACACTTGTGAACTACTATGATAAAATAAGAATGAAACTAATTTAAATGTAAGGTGAGACCTTAAGAAGTAAAGGGACCTAGTATATTCAACTAGGGTTTTAAAAAAAATGATTTTTAAAATTACGATGTTGAATTTTAAAAATTAAATGTGAAATTTTGATTTATATATGAAGTAAAACAAATAAAAGAATATTGTTAAAATCAGAAAGAATTTTTTCCTAGGGTTTTTATGTACAAACAAAGTTAGTCAGGTTCACCAAATGATTTAACTTATTTGGAAATAATGAAGTTTTATTCCTATTTTAGTTAAGGGTCTAAATTAATAAATCAGTACAGAATATAGAAATAAATGTAGTCCTAATTTTTTCAAGTATTTATCTTTTTTACCTTTATAAAAATAGAAATAAAAAAGAATAAATATAAATTAGCTAGAAAATAGACTAAGACGGCTAATACAAAGGTTGAAAATGGCTATGCAGGATTGGGAAGGTGTCTTAAACTTGAATCTAGCTTTCATTGGGGGAAAGGGTATGAGAACCAAAAAGTGGATGTTATGGTATCCAACATTGTCATTTGTTCTTGGTACTATTGTCCAAATTGATCATAGAGACCTATAAATTTTTAGGTAGTTGCATTGTTCCTATGAAAAATCAAGCACTGATTGTCGACATAACTCATTGTGGAGTTGATTTTGTCTTCAAACCCTAACCCTTCATCATGCTTGATAAAGTGATATTTGATTCAATTGAGAAAGAGGAGGGGTTAGTGTGAAATATGTACTGAATGTGTAATCCACACCCTTTGTGTGGGCACGTTGCCTACATACCAATACTCTAAAGAGGTATCAAGCCATATGTAGTTCTCTTACCTAGTGTGCTTTGTGAAATATTGTGATGTAGATGTAAATTCCCAATTGATAGTGTTTGAGGTGCCTAAGGACTAGTATGAGGATTTGAGTAGGTTTTTAGCTATGTTGGGTGACTATGTGTAAAGAATAGGGAAGTTTGCTTTAGTGATTTAATCATATTCTTACTTGCTTTGTAAGTTTTGTCACCTCCCTTCGTAAATGAGTTTTGAGTGGGATTTTATAGGCAACAATTAGTTATGGTTCAAATGTATTCATGCTAGGTTGACTTGATTAAGGATAATGACTAGATGAAATGGATCATTAGGGATCAAATTACAAATGGATAAGATCACAAAAAATGGGATAGTTATCTATGGGGTGCTATAGTCCAAATGGGGTATTCCTATCCTACATGATCGAGACCTCGAGGGTAGGATTGGCATGGGGAATACTATTTGGATAAGTTGGAATGACCATTCATAAGATTTTAGATGACTGGTAATGAGCAAAAATGTGTCTAAAATGGTTGAAAGAGCAAGTAAAAGGGACCTATGGATGCGGTGCTGCAATCCACACTCAAAATACCAATTTGAACATTTTATATGACTACAATGGGAACCATTTGTAAGATTTTTGGATTGTAAAAAACTCAAATCTCTACACTTATGTTTAGAAGTGACTTGTTCATTCATTCATCTTTGATCATGCATGTGTGCATGCGTGTGTGCAGGCGTGTGTGTGTGTGTGTGTGTGTGTGTGTGTGTGTGTGTGTGTGTGTGTGTGTGTGTGTGTGTGTGTGTGTGTGTGTGTGTGTGTGTGTGTGTGTGTGTGTGTGTGTGTGTGTGTGTGTGTGTGTGTGTGTGTGTGTGTGTGTTCCTTATCCTTGATTCAAATCTATAACATATTTTATTAATATGAATATGACCTAGAAGTGAGGTTAGGAAGGATGGGTTGTGTTGAACTCAACCTTCCCTTGCTAAGTGGCTAAGCACTACCTACATTCTAAAAATGATCTCAACCTATTTATATTTCTCCCACCTAATTATGTGTGTGTAATCATTATAATAACACCATGTACCATAGTCTATTACAAATAATTCAAAAATTCAATACCTATTATTTTGACCTTGAAATGGTATTTAGATATGACCTAGGCACTTCTCATTTGAGGGGATTTAGATTTGGAATTTTTAGGGTAGGTCCTCTCAATGTCTATATTTTTAGTGATAAATAGATTATTTCTAAAAATGTGATAGATAGGAATAGGATTAATATTTAATTATATAAATATCTAATTATTTGGGTTAATCACCTTTTCAAAACCTTTAAAACATAATGGTTGACCCATATGAAGCAATTAAATTTGGGAAAATTGTTGTTAAAGGGAGTATGTAAATGTTTGAACTAAGTCAACGGATATATCAAGATAGAGCACTATGAAATATTATAGGTGTATAGAAATAAATAAGCATTGATATGAGATCAGGAGACAATCTTAATGAGATAACATGTTCAAAAAAGGACTATAAAAGTCTTATGTAGTAGTAATAGTAATTATGGATGGTTAGGTACATAGAGAAAATAATGGTTAGGAGAGAGAGTGTGAAAGAGTAATTTATGTGTTTGAAATTCATGTATAATGAGGATTGTTTAAAAATGACATCATTAAGTGTCTAACACCAAATATGAGTGTCTACACATACACAAAATATTACATAGTACACAATATCTAACTTTGGAAACCCTTACAATAAAAACCCATTATAGTAACCTTCCTCCATATATTATTAGCTATTTTTTTTAATTACAATAATTTACTTCTCAGTTCTAATTTAACCTAATTTATGTCCAAATATTATTAGGCACATAAATAGGAAACTATCAAAAGGAATATTACATTACATTAGATAAAAAAAATCATGGGATATGTAAAACATGGATTAAAACCACCCTAAAAGGAACCCATAAGGTCCTAAAACATTTTAGGGAATTACCTATCCCATAATCACTCAAATTAATGGCCTATAACCATTAGTGGCATCCACATTGAGGCTATCACCCTTTCCATCAAGAAGGTAGTCAACCCATTACACATGTGTAATCTAGAAGAGTGAACATCATGTAGAATGTAAATATTTAAAATTATATAATAAATTTACAATAAATATAATAGTATACTTCTAGTTTATTAGTTACCCTAATGCACGTGTATTTATTTATAGGCATGTCAATTTAAACTATTTAGGAAATATTATAATAAAGTGGCTACCAAAAAAATAGGTTCATGAAAACATGGGATAAAACCACCTAAAAGACACCCATAAAGTCTGAAAAACATTAATGGTGTTTATTCCAAACCCTTATATGGGAACAAATAATTTCGTTGCTATCACTTCTATCTTAATACTATCATACCATTCCTTTGGGAAGATGGTCCCCCAATTTTGTAACAACCCCACTTGATTTTACAGGAATATTCCAATTTTTATTTTTAAATTTAAAAACACATATTCAACATATAGATTTCACCATGAGAAACCTAACTAGTGATGTTTAATTAATTGTGTTAATTTAATTAACCAAAAAGGTTATAGATAATTCACTTAGCTAAGGATCACCATGAATAGATATATAAATCATGAATAATACTTAATAACCATATATACGACATCACATGATAAATTAAATAGTATAAATTTAGTCATAATTGATACAACATTACAACCTCTATTGTAGAAGTATGATGTATAAATGTTATAGTTTTCAATAATGCATAATAATATATCAAATTATAAAACATGATACAAATATCCTCTGATCAAAGTCTCCATGACTCAAGAGTTTCCAAGACTCAAGTATCAATATGCAATCTCAAGTGTACTCTCAATTATAATAATCAAACTAGGAGGGAGAGCATCATTCGAGTGCTTTTCCACACCAACCATGGACCATAGATCCCCTACACTATCTCCCAAACAATGGGATTTCCATCCCTTCATGAATGGTTAAATAATGATGGTGTAAGAATCTAGAGTAACAAACCAAAACCCATGTGTTGAAGATATCTAATACATAATAGGTAGCATAAATAAATCCATTCTAATGTGATATCACACAAATATGAAAACTATATCAACATATGACATGATAATGTTTATCAAACATTACTTTAGCCAAATTTTTCAATAATAAATGATCTCTAGGATCAGTTAAATTTATACACGCCACTTGATCAAATGACACCTTATCTTACATTGATGACATTATTTAAGCCATTGGAATCTGTCCACTACTTAATTAAGGTCATGAATATAATATTTGGTTAAATAAATAATATTATAAAAATCAATGGATTCATTCATAATATTTCACTTTAGCTAATTAAATATATGCTAAGTACAAAAATATTAGAAACATTCATTTAGTCTATCAACTAAAGTGAAATAAATACATACATCTAGTTTATTACAAATAATAAATAGAATCCAAAATTAGTCCTCATTATAACATACCATCTAGGTAATGATTATTTTGACTGAAAGCTAATTTAATTACTAAGAAATTTATAATATTATTTCTCCACAAAACATCATTATAACACATGCTTAATAAATTGTTCATATTCCACATACAACAAAATAAAGTCCAAAAACAAACTATTATGTTCTATATTTAAACTCATAAATACATTAAATGCTTTATATTTAAACATTAAAATATAAACAAACATCAATTACTCAAATTTATGATAATAACAATCATAAAATAGCTAGATATACTTATATATATATATATATATATATATATATATATATATATATATATATATATATATTCACACATGAAAATATATTATAAATGCTTAATTTTATACAGTATACTACTAAGATGACATCCACTATCATTCTCCTTGTATACTATATACACTAAGTATACATTTAGTTTATATACAAAGGTCCCATAACCTTTTTCATTAAACTAAGAAATTCCATTTACCCATGATAAATAAAACCATATAGTTATACAAATCAAACTTAGTTACTCCTTTATCCATAAAAACTATTTAACCATTTAAATATAGTCAATCATTCTAGTTTTGTAAATTAAATATAATTCTTATGGACAAATAAAAACATAATCACCTTTACACAACTTGAGTATTATTTACTAAAACAATATCAATACATAATTGAATACCCAACTCTAGTGTTGTTCATAGTAATTCATACTTGGCCAAAATAAATAATGCAAACTTGAAATTAAACCCATAAACCCAGTCCTTCTTTAGACTAGGCAAACACTTACACAATTCATTCAATCAACAATACATAGTCATATCCAATTATATGAAATGTTCATAATGAATAACTAAACTCTACCATGAATTACTTAATAGTTTATTGGTATATATCCTTAGATAAAATTGAATGTAAACTCTACAGTTATGTTATTCATCTACCCATACCTAGGTTACACATAGTGACTATGAAGAAAGTTCCCAATTCCACATATAAACTATTATAAATAAGATAGGATTTCATAACCTATCTTAAAGTTTAAACTATAACTTATTCCCAGTCCAAGTAAACAACTTTATCTTTTAAATTTAATACAAATATTCACCCATTAAAGTTAAACTATCGACTACAGGTGTGTGTGTGTGTGTGTGTGTGTGTGTGTGTCTACACACACACACACACACACACACATGCGTATACATATTTATATATAATTATATTTAACCAAGTATATACTTAGGTATATATTTGTGTATAGATATTCATAATCCCTAAAACCCACATTTTATAGATAGAAAGTTTGATTTGGTTTAAATAGTCGAGTGATCATAAATACTAACAATTTCATGTTTATATTTCAATATACCCAAATGAATATATAAAAATCTAGTTCAAAAAAACTACTTTGAGTTGTATTTATTATATACACATCAAAATAATCTTCTAAAGTTGAACATAGATTTATAAATAGCTAGATAAGTATAAGATAGATTTTAAAAAAACCAACAACAACCATGGCTGACTACGACTCTAACCTACCCTCCTCAAGTTACCCTAGTTTGAATGTGTGGTTCTATGGAGTCCAAGCCTACATAGGTCTCTACATAAAACCTAATATTTCTAATAATCAAACAAATAAAACTAGTAACCAAACATATTCAGAGAAACCCATTTAATATTTCACTCAAAAATTGAATTACAAAACCTAATTGTGAATGCCAAAGAAGCTGTATGAATTCATTTTTTTCTTTCCTGTAAATTACCACCTTATTTTATTTATGCAACTCTCTCCTCTATGAAATATATTATACCATTGACAACTTCCATTCTCCTCTTTTTATTTTTTTCCTCTACCTACTTTCCTTCCACTTCTCCACCATTAATGGTAGATTAAACTCACTAAAAAATTTGCATACCTAGATAGATCATCTAACTCATATTATACCACCATGAAAACATAATGAACCCCATGATTTTCTCTAAAATTATACTTAACCAAATTGAAAGGATGATTAGTAACCCTAATCATCTCGATACTTATCTTGAATCCATACAAATACTATTATATTATTTATAAAATATACATGACAATGATTTAAACAATCCATCATTGACCAATTAAATCACATCATCCTCATGTTTTATTCCATGCAAATAATATTAATTATTTGATATCTAATTTATTCCCATGTAAGGATTAAATACAATAATGATTATATAACTTGGAAATTCAACTAGGTATTATTACACTATAGTTTAATGTTGAAATTATATCCACAAATATACATAGAAATTATAATGATTTCTTAAAATGATTAAATAATTAACATTAATATATTCATTTTTATATTATGAATATCAATCCTTTAATTAAACAATTAATCAAATTTACAATATCTTTCAAAACAATGTTATTTATCTTTTGACATTATAATATAATATCATAATAATAATCTTTAACTATTATTATCTAAATCATAGAGATCAAGTAAAGATTATGGGGGAACAGCAATGGGATTTTATACCTGGAAGGAAAATTTAAAATGGCATTATCATAACTCATGAAGAGTTTCATTCCATCACCAAATATTCCAAGCAAGGTATGCTTCTTAAACTAGACATGTCTAAAGCTTACAACTAGGTTTCCTGACAGTTTCTACTTCAGATTTTGGAAAAGATTGGATTTAATCATGACACTTATAAAATCATTTGGAATTTCATTGTTACCCCTAAGTTCTCCATTATTACAAATTGGGTCCTAAAAGGATTTTTATATGCTTCTAAAGGCCTAAGATAGGGAGATACCATCTCCCCATACCTCTTCATCATATTAGCAAAATCATTGGGGAGAAACTTGAGATAGGCTTGTAGTTAAGGTCTAATTAAGGGTATCTTGATGGCATAGAATATGAACCCTATCACCCATAAATATTTCAAAAATGAGAACATAATATTAGGTGATGCTTTGATTAGCAAACAAAAAATCTCAAATGCATCCTCAATAATTATGAAAAAGTGTCTAATCAATGCATCAACTTTCAAAAAAGCTTCCTTTTCTTCTTAAACACATATTTTAACCAACATAGAAATATTTATAAAATCCTAAATTATCAAATGGTAAATATTCTTGCTAACCATATGGGTATCCCCCTCTTTACTAGGAAAATGAAATCCCATCTATAAAATCCCCTGATTGACTAAATATATAATAAATTAGTGGGTTGGAAGGGGCACCTTCTCACATAAATAGGCAAATTTTAGCTTCTCAAGGCTTCAATTTAGAGAATTCCTATTTATCTTATGTCAATCTTTAAAATTTTGACCTACATAGCTTCCAAAATAGAGAAAATCCAAAAAAAAATCTTTGGAGAAGAACTAAAGAAATATTTAGATTCAATCTAGTTGCCTAGGAAAAGGTATGTCTCCCTAAAGCTAATGGAGGTCTTGGTCTAGGAAGTATAAACTCCATGAATAGAGCCTTATTGGTGAAAATGAGTTGGAATGTAATAAAGGAGAAAGGTGAATAGACCAAAATTCTTAAGGATAAATGCCTAGAAGGTGTGGAAGAGGATGCCTTCCTATTGGAAGAAGGACCTCTTAGAGGTTCCACCTTTTAAAAGGTCATATCTAGCTACAAAAACCTTCTCAAAAGAGGTAGCTTATGGAAAATTGGCAATGGTGAGAAAAATGACTTTTGGGAGGATGCATGGTTATCTCCCATCCCACCTCTCATTACAAGAGACATGGGCTAGCTAGTATGGTTATCTCAAGTAGAGATGGGGCTCCAAGATCAGGGGCTACTAGGAAAACAAGGATGGAAGGAAGTGTTAGAAAGCTATACCCAGTGAAGGAATCCCCTTGGGTGAATCAAAATATATTCATAATCTTAACAAGATTTTTATCAATCTTGATATCCCCTCGAGTCAAAAATATGATCATTTCATTAAGAGAGAAAAAGACAATTGGGAGTATTCAGTGTCCTTAGGTAATGCTATTGAAATTAATCTAGATATCAATTGGGACCACTAAAAAAACTTTTGTGTAAAGAATCTAACCCCCATGATTAACTTCTTCTTCTTACTAGCTGCATAAAAAAAATTAACAGTAGAGAATCTCACCAAAAGGGACTAATCATCCCCAATAGATGTTTAATTTGTATAAAAGTAGAATATTCCTCAACACCTTATTTTAAAATACCCCTCAATCTTAAATTTATTCAACAAGATTCTTAGTCACTTCAACATGACTTGGGTTAAACCCAAAAATATCATAGATCTAATTTTACAATGGAATCCTCCATGAAATATCCCTTCTTTGACTTTCCTTTGGTGCTTTGAACATCTCCATTAGTTTGGGTGCATCTATAAAGCTCACAATGACAGCTTGTTTTGAAACAAAAGGCATTAGTGGAATAACATCTTCCCTAAGATCTATCAAGCCATTTCAAAACATTTGAAGACCTTTCCTCCCAAGGACAATGATCCCACCCCCCCTCTTAGCATGACTTATCCTTAACATCTAGGATCTTCAACAAGATATCATCTCCTCCTCAAAAGACATCATATGAAAGCAAACCAAATGGAAATCCCCCTCAAAGGGGTGGATACAATTGAATTTTTATGGGGCCTCTAAAGGAAACCTAGGCCCTGATGGTGGAGGGTGGATTATAAAAAATAATAAAGGTGAAATGTTGGTGGCCTATACAGGCCCCATGGGTAAACAAACTAACCATCTAGCTGAAGCTAAAGTATCCCTTTAGGGAATTCAACTATCATAGAGCCTTAACTAGATTAGAATTATTATAGAGGGGGATTCACTCAATATTATAAATGACTTGGGATAAAAAACCACTCCATCACATACTATTAGGGATCTAATCGAAGAAGCAAAACTTATCCTTTTCATAATTTCACAAGTTAAAATCAACCATACTTATAGGGAAGATAATGGGGTGGCTGACACCCTAGATAGTACTAGAGTGCATCTACAAGGTTTAACTATCTATAATAATTAAGTTATTATCCCCCCTAAGATGCTTAGTGTCATCTATACAAAAGGTACACATGTCACTTAATTCATTGCACATATAATTTGTCATCTTGAAGGGCATAATCATGATCTTCTAGAATCATATTCATTCCAAGGAAAGGGGATGATATTATTATAGGGATACTTTGGTGGGAATTCCTAATAACACAAGCCCTATCTATTTATCTAGTATCTTGAACCCTCGGCTTGTTCCTTCTGACCTTGCAATTCTAGACAACATGGGCTGTGATAGAGACTAACTAGAGCCAACATCCTAAAAATATGTTTGAGAGAAAAAAATGTGTGGAAAAATCTTAAGAAGGGAGGATTAACTGAGTATATAGAGCACATCACTAAGCATAATCCTCTAGTGGTTAAAAACTTTGTAGTTGCTTGGATGAAAATGAAGGTTTTCATGAGGGGAATTTTGATAAATGTTTATGAGGAGTTTATAGGAGATGCCATGGGCATAACATGTATAGGAACTAAATAATAAAAGGATCAAACCAAAAATTAATAATCCTTTTAACACTTCTTTCAAACTAATGAATTTATGTAAAATGAGAAGAAAGGATTCCCTTGCATTGACCTACCTAAGTATAGACCTAAAGTTTACTTATAGGTCATGAAGTGCATGACCGTAAAAAGTAAGTACACCTTGATTTTCTTTCACCATTTCGTGTTGCTTAATCATTTCATCATTCTTAAAATTACCATTCCCTATTTTCTCCTAAAATCCTTAAAAAGCATAGGCTTCCTTCACCAGGTAAATGATGCTAACCCACTCTTGCACCAAGGCCTCATCCTTATATTAGTGAAACATAGCTAAACTATGTTAGGTAAAAATGTCCCACTAGAATTATCATCCTCTATTGAGTAATCCTTAGAGGAGGATCCTTTTACAAGATCCCTCCTTACCCTAGATCACTCCCCTTATAATAATTTGTCCAAATCCCCTCCTGATGACCTTCCCCTTAAAATTTTATTCATCCCTAAACCCAAACCCATTAATTTTGGTACTCCTTCCACCTTTGATCAGAATGGTAAGGCCATTATAATAGTGAAGCACGAGAAAAACAAATAAATGATATAAAAATTCAATGTAAAGTTATAGCAGGTGGGTTTCAATTTGGCTAAATTAATTCAAGATTGGAATGAGCTCCACCAGGTGGTGGAACCAATAATCTAAATGTTAGTGTAGTATACCCAACCCCTTCCCATTTCCATGGTCTTCAAATCCCATAATATTCCTAAATCCCCCTAGGGTCCTTTCCCCTAAAGCATCCTTTCCACCAGGTGAAAGATAGGAAGCATTTGAGGATGATTTTCCCTGTGAACAAGTTAAGGGTCCTAGGAATAATAGCAGAGCAAAGGCCTTGAAAGATAAGTCTAGCATCTTAGTAAAGTATAATTTTACTATGGAGGACACCTAGGATTGTCCCCCCAATTAACATGTTTTTTCTGTGTTTTCTCTCATTTTTTGTTGTTACCCTTTTTCTTTTGATCGTTCAGCCATTTGGGGCCTTTTTATAACTCTTTATCTCACTTTTGTGGTTTTGGGTCCCTATAAAACCTAGGTTTACCTTATCAAAAAAATCATATGGAATCCATCAAAACATCATAATGTTATACTATAAATCCATACTTGGTAGTGAGATAAGTAAAAAATAAACAAATTCACTCATTTAGTCAAACATGATGAGCTACATAAGATCACAAAATTAGTGAAATCACTCAAAAATTCAACATGATCATCATCAACAATCAAGATTATACTAGAAAGAATATTAATAATTACCTAAATTAAAAGTACACAAAACACACACACACACACACACACACACACACACACACACACACACACACATGAAATAATTAATTATGAAACATGATATATTATGTTTTTTGTGCAAGGGTTTCTATATTTTTTCTTTATCATACCATAATGTCTTCATCTAAATTACCCTCTCTGATGATACTCTCCCTCTATGATAATTTGAGGGAAGAATATATCCAAGATCCACCTCAAGATAATGAAGATAGTTAGCCCAAAACATCATTATATTCATAAAATAATGTGTTATAATAATCAAACATGATCATAATATATTGAATGTAAGAGTAATGTTAACTCATAAAAAATTAATCATGTAATTTAAGTAACATACATTGTCCTATAATCAGCATATGTCATCAAGCTTGATAAAATATTAGTCAATCAACTAATCAACTACAATAATACATAGATCAAAAAAATTATTTAGATTAGAGAGAAATTAGGATGTGACATCTTTACCCCTTAAAGCTGGTAATCATCTTGATGACATTTATTCAAATACAAGTTATGAATTTAAAAATACTTTTTAGAAAAAAAAAATAATATACAACAACAAATCAAGAAAACAAATATGGAAATAGATTTTAAAGATCATCATAGTCCTCCCAAGTGAAACTATCATATAATATTAGTCCCATTGGACCTTTTAATATGACACTTATCTATTACACAAATGAAGTTTGTGAGCATCAATTACTTTGATTGGTTCTATAATGACCACCTTGAGATCTAGAACCTGTAAAACATTCCAATCCAACACTTGTGAAGGATCAAAAATATACTTTCTAAGATAAGACACATGGAAGACATTATGTAAAAAAGTTATAGATAGTGGCAATGCAAGCCTATAAGCTACAAGGTTAACCACATCCAAAACCTTGAAGTGTCCTACATATCTCAGTGAAAGTTTTGTTGAATTTTAAAATTTAATCAAGATTTTCTAAAGCTTAACCCATATAAAACTTTATCACCTACATAAAACTACCTATCTATTCTCTTAATATTAACATAGTTTTTTTTTTTCTGTCATTAGCCTTGGCCAACCTCTACTTGATTTTCCTTATTTTATTTTACATTTATGAAATCATATTAGGTCCAAGGATTACCCTATCTTCCAACCTATCCAACTGATTAGTGGTCTACACCTCCTTTCATAGAATGCCTTAAATAAATCCATATTCAATGTTGATTGGTATGATTTATTGTAAGAAAAATCAACCAAAGGAAGGTACTCTTCCCACTTTTGTTTTTGATCCATGTAATACATATGAAGGAGATCTTATAAAACCTAGTTAACTTGCTCTATCTATCCATTTGTTTTTAGGTGATATGAAGTGTTGAAGTTTAACCGAGTACTTAGAGCAAAATTTAGACTCAACCAAAACCTATAAGTCATCATTGGTCTAGATCTGAAATGATCTTATCTTAAAAACTATGCCACTTATACACTTCCTTTATGAATCTCTTGACAAGCATAGTGAATCATCATTCAAGTTACCCAGTGTGAAGTGGGTTATCTTTGCTAGTTTGTCAACTACAACCAAGATCATGTCATGCCTATTCCATGATATATAAAAACTTGGAAAAGTCTATATTGATCACCTACCACTTCCATTATGGTATATCATGTGGATATAGCAATATGTTTAGATGAACATCTTCAGTTTTCACACACTAACATTCTAAACAATGAGACACAAAATCCATTGCATCTCTCTTGCTTCCTTTCTATAAATAGAGTGGTCTAAGCTTAGACATGAGTTTGGTTACTCTTATATGTCTTGAATATGGGACATTATTAAATTACTTTAGCAATATGTTCCTTAAATTCTCTCTATCTAACACATACATCCTATTATTTTTATAATAAATACCATCATTCTCTATTCTAAATCCCTTATGCCTAAGATTCTAAGCATTCTTAGACAACACTTTCTTGACCTGATCATAGAATTTATCTCTTACCAAGAATTTAATCACTTGATATCTAAAAGTAATCTTGATAGTAGCCATAAATTCTATGTACCTTATTCAACTTAGAGCATTAGATACTCTACTCTCCTTTCCTTTGATATAGTTAATATTTAAATCATAGTCAAACAAGAAATCTAGCCATAATCTTTAACTATCATTCAAATTTGGTTGGGTGAACATGTAATTAAGTTACAAGTTATATGTAATAACCTCATAACAATTTTCCCAATAAATAATGCCTCCAAACTTACAAAGCATGCATAATTTATGTAAGTTCTAGGTCATGTAGAGCATAATTCACCACATATGTCTTTAGTTTCCTAGACTCATAGGCTACCAATGAACCATATTGCATAATAGATCTTCCAAGTCCATCCCTAGATGTATCAGTGATCACTAAAAATTGACCATTAGGATTGAGAAGTATTATCACTAGTGAGGAAGTAAGACTCCTTTTTAGTTACTGAAAGGCTACCTCACACTTATCTAACCAAATAAAAATCTAATTCTTCTATTGAAGAGAGGTAATTGGATTAGCTATCTTATAGAATTTTGAAACATATTTCTTGTAATAGTCCATTAATCCCATGAAACTTCTTACCTCATACACATTATCTAGTGTCAACCACTCCATAATGGCTTGTATCTTTGTTGGATCTACTAAAATAACATTTGTAAAGATAATATGTCCTAAATACTACACTTTATTCTAAGAAAATGACACTTAGATAACTTGCCATATAATTTATACTTCTACAAATGTTACAAAACTAATTATAGATGATGTAAGTGATCTTACTCATATTTAGAATAAATGAGGATGTCATCAAGAAATACCAACACAAAATGATCTAGGTAATCTCTGAACACATTGTTCATAAGATTCATAAATACTAATATAGAATTTGTCAATATAAATGTTAATATTGTGAAATTTTAGTGCCCATATCAAGTCATAAATGTTGTTTTTGGGATATCCTCTTCATAGATCATTAACTAGTGATACCCTGCTCTAAGATCAATTTTAGAAAACAATTTTGCTCCTTGCATTTGATAAAAAATATCATTAATACATGGAAATGGATATATATTATTAATCATTGATTTATTTAATATTATAATCTATACATAGACAAAGAGTGACATCCTTCCACTTGATGAAGATAGCTAGATCACTCCATGGTGACACACATAGTCGAATCAAACCTTTCAACAACAACTCCTAAAGTTGTGACTTTAACTCAACTAATTGAATGTTTATCATTATCTATGGTGCCTTAGACTATGTTTTTGATATATTTATGATATCAATTGAGAAATCAAACTCGCACTTAGGTGGTAATCCTGGTAATGCCTTTAGAAACATGTCATATAAGTTTCTCAAAAAAGGATAATATCTGATAGATAGTTCCTTAGATTCTTACATCTCATTTATATTAAAGATAAATGCCTCTAATTCCTTTTATATTTATTTAGTTAAATTAAATAAATTTTCCTCAATTTTGACTCTCGTTTATCTCCTTGAAGTTCTGTCTAATTTCTAAAATCATCTTGACACTCAACCTTCTTCATAAAATAGTCAACATTAGCTTTATGATTCATAAGATAATTGACTCCTAGGATCACACAATATGATCCCAATGGTTTTTCATAAATATATATTACCATAGTAATCTCAATAAACATAATCTATGCTTTTACTAGAAACTTGTTAGATTTGACCTTTGACTCATTCACATATTGTACCAACCATGAATTTTACATTACTCCAACCTTTATAGATAATTTACTAAGAATTATAGGATAAATGAAACATTTTAATCTCCCATATGAATTAAAATGGAAATTACATGATTAAACAAAATGCCTAATAGTTCTATAGGTGAATCTTGATACTCAACCTATCAATTATAAATAATTTCATGTATCCACTACTAAAATGTACCTTGTTGAGAATCTTAACCCTTGTTATTTAATTTGTCTTAAGGGCATTCTTGATCAAAATGGTTACCTCCATAGTTTAAGATACCTCCAACTAGTCCTTTCCTCTCAATCTATTAGTTTCCCTTGAAACCACCCTTAAAATGATTACCAAGTTTCCTATTCCATGAACCATTATTGAACTTGGCTTTTAGATTATTGAACTGACCCTTGGAATATCCACTCCTCTGCTTCTACTTCTTCTTCTTGAATTTTTTTTATAAATTTCAATTTTTTTAAAACTTATCTCTAACTTGGGTAAGATATTTCAATTTTTATTCTTGCTTGAACACCTTCTCAAACACCTAATGCATGGTATATAGACTGTGCACATCTACTTTACAACCTTTTGGGGGTTTCAAATCCATGATGAATTTCTTGATTTTAAACCTTTCATCTACTTTATACTGATATACATACTTAAGAATCTTGGTGAATTTCTCTTAGTATTCATTCATTGATAAATCCCTTACTTAAGATTCTAAAAATCCATAATATTTTTGTTGAAGTAGAGCAGTAGAAGCCATCATGACATAGACAGTGTCACAAATTTTTCCCAAGTGGTAGTGGTTGAGTTTAGGTTCATCTCGAGCTTCTTGTTTGCCTACTAAGTCATTGTTACACTAGTAATTTCATAAGATCCTTAGATTAATTTCATGACTTCTAAATAATTTTCAATATTGAAATACTTCTCCATTTCTATTAGCCATGATTCAGTTTCATCACCCAAAATATTTCCATCAAACTTGTGTGGATTGACCTTTTTCATGTCACATGAATACTATGTATTTACTTGAGCTATTAAATCCTTTAGTTCCTATTAATGCCTCCCCTCTTGAATATCTTCCTAGTCATTAGGATGCTCTTCAATTTCTTCTTGAGCATTTTTATCTTCATAGACATTCAATTCTTATTCTAAGGATGAGATTATCCCTAGTATTTTGTATCTTGAAAGGATTTGATCTAACTTTTTATTTTACACAATGATAAATTGATTTAGATCAAGATGGGTTTTGGTATTCGAAGTACCCTCACCTCATATTTTAATGTGCACCATTATTCTTCAAGTTTATCAAGAGAATATGTTTTCATTAATAGATGTATTAAGTCTTAGATTTTAAGCCTCAAATCTTATACCAAAATGTAACAACCCCATTACATTTTACAAGAATATTCTAATATATTTTTTAAATTAAATAATCATATTCAACATATAAATTTCACCACGAGAAACCTAACGAGTGATCTTTAACTAACTATATTAATTTATTTAACCAAAATAGTTATAGCTAATCCACTTAGCTAAGGATCACCGTGAATAGATATACAAATTATGAATAATACTTAAAAACCATAAAAACTACATCACATCATAAATGAAATAATACAAACTTACCCACAACTGATACAAAATTATAGCCTCTATTATAGAAACATAATGTCTAAATGTTACATTTTTAGTAATACATAATAATATATTAAATGATAAAACATGATATAAAGCTCCTTTGTGTAGAATCTCCACAACTTGAGAGTCTTCACGGCTCAAGAGTCTCCATGACTCAAGTATTAATATATAATCTCAAGTGTAGTCTCAAGTATAGTAATATAGCTAGGAGGGAGAGCATCATTTGATTACTTTTCCACACCAACCAAAAACCATATATCCCATACACTATCTCCCAAACAAGGGGATATCCCTCCCTTCACAAATGGGTAGATAATGATGGTGTGAGAATCTAGAGTAACAAATCAAAAGCTATGTGCTAAATATATCTAATACATAATGTGTACCATAATTAAATATATTTTAATATGACATCACATAAATATGAAAACTATATCAACATTTGAAATTAAAATATTTATCAAACATTATTTTGGCCAAATTTTTCAATAATAAATGATCTCTAGGATCAGCCAAATTCATACACACACTTGATTAGATTACAACTTATCTTGCATTGATGTCACTAATTTAGCTATTGGGATCCCTCCACTTCTTAATTATGTTCATGAATGTGATATTTGATAAAATAAATAATAATATAAAAACTAATATATGCATTCATAATATTTCACATTAGCTAAGCAAAATTATGCGAAGTATAGAAATATCACAAACATTCATTTAGTTTGTCAAATGAAGTGAAATGAATCCATACATCTAGTTTATTACAAATAATAAATAGAATCCAAAAACACTCCTCATTATAAAATACCATCTGAGTAATGATTATTTAGACTACCATTTTCTTTAATTACTAAGAAACTTCTAATATTATTTATCAACAACATAACATTATAACATATGCTTAATGAATTTTCATATTCCACATATAAAAAGGGTAGTATAAAACATATAATTATGTTCTATATGTAAACTTATAAGTAAATTCAACTCTTTATATTTAAACATTAAAAATATAAACAACCATCAATTACTCACTTTTATGATAATAATAATTATATGTGTGTCTGTGTGCGTGTACATGTGAGTGTGTATATATATACATACATGTATATGTATGTATATACATACATACATACATACATACATGCATATATATAAATTCACACATGCTAATATATTAAAAATACTTTGTTTTATATAGTATACTACTAAGATGACATCCATTGTCATTCTCCTTAGAGTATAATGTATATGTTAAGTATATAGTTAGTTCACATAAAAAGGTCCCATAAATTTTTTCATTAAACTAATAAATTCTATTTAACCATGATAAATAAAATACACAAAATTATATAAATCAAACTTAGTTCCTCCTTTATTCATCAAAACTATTTATCCATTTAAATCCAATCAATTATTTAAGTTTTGATAGTTATATATAGTTCTTATGAGCAAATAAAAAATCAACTTTGGTATTTTTTAATTAAAAAAACATCTATACACATCCAAAAACACAACTTAGGTGTTTTTCATAGCAACTCAAACCTAGATAAAATAAAAAATACAAACATTTAATTGAACCCATAAACTCAGTCCCTCTTTAGACTAAACAAACACTTACATAATTCATCCAATCAAAAATACAGAGTCATATCTAAGCATGAAATGTTCATAATGTATAACTAAAGTCCACCATGAGTTATTTAATATTTTACTATTATATATCCTTTCATAAAATTAAATGTTCTCTCTTCAATCATGGTATTCATTTACCCATACCCGAGTTACAGAAAGTGACTATGTAGAAAGTCCCCAATTCCACATATAAACCATTATGAATAATATATATTTCATAACCTATCTTAGAGTTTAAACTATAACTTATGCCTAGTGTAAAAGAACAAATTCTTATTTTAAATGTAATAGACACATTCACCCATTAAAGTTTGACTATTGATTACATGTATATATTTATTGTCACATATTAAAGTCTAACAATTGAATATAGGTGTATATATAGGAGTACATGGATTTATATATAATCATATTTAACTAAGTATATACTAAGTTATATATTTATTTATATATATTCATAATCCTTGAAACCCATATTTTTAACCCAAAAAGATTGATTTAGTTTAAACAGTCAAGTGATCATATAGACTAACAATTACACGTCTATATTTCAATATACCCAAATGCATATATAACAATCTGATTTAAAACAATTATTTTGAGTTGTATTACTTATATACCCATCAAAATTATCCTCTAAAATTGAACAAATGTTTATAAATAGCTATATAAGTATAAGACAATTTTGTTTAAACCAATAATAACCATGGCTAACTATAGCTCTACCCTACCCTCCTAACATTATCCTAATTTGAATGTGGGGTTTTGTGGAGGCCAAGACTACCACAAGGGTCCACATACAACCCAATATTTCTAATAATTAAAAAAAACTATTAACCAAACATATTCAAATAAACCCATTCAATATTTCACTTAGAAATTGAAGTACAAAACCTACCTCTAAATGACAAAGAAGTCATGAATTCCTTTCTCTTTACTTAAAATTATCACCTTCTTTCTTTCTTCAACTCTCTCCACTATCTTATGTATTGTCCTACTCACAACCCCTATTCTCCTCTTTTTAACCTTTTTACCTCTACCTACTTGCCTTCCACTTCTCCACCATTAATGGTAGATTAAACTCACTCAAAAATATGCGTGCATAGATAGATAAACCAACTCACAGTTTGCCACCATGTAAACACAATTAACCCCATGATTTTATCCCAAATGATTCTTAACCTAATTCAACAAATGATTATTAACTCTAATAATCTTGATGATTCTCTTAAATCCCTAAATAATCATATTATATTATTTATAAAATATGCATGACAATGATTTAAATAATCCATCATCGACCAACTAAATCACATAATTTCCATGTATTATTCCATGCAAAAATTATCAACTAGTAAATATCTAATGTCTTTCGATGCAGTGATTAATTACAATAATGATTATATAACTTGGAAATTCAACTAGGTATTATTAGACTATAATTTAATGTTGAAATACTATCCACAAACATACATAACAATTGAAATGATTTCCTAAAATCATTAAATAATTAACATTAATATATTAATTTATATATTATGAATATCAATCCTTTAATAAAATAGTTAATCAAATACAATATATTTTAAAACAATGTTATTTATCTTTTGACATCATAATATAATGTCATAATAATAATATTTATTTATTATTACCTAAATCATATAGATCAAGTAATGATTATGGAATCTATCACAACATCATAAATTAATACTATATAGCCATACTTAATAAGGTAGTGAGATAAGGAAACATAAACAAATTCGCTCATTTAATCAAACATGATAAGCCATGTAAGATCACAAAATTAGTGAAATCACTCAAATAATCAACTTGATCGTGATCAATAATAAAGATTATACTAGAAATCAAATTGACAATCACCTAAAGGAAAAATAAACAAAACATGTTACGCTGTCTATATAAAATAATTAATTACAAAACATGATATATTAAGTGGTGTGTGCAAGGGTTTCTAGATTCATTCTATGTCATCCCCCAATGTCTTCATCTAAACCACCTTCTTTGATGATACTCTACCTCTATCATGATCTGAGGGAAGAATCCATCCTACATCCAACTCATGAAAATGAAGGTAGTTATCCTAAAACATCATTATATCCCTAAAATAATGTGGTATAATAATCAAACATGATAACATTATATTGAATTTAAAAGTACTACTAACTCATATCAAACTAATCATATAAATTAAGCAACACAAATTGACCCATAATTAACATATGTCATCAATTTCAATCAAATATTAGTTAATCAACTAATCAACCACAATAATATATAGATAAACTATGTTATTTATCTTAGAGAGAACTCAAGATATGACATTTCACATGTATATTCTAGATGATTATAAATTGTGTAGTGTAAATCATGAAAACTATACAACATATATCAAACATTCTCACTCCTTTTGAATAATTTCCATATGTGACCATATATTCATAATTTAAATAAATAAGGGTATCCATATTAATTGATATTCTTCACCAATAAAAATTCTTAGTATAAATATATTTTACTAATAAATGAACTCCATTCTCCAAAGTATAAATTTTTTCCAATACACATTCTTGCCTTCAATCATCTCTCTAAAAAATGGTATTGTACATCAATATGGTTTGATCAATCATGATAAGTGTGTTTATTTTCCAAAAAAATCACACCTTGACAATCAAAATATACCTTCATTACTTTCTAATGAAATAAATATTTAAGAACAACCTTTGTAACCATATAATTTACTTACATGCATAAGTGGTTTCTGTGTTCTCAACTTTGATAGTTGATAGTGTATTTATTTATTGCCCCTTTCTCATATAAGAGACTACTTGACCAAATAGGTTAAACACATAACCACTTACATGTTGGGGATCAACCAACAATGCTGATTACACTTATGAAAGCAATAAACATGAAATTAAATCAGAATGATAAGTAACTAGAATTAGATAATAGCAAAGAACAAGAGATACAAGAAACCACCCTAAAAACTTGTATTAAACTCTTTACAGAAGGAATACATTTGAAGAAACTTCTTTTCTTCCACACCTCTCTCAAATGTACAAATCTCTCTCTAGATCTCTTTCCCTCAAGAGCTCTCTCTCTCAAGTACAATCAACTCCAACAACCTGGAATGAGTCACATATACAATTTTGTACTGTTCAACATTCTACAATACACTACAATAAGCTAAGAAGATCTATCCTATTATATAATAATTAGGAAACATGAGCATGCACTTACAACCAATAGTTATGCCTCTTAAACAAGGGCTCTAAAATAGTCTTACTAATAATAGAGATGTGGACTTAAGACTATCACTTAATCCCATCATGAAAACACTCAGTTCTGTCCATGGAAATAGCTTTCTAGACGCACAGGTAACCGACATCAGTTCCTACCTGTTTGCCTGTGACCAATGTCAGCCAATCTTTGTCGATGCTGGCATCTCTTGAACTACTCCTGACTGATGTCGGTTGCTCCTGACCGATGCCGGTGACTGTGTAAACCTATAACTATCAAATCTGCTCACTTGGTGAAGCTTTTAGCTCCACACCTTAACAATCTCCCACTTAGAGATAAACAGCTGCACCAGTACTTGTACAGCAACATCTTCTAGCTCCTCCATCTTTAACTCAATCATGAAGACCAATAGAATTTGAATGAAGATTCAACTTCTCCTTTGTAACTGGCTTGGTTAACATATCCACAGGATTCTTATCTGTATGGATCTTCTCTAGCTTTAACTCACCATCCTCCAATACCTGTCGTATGAAGTGGTACCTAAGCTGTATATGCTTTGTTCTTGAATGAAAGGCTGAATTCTTAGCCAAATGAATTGTACTCTGACTATCACTATATAATCTGCAACTCTCTTGCTCCTTTCCAAGCTCTTCCATGAACTGTGTCATCCATATCATCTCTTTGCTAGCCTCTATGACTGCAATATATTCTGCTTCTGTAGTTGACAAGGCAACAACCTTCTGCAACTTTGATATCCAGCTAACCGCCGTTCCACCAATAGTGAAAACATATCATGTGGTGCTCCTCCTGCCATCCAAATCACCTACCATATCTAAATATACATAACCATGTAGAGAAGTATCTAAACCTCCATAGCACAAATGCCTACTGCTGGTTCTTCTCAAATATCTAAGGATCCACTGAACTGCTTTCAAGTGTTCCTTTCTTGGATTGGCCATATACTTACTTACAACTCCCACTGCTTGGGCAATATCCGGTCTAGTACAAACCATTGCATACATTAAACTCCCTACTGCAGAAGAATATGGAACTCTACTCATGTACTCTACCTCATCATGTGAATTAGGACATTGTTCTTTACTCAATTTAAAATGTCCAGCCAAAGGTGTGCTTACCAGTTTTGCATCCTGCATATTGAACCATTTCAACACCTTGTTCACATAATCCTCTTGAGACAAAATCAACCTGTGATTTTTTCTCTCTCTTAATGCTCATGACAAGGATTTTCTTTGCTGCTCCCAAATCCTTCATGGCAAATGTTTGAGCTAATTTCACCTTAAGCTCAGAGATATCCTGCATGTGTGATCCTACAACCAGCATATCATCTACATACAACAACAAAATAATATATCTATCATTATTTAATCTCTTAAAATACACACAATGGTCAGATTGACACCTATTGTAGCCATGCTCAGTCATAAACCTATCAAATCTCAAATACCACTATTTAGGAGCTTGCTTGAGGCTATACAAGCTTTTCTTCAATCTGCACACTAACTTCTCCTTACCTTTGACCTCAAATCCTTCTGACTGTTCCATATAGATTTCTTCATCTAAATCTCCATGAAGAAACGTTGTCTTAACATCAAGCTGCTCAAGATGCAAATCCTCAATAGCAACTAAAGACAATACAGTCCGTATAGAAGTCATTTTAACAACAGGAGAAAAAATCTCACCAAAATCAATACCTAGTTTTTGTGCAAATCCTTTCACTACCAATCTGGCCTTATATCTCATCTATCTGTTCTCACCTTCCTTCAATCTGTAGGTCCATCTATTCTTCAGTGTCATCTTACCAGCTGGCAACTCAACCAAATCCCATGTTTGGTTCTCTTTTAAGGACTCCATTTCCTCAACCATGCCATGCTCTCACTGATTCTTGGATTCTACCTATATTGCTTCTTCATAACTCTCTAGTTCTCCACCATCAGTTAGTAATAAATAGAATAAGGAAGGGAAATATCAAATTGGAGGTTTACTTACCCTTTCTGACCTCTTGATGGGCATTTGAGACTCATTCACAACACGCTATCCTCCCAAATTCTCTGATAGTGACTGACCTTGGTCACTTCCAGGCTTGTAACTGGCTGACGTCAGTTCTGCCTGACCGATGTTGGTTCCTGTCCTATCGACATCGGTCACTATATGACCAGCATCGGTTTCTATTTTGCTGACATCGGTTCCTACCTGACCGATGTTAGTCTCTGTGTTTTCCTGCAAGTGATTATTTCTTCTTCCCACGAGCTCATTTTGGACCATCACCTCATCCAATTCTCCATTGCTCTACTCAGATTAATTCAGCTTCTTGAGCTGATCACTATACATCACTTTTTTATTGAAAACAACATCACAGCTCCTAATTATCTTGTTAGTTCCTAGATTCCAAAACTTGAATGTGAAATCATCAGAGCCATAGCCAATAAATGTGCACCTCATAGACTTAGCATCCAACTTCTTTTTATTTTCCTTATCAACGTTCACAAAGGCTTCACAACCAAAAACTTGAGAAATGAGAGATCTACCTTTTTACCTATCCATGCCTCTTCTAGAATTCCACCATCCAGAGCTATAGAGGGTCCTCTGTTAATTAGGTACACTATAGTGTCAACAACTTCTGCCCAAAACTCTAAGGGCAAACTAGCATGCAATCTCATACACCTTACATGCTCCATAATTGTTCTGTTCATCCTTTCAGCAACTCCATTTTGCTGAGGTGTCCTTGGAACCATCCTTTGCCTATGGATTCCATGCATATAACAATACCAGTTGAACTTGTAACTACAAAACTCACCACCATTGTCAGATCTCAGGGACTTTAATCTTCTACCTGTTTCATTCTCAACCATAGCTTTCCAAATCTTAAAAGTCTCAAATACATCAATTTTCTTCTTAATATAATAGACCCATACCTTTCTCGTAGCATCATCTATGAACAAAACATAGTACTGTGATCCTCCAATAGAAGCAACCTGAGCCGGTCCCCACACGTCTGTGTGAACAAGCTGCAACTTATGCTTCTTCTTTGTTGACCCAGTCTTGAGAAAACTCACTCTCTTCTATTTCCCAAAAACACAGTGCTCACAAAAATCTAGATCTATGCTTTTTAAATCTGAAAGCATACCTTTTGACTTAAGAATTGACATTCCCTTCTCACTCATGTCGCCGAGCCTAGAGTGCCACAATTTTGCATCCACATCTGAGGTAGATAATATAGAAGGAGAATTGTTAGTAACACAATTACATAAATAGAGAGTACCTACTCTCTTACCTCTGGCCATTACAAGTGCTCCCTTGGTCACCTTCCAAGATTCAGCTGTGAGAGTTACTGTACAACCCTCATCCCCTAACTTTCCTACAGAAATCAAATTCCCCTTCAAGCTAGGAACATGCATAACATCTCTCAACACCCATGTGTTGCCATTCTGCATTTTCAGCTACACTTTACCTTTGCCAATAATTTTACAAGGCTCATCATCCCCTAAATACACTATTCTAAAATCTCCATGGACATAGTCACTAAAATATTCTCTATTAGGGGTAGCATGAAAAGATGCACCAGAATCTAAAACCCAAGATTCTATATTATTATGCAAAGAGAATATTAAAGCATCTTGTGCAATACCTACAACCTTTGCTTCTTCTTTTCCTTCATGCTGATTGTCCTCCTTAGGCTTTAACCAGTAATCTCTGCTTATGTGCCCTATCTTTCCACAATTCCAGCATTATGGCTTCCTGCCATTTCTGGATTTGGATCTACCTCTCACCTTTGACTTAGATGTTGATCTCCTCTTGCTCTTCTATTTTTGCCTTCCCCTACTCTCAAAACTTAAAGCATTCTCTGATGTTTCCTCTATGCTTTTCCTATGAATTTCTTCATTCAAGATCACACTAACAACATCCTCTACTTTTAAAATATTTGAGGCAGATGCAGTATTACTAACAGACATTACTAAGCTATGCCAACTTTCAGGCAAAGAACATAATATTAAAAGAGCTTTAATTTCATCATCAAACACAATTTTGACTAAACTTAATTGATTTACAATACCATGGAAATAATTTAGGTGATTAGATACAGATCTACCTTCCTACATACACAAATTAAATAACTGCTTCATAAGATATACCTTATTAGAAGCTAAGGGTTTTTCATACAAATTTTCTAAAGTAGTCATTAACTCTACCATAGACTTTTCCTGTGATAAATTAGATATCACAGTAGATACCAGACTAAGTCTTATAGACCCTAGAGCCTTTCTATCAAGAACTTCCCATTCTTCATCATCCATGTCTGTGGGCTTCTTTGCAATCCCACCTAATGGTAGGTATAGATCTTTCTGATACAGATAATCCTCTATTTGCATTCTCCAATGTTGATAATTTTTGCCATTAAATTTCTCCATTCTCAGTTTACTTTCTTCTGCCATTGCTTCTCCCACTCAAATAGAAATCCCTACAAAAACCCTATGAGTACCCTGTAATCAATACACACTACACAGATCTGAACCACCTGTTAGTGAACCTGAGCTCTGATACCACTTGTTGGGGATCAACCAATAATGTTGATTACACTTATGAAAGAAATTAAATGTGGAATAAACCAAAAAGATAAGTAACTAGAATGATAAATAGCAAAGAACAAGAGATACAAGAAACCACTCTAAAAACTTGTATTAAACTCTTTACAGAAGGAATACAATTGAAGAAACTCCTTTTCTTCCACACCTCTCTCAGATGTATAGATCTCTCTCTAGATCTCTTTCCCTCAAGAGCTCTCTCTCTCAATTACAATCAACTCCAACAACATGGAATGATTCACATATACAATTCTATACTGTTCAACATTACTACAATACATTACAATAAGCTAAGAAGATCTATCCTATTATATAATAATTAGGAAACATGAGCATATACTTACAGCCAATCAGTTATGCACCTCCTAATCAAGGGATCTAAATAGTCTTCCTAATAATAGAGATGCAGACTTAAGACTATCACTTAATCCCATCATGCAAACACTTAGTTCTATCCATGGAAATAGCTTTCTAGACGCACAGGTAACCGACATTAGTTCCTACCTATTTTCCTGTGACCAATGTCAGCCGATCTTTGCCAATGCTGGCATCTCTTGAACTGCTTCTGACTGATGTCGATGACTGTGTAAACCTGCAACTATCAAATCTGCTCACTTGGTGAAGCTTTTAGCTCCACACCTTAACATTACAGATCTTCAATAGTCAAGTTATCTAGACTAAACAACATTAACAAATATTTATAGATTTACTATTTAGTTCCCCTCTTATCCGACCCTGGGGGACTCCTTTATATAAGATTTCATAATTTTTAATGCCACACACACACACACACACACATAAATATAAATTCTCTTCACATTAGTCCAATGTTCATATCTTAGGTTGGACATATATGTGCTCAAAACTCCCATTACATTGGAAATATTAGGCCTAATACATAACATAGCATACATTAGACTTCCAAAAACACTGGGATAAAGAACCCAAGACATTTATTCAATCTTTTATTATGTCTTTGGGATTATAATTAATAGATAATTATTAATCAATAGAAAAATAAGTACTCACTAGTTTACATTCCTACATTCTAAACTTATGCTATATCATTTCATTATATTTTCTCTTACTCAACCACAATTTATTTTCTGGTCAATCTATTTTAATTCCCACACTCGAAAAGAAATTTTTATACCTAAATCCTTCATATAAAAGTAAGAAGAAAATTGAGATTTTTCATACTTAATAATCTATTTGTTGTAACAAATTTACAATATATCATAAAATATTGATATACGATAATAAATTTATTATCAACTTGTTTAAAATACACACAATGATCATCTTTTCTTCATACAAACCTAATTACCAACACAAAAGCTACCAAAAATCTAGTTTAACATTTGGTGATTTATTCAAGACATAAAGTAAATTATTCAACTTGCACACAATTTATTATTTTCCTTTACTCTTATAATTTTATGGGAACACCATGTATATTTATTACTAAATCTCACCATACAAAATTTTTGTATTCACATCCATTTGTTCTGCTTCAATATTGAAATAACTAACAATAGTAGCCAAAATAAATTTAATTTAAAATTGATACAAAAAATCAACAAAATAAATTCCCTTCACATAATAAAATGCATATTATACTAGGAAAGATTTATACTACTCCATTTTTCCTTTGGAATTATCCTTCTTCTTGAGTAACCACTTGAATCTAGTAATATTTCTACCAATAAACAATTTTAATAAGTCACATGTCAAATTTTGTATCGAAGGACAATTTATTCATCCATGGCCTTTTTCTATAATTTATTTTCCTATAAATCAAATTCATACCTCACAATATTAGGATCTTTATGTATCATTGATAATAGCGAAAAAATAAATGTAAAACATAAATTAGTTGGGCTATACCTTTCTAGCTTCCTTATAGCTTGATAAGATCTTCTCAAGGCTAGAATTTGATATCCTTCCTCTTTTATCTCATATTATCCTAATTTGTTCAAATATTCCTCCATAAACTACATTTGTGGTTCATATTTCCCTTCCTCTTCCAAGGCTTCCTCGAGAAATAGTGTTTCTATTTAATTTTCTTTAGTTGCTTCATATGCAAACATATATTCTCCCTATTCTAATTAAAAAATCACATTAAGGTCATTTCTTTGGTTTCCTTCCTGTTTTAGAACCCTCTAAACATTTAAGCATATTACGTTATGATGATAAATAGTCTTTTGTGTTTCTATGCTATAAATATTATATCATTTTCACTAATACTATATCCAATAAAGATACTCTTAGCTGATTTATAGTTTAGATTTGTTATTTTTATTTCAAAATGTACATGTAAGCATCACAACCAATAAAAATTAGATTTATGTGAGAGAGTTTCTTACTATTCCATGATTTCTATGGATTTTAATGAAAAATTGTTGATATGGGAAATATATTTATTAGGTAGGAAATAATTTTTATTGCTTCTACCCAAAAGTTGCTTTCTAACACTACACTACTAAATATACTTATAATCTTATCCATTATATTCGTATTAATTCTATTTGTAACTCCATTTTTTTGTTGTGAAATATATCTTTTTCATTTCCTTAAAAAATTTGTCACATAATTAGTCAAGTTATATTAAGAAATACTCACCACCATAATCACTTATCCAAATATTAATCATATTTTTCCTCTATTTTAAAATAAAATCCTTACCTCTTTCAACTTATTTAAAACCTCATATTTTTTCTTGATATAATACACCTAGGTTTTCCTTGAGTATTCATGCATAAAAATAAGCATAATATAGGATAATTCCTATTGATGGAACCTTCAATGGTCTAAACACCTCATTATGTATTAATATTAAAATCATGTCTGCTCTTGTATCACAAAAAGGAAAATTTTCTCAAGTATACTTCCCATATACATTATGTTCACAAATATAAAAATTTAAAGAAAAGTAAACTTTAACCATACCTTTAGTTTTTAATTATTGAATTCCTTTGTTTACTAATATGTCTCATATTATAATTCAAAATTATTATAATTTATATAGGTAACATACATGTTTGATTGTATTCATTTTTTACCTTAGGTAAAATGAATCTATTACATCTATCACTTATAATATTTTTGTAAAGTTCAAAAAAGTTCTAGTGAGGATTCCCCTTGTTAATACCCAGCCTCTACTAACCATATTTTAGGTATCATTATAAACTTATCCTTTGCACACACATCATTTATCTTGCTAATATACATCATATTTATATCCAAACCTTTATTGTGTAGAACACAAGAGAGGCTTTTGCTACTTTTAATTTTTACCATTAACTTGAATCTTCCTAAACCTATGATCTTAAATGTCAGGTTATCTCCTAATAATAAATAATCTAAATTTATATTATTCATTTAACCATTACCTCTATGGATTCATATTAAACTAGGAACCTATGTAAATCATAAATGCATCTATACTTGAAGATGTCAATAATAGATTCCCCAAATCTTCGTAGGAGATAATCATTTTTAAAGAATGGAAATTTTTGGATGAATTACACTTTTTAACCTTTTTAGATATAAATTGCTTCTTAAAATTACACTTTTTACCATAATCACAATATTCCCTTAGGGGTTTTCATGTAATTTTATGTTTACCTCTGGACTTTGATTATTTGTCCCCTAACATTTTTTTTCAATCTATTGGGAATAACCTCTCAAAAATAAGGCATCCTTAATATGATAGTCCTCCATGTAATATAATATAATTTTATTTGATAATATATTTGTGACTAAATTATTAAAATTTAATGTATTTTGAGTATTACTAATGGCGATAACAATGTTATCCCATGAATCGACAAAAGAACATAATAAAGAAACATGTTTTCTTCATAAATTTTAATACAGATTGAAAACAAATAACTTTGAATAATTTTAAATGAATTTATATGATCTATCATGTTATCATAATCATTCATCCTTAATAAAGACAACTTGTTTCAAAAAAAAACATAAGAGAATTTGTCTAACACAAATTCCATAAGTTATTTCAATGTACCTATTAAAATTATAGCATCCATTAATTTTTATATGAGGTGTATTTTATTGTGGGAATCAATTTATCTTAGGTTTATTTAAATTTTAAATTATCTTCATTTAAAATTTATAAATTTAAATAATAAGATTATCCCATTATTTAAATATAAATCCTATATATTTGAAAAGAAATCCATGACCCAAGATCCCAAAATAATCTCCAACCGTGTATCTTCATTTGATCTACTTATGTGATCTTTTCTAAGTGATATTTATGATGTCCACTAATCCCCATGAGACTTTGGATTAAAATTAAAGTCCTCATGAAATTTAAAATATTATACTAGACAAATAAAAGATACATATGAAGAAATTATAGCCTATATTAGTTTAAAAGTATCTTACCTTTTATATTCTATGAATAATCCAAAGTCAAAAAATTGAGTAGGATGAGTAGGTGGTACAACATGAGCATCATGGGGAAATATTTAGTGAGCCATTTAATATCCAAGGATGTTATAGTAGAGATAAATTATGAAATATTAATTTAGTTCTCCTCCATTTAGATGATGGGAAGATTGCAATATATGTTTTGGGACACTAAAAATACAAGAGAAGATACAACAAGAAAAAGTATGTATATTTCATTCAATTATTATACAATAGGAAAATAAAATCATTTAATTTCCTTCCTTATCTCTTATTTCTTTTATATATTAGAGTTTCATTTGATTAGGGAGATGATCTTTTTGGACTCTTCAGTACTATGAAATTCTAATTTTTATATATAAGCCTATTTTTACATGTTATGCATGAAAATATAAAACCTTTGTTAAATAAACTATTATCATGCATATTTTATACAAGAGGTAGAGTGATTGTGGCTTTATTTTTCTTCCTTTTGCTTTGGTCTTGATGTTGAAACATAGTTTTGGATTGTTCCATGCCTTTTATGTTTTATATCTTAGTTATGTTTACTTCTCGTGTGTATCAAATAACATCATGTTATCATATATAATAGATCCTCCATTTCCTTCTAGTATATCACTGACCTTACTTTAATTTGTTTCTCTCCCTATAAGTTTCAAATATTTACCTTTATGAATGTATAATAGAGTATATTTAGTACTATAATAATAAAATAATCCACCTATATATAGAGGCTCTTTTCAAGGAATATCCCCATATCGAGTAGAGATCACATGTTTTAGTCATTTAGAGGGTGCCATCAAGTAATATAAGTTATCCATAAAAATAACTTGGCTATTTTTTAATATATGTTAAACAACACTAAATCTAAAATACATGTTTTAATTGAACTCTTCTCCTTCCAATCCATATTCTCATAAATTTTACCTTCATATCTACAATTTATACCCCTAATACATAAAAAACTTATCTCTATCTACAATAATATCTTCCATATTTTTTTTACAACTTAAAAAAAAATTCAATAATTTTTCCATTTCTATCCTTATGCTTCCCAGTATTTTCCTTTACAAAAATATTCTCACAAGTAAAAATCATGCTAAAATTTAATTTATCAATAGATCAATATGCCTTAGATCTTAAAATAATTATAATTCCTAGATTTAATACCAAATAAAGATGAAATAATACATTATATTTAATACTAAAAAATATAGTGTTATAAAAAGGGGGAAATGACATACACACAATACATAATATATTCATTTGGAAAAAATATTTTAAGAAAAACACAACATAAAAAGGTTTTTATTATTGCATTAACTTGAGTGTTGATAATACAATAATGTAATTTTAGGATATACTTCACCTAAATACATGTGTAATTATCTATAGGGACATTGATAGGAAAATATCTAAGTAGTATTAAAATATAATGGGTAAAAAATCCATGGGATCATGAAAACATGGGATAAAACCATCCAAAAGACACCCATAAAGTCCCAAATAAAATTTGGGAAGCAACCCAAAAATTCATAAATAAGAGGGTATATTATCACTCGTATCATCTTTGGCTCAGGGCTATCACCCCATTTCCCTAGCTCAAGGCGATCTACCCATTCCACATGTATAGTCTCAAAAACTATACTTATGCTCCATGAAAATAATTAAAAGAGATAAAGAGTGAAGTAAAATGATGATAAGAAAAATTCACAAGATAAATTAGTCCATATTTTTTGTGGAGGAAGGAGAAAGTTAGGTTCCTTGGCATAAGTAAACTTTGATTTTTTTCTTGAAAAGGAATAAATGAAAGTGGCATGTGGAAGTTTCTAAATTCTAAATGGGAATAAATTATGTGATGATAATAATATATTATAAAAAAATAATTTATCTAATATGGAATATTTGAAATGTATGTACACATAACATAATAAACATATACAAATCAAACAAACTGAAGTGGCATGAAACAATCATATTTTTAAATTTTACACCATTAAATAAAATAAATAAAATGGATCACAAGTAGGTGGAATTTTAAATTCACCTAAGCTTATAAAACAAGGATACTAAATTTTGAAATATCATTTGTGAATTGAGATAATTTATATGCTTAGTGTTGATGTGAGAAAATAAAACTAGGGCATAAAATCAAAGTGAGTTTTAGATAGATTAAGACATCATGAAAAGATTTGATACACCACTGAAGGAACATGAATATTTTTCAATGGGTAAAATTTAAGTAAGAACTTGTTTTATGTTGAGGACATAGAAGTGTTCAAAACACTACAGTAACCATATAAAATGAAAATGGGTAATTTAAACCTAATTAAAATACAAAAATAGTAATTAAAGATATAAATTTATAATATTGAATGAAGGTACCTTATTCAATTGATGATTCAAAATTAAAATAGAATGACATATATAGATATTTATACCTAATATTTTACTTACATGAGTCATAATAGATATTGATTATTTTGGAAAGGGAAATATGAAGTTGTGAATAAGGGCATCTAGAATGCAGGAAATGATATGATAAAGTGACTAGTTTGATATGGATTGAAATTAGTTAAACAAGAAATGATATATCCTAAAAGTTTTAAACTTTCTTAAAAATAGTGGACCTATTATCAATTTAGCTTTATGAATCCATAGGATATGAAGCTTTTGAAAACCCTTCATCAACATCAGATGTCAAAAAAACTCTATTTGATTTAAGCATAGTAATGCACATAAATGTCAAAATATTATTTCCTTTTGTATAAACCTAATCTAACCTTAATAACTATAACTAAAATTAAGACAAAAAGGAATATACAAATTTATTATCCGAGGGCCCTTGACTGGGGGTTTATTTACATATTATTAGACCAATAATTATGGATGAAAATTAAAAGATGAAATTAGTGTAAACCAAAGTTATTAAATTAATTTAATGAAGAGATATTACATTATTTATATCCAAATAAATTACCAATCACTTCATATTCTAAGAATACTTTTTAGCTTCCTACATAGACTATCCAACTACCAATATGAGACAAAATATCTCATATAATTACTTATATGATTCATATTATTATGTTAAATAATAATACATCCTAATTTTAATGTTTATGGATTATTATGAGATCAATCATGCCTTTGATTTTTTCATTTTTATCTTTTCCAAGTGATTTTATCAAGATGTTTGTTGGTTATTCTGTAATAGAGAAATGTAGTAATTTTACACTTTCATCTTTCACATAATATTAAATAAAATCATAGAATGTGTTGATATGATTAATTTAGTCATGAAAAATTAGATTCTTTTCCATTTGAATTTCAAATGTGGTCCCAACCAAGAAAGGTATTAACAAAACATATTACTCCTACAAATCTAAAATATTCCTGCTAAGAAATAAAATTGATTTTGTTGCCTTTTAATATGCCATGTATTTTTATTCTAGTAAAGAAATTGTCAAAACTCATTGATTATTTAAATTAAAAATAAAAAATATTACTCCTAAATTCATTATAAAACTTAAAGTAGACTTCTCATCTTTAGAATAACCAACATAGCCAAAATATGAATATCTAACTAGTTTAAAGTTATTTTATCAAATTTAACAAAATTAGTGTTATGGCTGACATACCCCATTTTTTTTTAAAGTGGGGGACCCCTATGAAAAATACCATGAACTAGAGATCCAATATCCTTTATTTTCTTCTTATCAATTTTGCCTACATAAATCTTGGAATAATATGTCACCCTAATTTCTTAAATAACAATAAGCTAAATTTATTTCATGACTAAGGTATGTTTATTATTTTGAGAATCATGGTGATAACATTGTAGATCCATGTCCAATGGAATTTATCAAATTATCATTCCTTTATCAGAGTAATAGATCCATTATGTTTTGTTACAAATCAAAATCTTAGAAATAGATAAATCTTAAGAGACCTGATTTGAATAAGGAGGTGCCACATTGCCAGTTGTAAGATTGGTTAGTCTACGGACCCATCAGATATGTCATAGCCTAAGAGAAACCACCCAAAATATGAGTAACCACATTACTATTTTTCAGAGTGGTTAGTCCCCAAACTTGTCAAAGATTTTAGATCTCAAGGGAGCTCAATAAAATCAAGAGGTTATGTATAGCCAGTTGTCATAGTGGTCAACCCTCAAACTTGTCAAATATGTCAAATCCTAAGAGATCACAATCAAATTAGGAGATGCCACATCACTAGTTTTTAGATTGGCTAGTCCCTAGACCTATCAGAGATGTTAGATATTAGGAGAGCCTAGACAAATTAGGAGGCACCACATTGCTAGTTGTTAGAGTGGCTAGTCCCTAAACCTATCAAATATGTTAGAGATGTCAAATCCTTAGAGATGTTAGTCAAATGAGGAGGTACCACATATCTATATTTCAAAATGACTAATATTTAGACTTATTAGAGATGTCAAATCCTAGGAGAGCTCAGCTAGAGTAGGAGGTTCCACATCACTATTTATTAGAGTTGCCAATCCAGACCTAACAAAGATTTAATAACCTAGGAGAGCCTAGAATAATTAAGAGAAAACATGTACTAGTTATTAGAGTAGCTATTCACCATACTTATTATAGATTTTAGAGACTAAGAGAGCCCAACCAAATTAGAAGGTACTGTGTCACTAGTTGTTAGAGTGGTTAGTCCTTAGACCTATCAAATATTTTAGATCCTAAGAGAGCTTAGACAAATTAGGATGCACCATGTCACCTATTAAGTTAGATGAATTGATGACCACCTAAGGCCCTAAAAGGATCACAATGAGGTACAAATGAGGTTTAAAAACTAATTAGTATGTGACACATATCTATAAATGATGGCTCACCCTTCTTAAGGGAATGATGGATAGTATGAATACATGCCTATGTACTAATAATTAATAGGAGAAGCAATGAATGGATGACACATATTGTAAATCAAGAGTTAACTAGTAAGGCTTTAAGGGATGCGACTGTCTACCTACCATGTACTAGGCGTTAATAAAATAAAAATTTGGGCCCAGATAGATAATTTCAAAACATCCCATCAACAATTCTAATTTTGTTTGGTGGTGTAGGATCATGGTCTCTAAATTTAACTTTGGATTTAGAAATAAAGAGAGGAAATCTAGCCACCAATTCAAATTTGAATTTACTACAAGTGAGCCACTAAACACCATTAATATAGGGGGTTGTATACGTGTGTTTATAAAATCATAATGAAATCTTACTAATGATTACCAATACATACCTTTGAGATCACTTCATCTCTTGGATTTCTAGTTCTCATAGAGTACCCCTATTTTTGTATATCCTATACTCAAAATCTTCAAATTAACCCTAAATCCTATGGTAATGGCTACATCTTCTTCAAATCTAAAGGTTGAACTTAAGTACTGAATTCAGGCACAATAAATACTTATTAAAACTAGTTGAGCAAGTGCCTAGGGACTTAAGATTAAATGATGAACAAAATGTAGAGTTTGAGGATGCCCTTTGGTATTACAAGAATTAAAAAATTTGTAGAGTCATTACGAAGCCAAAGGAATTTCCCTACATTGAATTATTTAGCAATCTCCTTTAAACCATCATTTGAGTCTATAATGGGGTCCATTACTGGGTGTTCACACCTAAATCTTGGAAATAGATGTACAATATCTCTAGGAATGCTTAAAAAGTGTACTAATCCCTCTTGTACTACACCTTCTCTTATAATGCATCATCAGTGAACGTATAGATGAATACCTACCAAATATATGGCATCTTACATGAATAGGATGAGAACCCAAATTCTAAATTGGTTAACAAGGAGGACACAAATGTCTACACCATAATCACATTTTGGGTGGAATTATACATGATCATGGCTCTATTGAATTGAGTGTTCAAGGCCCCAGATTACTTACATGTCAATGAACTATGAGTTTCCCTCCTCCATATGATCCTCACCAATTTTTAAGTTTTGGATATGGGAGAATCAATCAACTTTAATTTTGTCAATGCCATCAAGGATACTTAAGCTGGGAGTAGTTTATATATAATAATCTACCTTGTGGACATGGTCTATAGGATTCTCTTTTTCAAGCCTTCATATTCTCATGTGTGGTTTCCTAAGATCTTGATAGTCCATGTGGCTTTCTAAAAAGTGTATGGACACCAATTCTAGAACCACATCTAGGACATATGTGAGTATTTATATTTGGTGGCCCATAAAGTGATCACTGAATCTTGGATGACCTAACTATCATAAGTAATCTAAGACTCCATCACTGCCATCAAGGGCTACTATCTATATAAAGAGGACACTATGATATATATTATAGGTTTCCTTAAAGATCCCTTTTGCCTACCTATTTCATCCTAGATTTTATATAAAAATAGGAAATCACCTACTAGATAGTAGAGGGCATATTTGGATTTTGTATATAAAATCAATTGAAGGCATACCCATTACTCCTGATCACTATCAGGTACCATTTGTATAAGTCCTTACCCTAATCTAGAGGATGGAAACTAGGAAAGAATCCTTTTCCCTAACAATAGACAAGCTCTAGCATTGGAACCTAATGGTGATAATTAGAGCTCACTTAGAGTGATATTCATCTTGGCTCAATATCAATTATGGTCATCAAGTAGAGGATGATGATTATCTCTACTTGAATGTTGTTGATGACTAGGATCACAATAAAGATGAAGAATAATTGGAAGAAGGTTTATGGGGAATATATTCCCCTTCTAACTCCTACTTGATCTATATAGGATCTAAATTTGACACCTACTTCTATCTCTTGGAGGATTTTATAGGTCATTCCACCATCTTCTCCCCATTGTGCTCTAGTTATAGCTATACCTAATATAGTGTATATTATGCCTCATGCCATAGTTATAATTGTGTCTTATCTAGTTGATCCTTATGCTATATAGCCACCTCTACCTCTTATGATAGCTTAAATAGTTTGGTTAAGATAGATCCAAAACTACACTACTCAATGCTAGGTAACTCAGGCAAAGCCACCTTAACCATTGGCACCTTAACCTTAGGCTGCACAAAACCTAAGGTTTGATGTGGTTAGAATTGTAAAGGAGAGACCAAGGTGAGGATTTAAATAGGAATTAATATAGGTTCCCCCTCTCACACCTCTCATTTCTTCTATTTACCTTACACCCCTCACTTTAGCTACTTTCCAACTCCCAGTCCTGGTACATACAACTTTTGATCCACTCCCACGAACCCCCCAGTTGGTGCCTCCCCTATCTCCATTTTTCCCCTTCCATAATTTTCCAAAATTCCTTTAGCTTTGATCTTCCTAAACATACTCTCCTCTTTGTTCCACTTTCTTCCATCTATTTCACAACCTAGAATCATCTCAGTGTCTTATTTAGGTGTGTTTTCATCAATGAGTGTGGATACAACTATTGAAAGCATAGTTATAGTGATAGGAACCCTCTTATTACCCACTTCAATCATCTTAGTTCCTCCCTTAGAATATTTGATTTCTCCACCATCAACCCTGATGGTTCCTACTATCTTAGCTATTATTTTCACTATAACATCTAGAGCTAACCAAGATAAGAGACAAAAAAAGAAGCATAAGGAAAATTAAACTCTAGATTTAGCTCAAAGTATTTATTATCCATTCCAACCTCTTTTTTATGCCTTGATATTTCCTCTGACCCTAGTCATAGTTACTAGGCACATTGCTTCTCAGTCCCCTCTTTCCATTACCTAGGGTTCCACAAGATTTATCTTCTACAAACCTCTCTTCTCCTTGTTATCTAAAAACCCTTTATTTGGGGTAATTCCCCATTAGGTGATCATAAACCAAGAGCAGTGGTAGGAAAAAATGTTTCCTTGGGCCTCCCCTTTTGTTCTTCCTTCTTTCATTCCCATGGCCCCTCTACCTCCACTTCTTTCTTCATTAACCTGATACACTTCCTCCATCTCCACTCCACCTCATCCTCTACCCTTCACCACCATTTTATCCACCCTCCTATACCTCCCATAACCTAAGGAATGGTCTTAAAGTTGTAGGCACTAGAGATGACTACCCAGGGAGAATTAGACATACAATAGAACTTCAACTAAACATTAGGAAGCTGTTTTAGTATTTTTTTTGCTTTTTCAATGTGATATAATTAGCTATTAAAAATAAAGTAAATTCAAGGTTTTAAATATTATTTGGAGATGTAGACTAGTTACTCACCATTAATCAAGCTTGTGGGAACTCCTCTTTGGCTGGGGATGAATGACCTACAAATCACACTAACTCATAAAAATTTGATTAACAGAAAGATGAATGGGCTACCTGGTAAAAAACCAATCCCAAGAAGAGATATACTTCCTTAGGTGGATGTCATCCAACATTTAACACTCAAGATTATAAGTAAACATGAAATTACAAAGATATATAAGGATAAGATACACATAAATAATAACAAAGTTATCTAATCTACAATAAGATTAATGTGATCAAAGTAATAGTCTAAAAATTTAGTAGGTATATCCATGTCCTCTTAAATTACAATAGATTATTCGTTAATGCTTTCCTTATTAGATGTGAAAACCATAGTACAAAGACCTAATTTGAATGTAATGTCACTTTGATCAGTGAATAAAGGTTGTGGGATAATGGGAAGATAAAATATGCTAATAATATAATGTGTTAATCTAGGAAGAGTCATCTACATATGAAAGACATATTTTTAGAAAACAAAATGTAGGATTTAATAGGTTGTTAGGATTTTGAATGTTATGAAAATAGACTTTAAGACTATTTTAATAGTTTAGCAAGGATCAATGATGATCCTATGGGATCAATGTTGATTTAGATGGATCAATGTTGATTCTAAGTAAAATGCTAAACTATGAAAATAAGTGATAATAATGACTTATAAAATTGATAAAATGATGAAAATAAAATGAAAGGTTGACATAGAGGTGCATAAGATAACAAGATTTAAATATGAATGAATTAACGTAAAATATTAACCTTGAATTGTTTTAAAACATGTAAATAAAGAAGACTATAAAAGTCTCATAAAAAAACTTCAAAATCACTTAATAGTTTCATGAAGAGAGGTTCCACATGGTGGTAAAGTGTTGAAAATTTCCATACGTAGGTTCTAGGAAAACTCCAAAAAAGGTTTGAATTTAAAAAGCACTGTGCATCTCTCTTGAGCTGAGGAGACTCACTATATATTTATGGATCAATGCCATTCTAGGTTGATCAATGTCGATCATGGAGAATCGATGTTGATTTTATAGAAATGGGTGGAGGTGATCTTTAGGTCATTCATAAGGGTTGTTTCTAGGATAAAGATGGGTTTAACTAAATTCTAAGTTGTTAGGTTGTTTAAACCATGGGATGGGTTTGTTAGGAGGTTGGGAGGGTTTTTTTTAATTTATTTCTTTGATTTTATGGTTAGGGGTAATAAAATAGGGTTAATTACCATTTAAATATAGTAATTAACTTTATTAACTCATGTGGTAAAGGTAATGTGTGAGGTTAATGTAAATAGTTCAAATAATTATGAATGCAGGCTATTATGTTAGAGATGAAGGATAACACGATGATGTACCATGTTAATACACAAGGATGTATAAAACTAGCATTTAAATTTGCCCCTTTTTGTGGAGAAATATACAATAATGTGATAGAAGACAAAAACTATAAGGTTCATAATGTCCCAAGTTTATTTTAAGGAGGTATCCCCCCTCAAACTAGGCACTGAGAAGTGAGATGGAATATTTGATGGGTTTGAAAAAGATGGAAGGTAGAAAAAAAATGTGGATGAATGGAAATAGACAAGTGAAAGATAGCAATGGATAAATAGAAGTGTGGATGGCTCAAGGAAGTTCCAAGGTTGTACTTAACAAGATAAAAATTGATGTAGTCAATAATGCCCCAAAGACCTAATCAAGTAATAAAATGCCAGAACTAAAATAGGTAGGATTAATAAAAGGATAATAAGAAAATAAAAGATAAGAATGGTAGACCATCACATCTATTATATGTATGGTGTATGTGTTACCTTTAGACAAATGTTATTAGGAAAAAAGATACCCTTAGGATCTTATAATGGTGAGATACCCAAAAAAGGGGTATGCCTTAAGGAGACTAAGGAACTAACATAGGGTCAAAATCCTCAAATTTAAAGGGTAATATGACATATAAATGGGATAATGGTAGCAAAGGCAATAAGATGGGGCTTGGGAGCTAGACTGGGAGCATGTGAAATGGTTCATAAGTGCAAAAATTTCAACAAGCTAAGACAATCTACATCGATCCGTGAGGGATCAATGTCAATTTTGGGGATTGACATCAATTGGAGTAATTGATGTTGATCATGGGAAAGGCTATAAATAGGCATCTGATGTGGCATGAGGCTCATTTAGATATCAAAGTGAATAAGTATTTAAAAGAAAAATTTTATGTTTTTCCACTTTTCAAACTTATGTGATAGATGATGAAGGCGAGTGGGAGTGGCCAATGATGATGATGAATTCACTATGAAGTAGGCAATATACTTTTGTTAAAATTTATTATTTTAGTTATTTTGTTGTTTTTTTCTTAATAAATTTGTTTTTTTGTGTTATTTAAGATATTTTTTGGTTTGCAATTTTTTTGGGTGGGGAAGGTAGGTAGGTTATGAATTATTTATTTATTTTAGGAATGTATGACCTAGGGGAGGATTATTAGGGGAGGGAATCAATGTTGATCCATATGGATCAATGTTCCCCATGCATAATGACTATGATCCATAAGGATCAATATTGATTGGGTAAATTAGAATCAATCCTTATAGGATCAATAGAAATTAGGAAATTTAGGATCTCAATTAACCAAAAAGATGTTTTTGATAGGCATGGGATGTATCGATGATGAGGGATAAGATCCCTCCACTATTAACATAGTTATGAGAATTCATGGGTGATGAGGACTAGGCCCATATTGATGTTTTTATATTTGGAGGGATCTACCATTATCATTGTATCCATCGAGACACTTGCATGATGGTGGCTTTGGTAGAGTGATGGGATTACACCACCAACATGTTTTGACAATTGATTGATGAGATGACCATCACCACCAAGGACATCCATCAAAGTTTATAAATAATAATCTAGGGATCCCCTATTTATACTATGGATGAGGTTGAGTGAGTGATGGCATTGACATGATTATATGGTGAGGATGCTCTAGATATTAGATTATTTGTTAGTGGGTTCTCATTCTAGCCCTTGTATGACCAGTACCCTATGGAGACACTAGCGCTAACTATGATGATGTTGGCATTGACCTATTATGTTTTGCTTAATTATATGAGAGGATGAATACCATGGAGCTTCACTGATGTCATAACAGACATGGTGGAGTTTAGGACTATTATTACTTGGGTTCCCACACTATTGGGGTAGATCTATAGGGAGTTGTTAGGCTGGTACACTGAGCATAGATCAAGACTTGACATCACTTTTGTATTACATTACTAGCATATGAGTACATTCATGTGATTCACCCCATAGGGACCCCATGGATCAGTTTTAGAGACATGGTTTACAATGTAGGCTTTCTTTGGTGGAAGGAAGACATAGTGGTTCTATACATAGATAAGGTATCATGTGATCTAACATCTTATAGATAGGTTTTCAATGAATTACAGATAAGAGACATTATTTAGAGGCTATATGTACACTTCCTAGCATGGCTTAGTTTATCTATGGAGATAGGGGATTTTTATTTAGAGTTATGGGTACACAGATGATAGTTGGAGCATTTGGAGCTATTTTATTTTGATAGGGTCCATCATTAGTTTGGGTTTTTATAGGATATACCATTAGCCCCATGTTTGTATAGGTGGGATGATATAGAGCTCAATTATCTTACTCAAGATACTATAGTGGTCTTGATGGGATCATAAGAGGAGCTTGTGGCTACTAACTTGGATGATATTGTTATATGGATGATTATGTAGCGTGGTTTGTAGTAGAGATAGGGAAGAGACAAGATAGAGCAGTGAGACCTTAGTAAGAGGTGGTTATTTAGGAGATGAGGGAAGAGGGTGATTATACAGGAGAGGTTGGGAAATTTTACACTAATGCACCTATGGGATATGTACCATTATAAGATGCCCCTACACCTAATCATATAGACATGGAAGTAGTTATTATTGAGAGGGATACACTGAGGGCTGAGCTATAGTAGGCATGAGTAGCCCATGATACTTTATGGGATCATATTGCCACATTATAGGGTGATCTCAATAACATGAGAAATCATCATGACCAAGCCATATAAGAGTGGGATAGTTATCGAGTAGAGCTAGAGCAGATGAATTTTACTTTGGTAGAGAGACTAGTTCTAGATATTGTAGGATCTAATGTTACTCCTACAAATATGGTACCACTCCATAGGTACAAGTATTTTCTTGTTGATATTTCTTATTATGAGAGGATAGTACAAATATGGATACCAAATCTATATTAATCTACTTCATATGTGCCTATCCATAATAAATCATAGAGGACTCTTGGGGGGTCTACTAGTACAGCTAGCATAGTAGGCTTAGGAGGGGATGATAGCATTCATCTTAGCAGGATTGAGTTCACTAAGTAGACTATATTTTATGGATGAAGAACCCCATCTTATTTGTTTTATGACATTTTTATAGATAATTTATATATATATAGACACACACACACACACACACACACACACACACACACACACACACACACACACACACACACACACACACACACACACACACACACACACAACTTACATTTATGGATGGATTATGTGTGTTATTTTATGGATTTATTGATGTCTATAGATATGTTATGTTTTTATTGATGAAGTAATATGATGTATTATAGATTACATGTTATGTATTTTAATTTTGATCATTGTTATTATATATGTTATGGATGTTTATGGATTATTGATTATGGATTTTACATTTTATGGATTATGGATGTTATATCATGAGATATGTTTTTAATAAATGGATTATGATTATGGATTATGATTAATGATGATTATGGATTATGTTATAACATGAGTTGTGTTCTTACCAAATGGATTATAATTATGGATTATAATTATGGATTATAGATATATTTTTATGTTTAATGGTTTTGATTTTATGAGTTTTAGTGATTATATATTATGGATTTGCTCGATATTGACTTGGACAATAATGAAAAAGAGAATATCTCATACACATGGCATATGCATCCTTATCCATATGATAATAGATTTTGACATAACCTAGGTTAGCTAGAGTTTTAACCTTGGTAATTTATTAGGATTATATGCTTCTGGTGGGATGGGGGATGGATTGATTTAGAGATAACCTCTTTATGCCATGTTTCAAAATCAATATTTATCTTTTAGGGATCAATTTTATGCCAATGGGTAGACTGATCAATACGAGAAGCCTATAATTTGAAAGTTTATCAATATGGGAGTATTTTTTGGGACATTAATTTTGTTGATTTATTTTATGGTTTTGTTTCTTTTTAAGGCTTTTAAGTAGCATAATTTTAAAATTGATCAATGTGGGAAGTTTTCTCCTTGGTAGCCATCCTTCAAGGGAGTGGTCTATGTTCTAATGTTTTTGCATAGTTATCCTTCAAGGGATCAGTTTTTTAATTGACTTGGATTATAACTATCCTTCAAGGGATCAATCTATTTATTTATCCCATTTTGATACATTTGATTTTCACTACTTACTTAATTTTAGATCCCAAAGATAGTAATGCAAGTTGGCATACAAAGATAACTTAGGATAGTTTCCATGAGTTCATTACATCAGGTGATTGTGTTATCTTGGGAAATTAACAACCTTTAAAAAATAAGGGAAATAATGATCTAGGGTTTCTCTTATTATAGGTAAAACATATCCATGAGAGAATGTTATGAATAGATTTGGGGTATTCACATTCAAGGTTGAAGTTATAGTGACTACTAGATAACCACATAACTCTCATATCATTATTTGGTATTTGGGATAAGGGGATATGATAGTATTTTAAGATAAGTTAACAAATATGAGCTAAGATATATTAACTATAGAAAGGATCTAGATGTAATTCATTAAGAGGTTCTCATTATATTTACGATCAAGAGAGGCCAAATAATATGCCTTGGATCTGTATTTATGGGTTATGATGTATGGTCTAATCCAATTATGAGAAAATTTACCCCTTTTAATTCATTCCATATTAATGACATGTTGATTTTATTTAATTACAATGTCTCCAATGTTAAATTCTCATTCTCTTATATGATGATTATATGCTCATTTTAGTTGTTCTTGATAAATACAAAGGTGATCGAGGGTTGTTGTATGATGCTCATCTAAGAATTCAAGATGAAATAAACACCCCTAACAAAAATCCTCATCAAAAATGATGTTTTTAAGGGAGACATGAAGAGAGGGAATTTTAAATTCTAAAGGAAGTATAATTTTTGTACCATAGACTAGGGAAAAATGAGTAGCACTTGTAGGGGTTCGAATACTAGTTCGATATGCCCATAAGGTAAAAGGGAAATGAATATGCCAATCCTTCCCAACTTCATTAATGACTTTGGTTAGGATTTTGACTAGGGTTTTATTAGATGTTTCTGCTTAACCATTGGCCTAAGGATAATAAGGTGAGTAAAAACTTAATTTAATTTTAAATGAGTCACATAGTGCCTAGAATTTATTATTCTTGAAAGAGTTTTCATTATCTATTATTATTTTATATGGAATTCTAAAATGACAAATAATGTGATGGTGGATAAACTCCATAATATTTTTTTGCTTGGTTGAGATAATTGGCATAGCTTCCACCCACCTAGTGAAGTATTCTGTAGTGGTAATGATGAAGCCATGTTGTTGAGAGGACTTAGGGTTGATTTTCCCTATACAATTGAGCCCCTAATGGGAGAATGGTAAAAAAAATCTTACTGCCTAAAAGGATTTATTAGATACATTGGATAAGTTTTCATGTTTCTGACATTTTACACACCTCTTAACATATGTGCAACAATCTTGACTTAGAGTGGGCTAATAATAGCCTAGACATAATATATTTTTTAGGAATTATGTGACCACTTAAGTGTCCATGACATGACCCATTATGTACTACTTGAATAGATAAGGTAGCTTCATGATTTTGGAGACAAAAAATAAGAATGACATTAAAACCATGCTTATAGAGAACACCCCTAAGTATAGTATAGCGGTCAGCATTCTATTGAAAGACACACCTGACACCTTTAGATAAATGGGGAGGAGATAGTCTTGTAGACAAATAAGTAAATATTTGTGCATACCATAGCTCCTCCTAGTTTTCCTCAATATTATTGATATATGAAAGATCAGTTCTCATGTAGGAAGGATGGTTAACTTGATAGATAAGGACAAATAGCTTAGAATCCTAAGATGAGGATGGGATAAAAGAGGCAAGAGATGCCATAGTATCAATGAACTTATTAGTTGATCCAAGAGAAGTTTGGATAGCATAATGTTCAAAATCAAATATAAGTTGATTATCTAAGGTCTTATATCTTAGGACTATATCATTCTTACATTGATATATACCATTAATTTGATTGACCAATAGCTGAGAATCACCATAGATATTAAGGGATCTGACTCCTAGTGTAAGGGTAGTTTGGAGGCCTATAATCAATGCTTCATATTAAACCATGTTATTGGTGAAATTGAAGTCTAATTTTAAAGATAAAGGCATGGGAATACCTTGAGAAGATATTAGTATAATTCATGCACCACCTCTACATTCACATTTAGACCCATCAAAGAATAGAGTCATTTGATATTCTAGGACTAATTGGGAAGTGGATGTGATAGATTCATTAAGAAATTCATAATTGATTGGTCAATTGTCACTAAGAGGTGCTTTAGCTAATATATCAATAATAATATGTCCTTTAATAGACTTTTGATGTAGAAATTCTAGATCAAACTTAGCTAGAATCATAATCCATTTGGCCATTCATTGATTTTGATAAGGTTTAAAATGCATGAACTTAAGGGGGTTGGTAGTCATAATTGCATATGTCTTGTGTTTAAGCAGGTAATGACAAAAATTAGAGGCTATAAGAACCAATGTTAAACATATTTTTTTGTATGAAGATAATGTGTTTCATACTCTATGAGGGTATGACTTATATAATAAAAAACCTATTCCTTATGATGCTTATCTCGATGGACAAGCATAACACCTAGATCATGATCAATAACTAAGATATAAAGGAAGAAAGGTTGGCCCTCCTTAGGTGGAGTGAGGATTTGAGGTGATATAAGATAGTTTTTGAGTATGTTAAAGGATTTTTAACAATTAGAATCCCATAAAAAGTGACTATCCTTCTTTAATAAATGGTAGAAAGCTTGACATCAATTAGAGAGTTAGGATATAAAATGATGGATAGAATGGAGCTTGACTTGTAAACTATGAAGTTGATTAAGGTTGGATGGAGGAGGTATTTCTATAATGGCCTTAATTTTAGTAAGATCCACTTCTATTCCTTGAATAGAAATAATGAAGCCTAGAAGTTTACCCATCAAGACACCAAATATGCACTTTTTGGGATTTAGATGCATATGATGCTAGAGTAGACTATCGTAGATAACCTTAAGTACAGATAAGTGATCCTCACGAAATTTTAAGTTCCCAAGGAGGTCATCTACATAGTCTTCAAAAAAAAATTGGATTATGTCATGAAATATATAAGTCATGGCCCATTAATAGGTGTCTCCTACATTATTTAGGCCAAAGGGCATAACACGGTAGTAGAAGGTCCCCCAAAGAGCAACAAATGTAGTTTTATGTTGATCTTATAGTTTAATAAGTATTTGATTATAACCAAAAAAACCATCCATAAAGGACAAAATTTCAAGACCAACTATCAGGTCCACTAATTCATCTATGATAGGGAGAGGGAAATCATCTTTTAGGCAAGCAAAATTTAAATCATGAAAGTTAGTATATATGTGAAGTCCCCCTATAGGCTTAGTGACTGGAATGATGTTGGACATCCCTTGAGGATAATCGATGGGTTTAATAAAGTTAGCAAATAAGAGGCACTATAACTCTTCTTTTACTAGGAGTGTGACATGAGGATGCATTTTATGGAGATTTTATTTTACCAGTTTAGCATCAAAAAAGGTGACGATATTATGGATAATAATTGTGTGGTCAATACTAGGCATATCACTATAAGACCAGGTAAATAACTCACTATTATATGATAAAAAAGTGGTAAAATCTTGGTTTTCTTAAGGATATAATGCTTTTCTAAATTTAAAAATCCTTTGGGTTTCTTAAGAATTGATATTAATATCAGTAGTGGATTCATTTAATAAGCTAGATGTTTTAGATGGAAGAAAATTATGTAGATAAGAGTTTTCAACACCTAGATGAGTCAGGATTAACTCATCATCCTAACACTAAAGAATAGGTATGGCTAGCATATCATGTCCTATTAACTTAGGATATACTAAATGGATAAATTGGGTCTTGCCACCATGGTGAAATATGAAAGGTTATATGGAGATTAAATTGACTAAAAAAAGTCAAAAGGGATGGATATAGTGTCATTAGTTAAGGAAGAGGTATCAGAGGATGAAGATTGCTCTTATTCTTCCAACAATGGTAGAATATTGGGTTCAAGAGAGGATTTAGGATATTTCTCAAAGCCTAAGCCATGTTTTTCATGTGGTTTTCTAAAATATCCTAATGCAATGTCACGAGGACCTTGCTCATAGCTACCCATGTCAAATCCCGTCCAGGCACAATAATAAAGGTAGGTTTATGTGAACTATGGTTTTTTAAGAAATGATAAATTAGATGTAAATGGTATAGTATGAGTGTTATTATTAATCCCTAGGGTGGTTTGATTTATTCCACCATATATAAAATGGGTGTGTAAAAATAGTGGCCCAAATGGGATGAGCTCACTTGGGCTGGGTAGATACATGGGTTGTTTGTCTAAATGGCCATATTCCATAGGAGTGGGTAACATGTGAAGGTTCAATAAATAGTATTACCCTATTGAAAGATGCTATGTCATAGAATAAATAGACTCATGAGCTGGTAATTTTGAAATAGGAATAGTTGTGTTAGTTGAGGCGTAATTAGAGGATGAAGATGGGATTATGTTAGGTGAGGGTATTATAACATCACTTGGTCAAAATGTTTAGATGTATTATTTGAAGGGATGAGGATCAGTGGGGATGATGTGGACCTAGCCTTCATATTTAAACATAAGGCACTAATAGATAGTGGAGGGGATACATTGCATTACATGAGTTTATGAATGTACTAATAAAATTTTATGTTGGAATTTCCATTTTATGACATAAAAAATTTCATGTAGGGCATGAGGACATATGTAAATGGGAAGGAAAACCATCCATACTTTGGGTGATACTAGGTCATTGAATGCATGGAGAACTATTAGGGATTGAGAAACAATAATTTCTAGTAATTGTAACTATTAGAAGGCATGTGAAGAAATAATATTGATACTAGCCTAATTATCAATCATAATTCTTTTAATATGAGCTCAATTTATTTGAGATGTGATGAAAATGGGGAATATTTATCTTCAAGTGATAAAAGGAATGACCTCAAAATCATAAAAACTAATAGCTGACACCATTTTGAGGGCCCCTATAAATGTTGACAATGGTTGAGGCTAATTTGGCCGAACTTCAATAGCCTAGAGAGCTTCTATCATTACTTATCAATGGTGTGGATATTTTTTGATAAGTTCATATGATGACATTTTTATAGGCATTGGTGGAGTTGTTTTAATACAGAGATTTATACCAACTCCTTGGCTTTAGCTGGGGTAGTTCTTATAATAGAGAATTTAGGATTTTATCTAGATGGTTTAGGTGTATTAGGACTATAGGCTCCTGTAACTAAAACCTTAGATTTATTAGGATTTTGATTTTGAGAATAGGTGGGTACATGAAAAACATTGATGTGTAATAATGGGGGATCTAAAGAAGCCACTAACTCTTCATTGCTTATAAGATCAGTAGGATTATGGATGGGTGGAATATTTAAGATGGTGAATTTTTACTTAGGAATTTTATCATTTAGATCATCAATTAATAGATCATCATCCTAGACTAGCTATTGGATTATTGCCTTAAGGGCATTACAATTTTTCATGTCATGTTTAGCCACTTTATGTTATGCACATATCTCTCGACTCCTATACCAAGTAGGTCTTTAGAGGTGATGTTTATTAGGATATATAGGTGGTAGCATTATGAGGGATGTATATAACAATTATTTTAAGATTACATCATAAGATCCTTTCAAAGGGTCATTTTGTGGTCTTATAATCGGTTGTGTAACCTCTTTTGGCAAATCATTGATCATTTGGTTTTTATATTTGGCTTTTATGGTAGGGATGACCGTAGGTACTTTTTATTTAAATTTATCTAATGGTCCTTTAGTATAAAATGGTGGATATAGGGATGGATATGTGTTGAATAATGGAGAGAGGCTTTGCATTTTCCCACGTGTTTAAATGAAAGAACCTATGATAAGGATAGTCATTTTGGAAGATGGATGAGGACATAAAATAGATGATGGATATGATATAAAAGGGTTTGGCCATTTTTTATTTCATTTTTTTATAATAGAGGGGGAATTTGGACTAAGTTTTTTGTCTTTTGATGTTTGAAAAATAATGAACTTGAATTTAGGATAGGCTAAGGCATTCTTTAAAAGAATACCAAGACAATTGTCCCAGCTATCGATGATAGGAACTTTACCCTTTCCTTTAGTAGTTTTAGGTTAAGGAGGTGTTGTGATAGAGGATTATTTTGAAAGGTCTTGGTACTATGTGAATTGATAGGATCCTGGTATATTATGATCTTAGTGCATATTATGAATAGGTTTATTAGGGACCAGAGGGGTAAAATGTTTGACTCTAAAAGTATTAGGATGTTTATATGTGACATCCCTAGGAGGGGTTTCATTTTCCTTTTTATGAGATTCATTTCAAGAAGATGAAGGGGATGGCTCATGTGAATGATCCCATATAATGAGATCAGGGAGCTCTATGGAGGTTTTGGGAGTTGTATCAATATTTTTAGGTTGTCTTACATTGAAGTCATCTCTCCTAAGGAGATCTAAGACTAAAAATTTCTCTGGAGTTTCTTTAGGCAATAATTGTTCATAGATTGTATCAACTATATGTGTAGCCTATTTTTTTGATTCTCCAAGGTTAGCTTTGACTGTGTTTTATGTGGATGGATGGCTTAGAAATAGATATCTAAAAATATCTAAATATTGGTTGGGAAGAGCATTTGGATTATCCAAAAGAAGTTCCCCCTTGTCGATGAGGTCTTGTACCAATAATTTAAAGGAATGGAATCATTCTATGTCATGTCATATTACCTTGTGATAGGCACAAAATTCATCTTATTTATACTAAATAGGTTTAGTACATGTATCAATGATTGGTCTAATCGAAGGGACCCCAATAACATTTGTTTATAGGAGTTTATCTAATACATAAGTATAATATTATCCTTAAGGGGTATATTTCTTAGGGGGGAAATGAGTAAGGCCCCTAGGTGGTTGTGTTTGAGAAGTGGATGGTCCTAATTTATTAGGTGTTAGAGGAGAAGAAGTTTTTAGAATAAAATCATTTGTTTCACCTTTTGGTTTAGGACTATTAGGACCCTTGTTATCTTAGATCCTTTTGACATTTCCTATGTTGCTAGTAGGAGCTACATTTTATTGGTACAGCTCCATCCCTCAACATTCACTCTTTTCCTTTGGGAAATTGGCCCAAATTTTATTAAAACACTTCTCAATAAACATTGCTTAAAAAGTGAGTATCATAGATTTATATTCCATTTGACAATTTGAAGATGAATCCATATCAGACTTTTTAGCTCATTGGCATAGCCTAATCAAGTAGTTAACCTTTTCCTTGCCAGTGCTTAAATTAATTGAACTATTTTCATGTGCTTGTGAAAAACATATCTCATACATTTTACAAATTAAAACCTTTAAAACTTTTGACAAACCCTTTACCATGGCACGTAAACTCATAATCTATGGCATTGAAGAGGGAAAAGTTAAGTTACACAATAAAAACATGAAACCTAACCCCTCAAAAGGCAATAACAAGGCTCTAAGAAGTAGTAATGCATCATCATGTGCTATAAGGTAATAGGCATGTCAAAAGGCTCTAAGATGTTATTGGGGATCCTCCTTTTTTTGAAACTTAGCAAACTTGGGAAGTTCTCATTTTGAGGGATATGGTCAGATAGGAATAGATGGATGGATAGGCTCATTACTTATTTTCTCATATGTAAGCATAGTATTGTGTCTAGAGGTGAAGGCTTCCAAATTATCCATCTTATTCATAAAGATGTTTATGAATTCCTCCTGGGGGATATTCTGAGGTACATTCCCTAAGACACCTTGTTGAAGAGTAGATAGGGGTTGTGAGGAAGGGTGTCCAATTATAGTAGACATAATGGGTTGGGATGCTAGCACATATTATGGGATTTGTAGTGGAATATTATACTATGTGGAAGATTGGAAGTAAGTGGTCACCAATGTCTATGATGGAGCCATGTATTGGGTAGTCAAGGAGACATACTATTGGGGAGGTTTTGTTAATGGGATTTATTGTGTATGTGGGATTTTTTATGTATGTTACAAACATTGGGAATTATATGCTAGACTCATTTTGACAAGTGGGATACTTTCAAGGATTGATACCACTAACATTTTGGGAGGAATAGTGGATATAGGCTGAGTGGTATAAACATTTTAAACCTAAGTAATGGGGGTTGGTGAACTGGTAGATAATATAGGTGGTTGGATTTATAAAGGTCACATCATCTGAGTATTAGAGCCAAATGGAAGAGAGCCAATAGAAAAGGATACCATGGCTATGGTAAATCCTTTGGTTTTCTTAGTTTCTTTAAAAGGCATCCCATATAAATATCAAGAATTTTTGGTATGGGGAGAAAGAAGAATGTGTATTGCTCAATTACTAAGGTAGTAATTGATAGAAATAGGGTTATTTTTCAATATTTTTGTAATTGAAATATCATCTTGGGAATAAAAGTGCAAGAACATAGGATTCTTAAAGGACTCAAGGGTAGAGGAGGGACTAGGTGTATGGTCCATAGGAGAGGATGTGATACCTACTTTGGATTCTTTCCTTGATTGATTCCTAGTTAAAAACATGAGATAGAAAAGAAAAGAAAAAACAAAACAACAATTTCTTTTTGAATTATCTTGCTCTTAATTATGGATGAAAGATGCACAAACTAAATTCATTCCAAAATGTTTTTATCTCTTTTTCTTAAAATTTAATATGTGAAAAGAAATAGTGAAAAAAGATAACAAGGGTCCTAATAAATGGTAATCTAAGGATGGTTCTAGGTGTTTTTTTGGCACTCAAAGGAAATTTATATTGGTACCGGTACATGGCTTGATACTTTGGGCTTGTTCCCCTCACGTCACAATCCCAAAACTAGTGTAGGTGCTTAGACAAGATATATTGATAGTCTAGATATTATACTTAGCTAAAGAACTGAGTTAGTCTTCCCCTTGTTGATGAAATCTAAGTGAGATCATTAGGAAGAAGGTTGATGCAAGGTGATGAAATCCCCATTAGTTTTCTTATGTCAAGTGTTTAGATGAGTTTGTTGTGATTATGATTTGGCTTGTGTGTGAAAGATTGATGACTACAATGAATTTACCACTTAGATTATTATATGTGAATTACTTAAGAAGGAAAAAATGAGTGTAATTTATTGTAACCTTAAAAATGAAATAAAATGTAAACCTAATGTTCTTTTGGATGAATTCACACAAAGAAAGGGAAAGTGAACAAATTTAAAAAAAATGAATTTTAAAACAAAAGATGAGACTTGGATGTCCCACTGGGCATGTTAAAATGTTTTACTATGTTTTTTTTCTTTTGCAATGTGGTCTAATTAGCTACTAAAAACAAAGTAAATGCAAGGTTTTAAATATTACCTAGAGATGTAGACCAGTTACGCACCATTGATCAAGCTTATGGGAACTCCTCTTTGGCTAGGGAGGAATGACCTACAAATCACACTAACTTATAAAAAAATGATTAATAGAAAGATGAATGTGTTGTTTGGTAAGAAACCAATCCTAAGAAGTGATCTACTTCCCAAGGTGGATGTCAACCCACATTTAACACTCAAGTTTATAAGTAAACATGAAATTACAAAGATATATAAGGATAGAATGCCAATAGATAACAAAAAAGATGTCTAATATACAATAGGATTAATGCAATCAAAGTAATCATCCCAAAATTTAGTGGCTATATCAATGTCCTCTTGAATTACAACCAATTATTCATTAACACTTTCTTAATTAGGTGTCAAAACCATAGTACAAAGACTTAATTCTAATTTAATGTGGCTTTGATCAGTGAATAAAGGTTGTGGGATAATGGGGAGATCAAATATGCTAATAATATCATGCACTAATACAAATAGAGTCATTTACATGTGAAAGACATATTTTCAAAAAATAACATGCAATATTTAATATGTTTCTAGGACTATGAATGTTATGAAAATATACTTCAAGGCTATTTTATTAGTCACAAGGATTGATGATGGTCCTATAGGATCTATGTTGATTCTGATGGATTGGCATTGATTCTGAGTAAAATGCTAAACTATGAAAATAGGCAATAATAATGACTTGTAAAATTGATAAAATGATGAAAATAAAATGGAAATGTTGACAGAAAGGCGCAAAAGATATCAATCTTTAAATATTAATTAATTAAGATAAAATAATAACCTTGAATGGATTAAAGACATGGAAATAAGGAAGACTATAAAATAATGCTCATAAAACATTAAAATCCCTTGATAGTTTCATGAACAAAGGTTCCACAAGGTGGTAAAGTATTGATAATGTTTGTACATAGGTTCTAATAAAAATCTAGCTGAGGTTTGAAGTCAAAAATCACTATGTGTCTCTATCAATCCAAGGAAGCCAATTGTATATTTATGGATTGATGTCATTTTATGTTGATCGGTGTTTATCATAGAGAAACGATGTCAATTTTCCTAGAATGGATGGAGGTGATCTTTAGGAAGTTTAAAAGGGTTGTTTATGGGGTAAAGATGGGTTTAACTGACTTCTATGTTTTTAGGTTGTTTAAACCATAGGATGTGTTTATTAGGAGGTTGGGAGGGTTTTTGTTTCTAATTATTTTTATGATTTTATGGTTTAGGGTAGTAAAATAGGTTTAATTACAATTTGACTACAATAATTAACTCTATTAACTCATGTGGTAAAGTTAAATGGGTGAGGTTAATGTAATTTTTTCAAATAATTATGAATGGGGGCCATTATGTTAAAGATAAAGGATAACCTGATGATGCACCATGTTAATACACAAGGGTGTATAAAACTAACATCTACAAAAGCATGAAGAGGACTCTAATGCATAGATTCAACTAGGAGGTAAACCTAGTGTCTTGGTAAACCCATCAAGATCTGTTCTCCCTCACCAAGGTGAGGACTTCTAAACAAGAAATGATGTCCAAAGACCCATTTTTTATGCTCTTGGAAACTCCCAATATGTCTATAAATCACTTCACGTATGTGCAAAGCTAGATTCAAAAATTGAAAGCCTAAGTGAAGAGCTCTTTTTTGGTCAAGTTGATTGGGTAGGTCAAGGATGCCCTATTACTACTCTTATCAATTCTTGGGAAGGTAGTGGAGACTCTATATGAGACCAATGTTCCTATGTAGTGGAGCTAGGCTTACTTAAAGAGGATTATTGAGATAGATGGGAAGTGTAAGAAGTTGTAAGTTATAACCAACAAATGCATGTTCCTATAATTCAAAATAAGTCCAAATTAAGGGTTGGGGTTGTATTATATATATGTTAGGAATATGAGTGTTACTATAGAGGATTGGTTGGTTGTGGTCTGAACTATAATTAGACCCTTAAAAGAGGGAAATAATAAGATATTAAATAATTCACCCAAATGGCACCATACTAGACCAAGTAAAATTTAGAGTCCACCTAGGTCAATTCAACTAGGCTATGATGGAAAAGGTCACCAAGGAAAACTAGTAAGGGGCCTAGGTGGTTCTATATCTATCAACATAGTCCATGGTGAGAATCAACTAGGTCTTTAGGGTTGATGTGTCAATAGAATCACCCTTCCAAGTATATCAAAGACTAGTGACTCAAGTCGAGGTAATCTTAAATCCCCAATAAACCTTGATAAGATGGACAAGGAGTTTAACCTCATAAAAACATATTGGGGGATAGGGATGACATATCAAAGTAGTTAGGAGCTGAACCTTCACATCCACCTCTACATATAAATTAAGTGGTACCCCATATATTTTATGGGTTGGAAGGGATTTTGTTGTCTTAAAATTTGAACTAGATTTGTAACTATCAAGAGTGACCAACATGGCCTAGGATGGGATTCTCATGGTATTTAGAGGTGATCCTCACACTTATCTATATAAGTAAAATATGTATTGTAATATAGGGTCAACTATAAATTACTCAAAAAAATTATTAGATTATAGCTAAGATTTCACCTACTTTTTCCTTCATCTCTCTAAAATATAAAATTTGGTCAAGATCAATCATTGTAATAACACATAATTTTTAGTGAATAGAATTCCTATTTTTTTCCAATGGTTTTTTTATGTGTCTCAATGTTCTTTCATATCCATTTTTGAATGCTTGTCAATGATAAGTTAATTGTATTAATACTTTTCTACTTTATGTATGTTATGGTTATGATTTGCTTAGCTATTATAATCACTATGTCAGTTTTATCATTTTCTTTTTGTAGTATGGTTAATTTATGTGTTAATCTACATATTATCACAAGGTGTTTATGTGTAATCTATTCATAAATTCTAATTTCATATTTAGTGAGGGATCATATTGAAGGCATACTCTTAGTTCCCTAAAACTCTTCCCACTATATTATATTGGAGGTAAAACTTTAATGAAACTTAATCTACAATGGTATAACTATAGTAGAGACACTTGGTTTAGTGGTTGATGCATTGAGTTCAATCTAGATCTGGAGTCTCTCTCTTATACCTTAGTCTTACCTATCTTTTTATGTTTGTTATTTAAAAAAAATACCCTTTCCCATTGTGTTTATAAATAGAAATCATAGTACTTAATATATTGTAATAATATTTGGCAATTAGACATGTGTGTAAACTTTATATTGAACTTTCATTGGTAATAATACATCTTTTGGAGACTATTCACATAGACTCTATTTGTGAATTCAAATAATTTTAATCATGCCCTAGTCTATTCCTTGAGCATTCCTAAAATGGAAAATAAAATTATGTATATGTCCCCACCTTCTATTTTTGGTAATGCCCAATCTCATGGGCATTTAATGAATAGAGTAGTTTGGACTGAACAACACCTAGATATATGTAGATTACCCTAATTGAAAAACTAATGTGAAAAATCATGAAAAATAATACTATAAATATAAAGCATTCACTAATTTAAAACTTACTAAATATATAAACTTACTAATGAAGGAAAGTGCAATAGAAAACTAAGACTTATCTAGAAAATAATGTTACATGATGAATCAAAATCTGAAACTAGTAGGGTGGCTAGATTTGGTGACTATGAAAATGGACCTATATATAAAATTATCCATAGATAAAAACACCCTAATATTTATAGTAAGGGGCATGATCTTTTCCTCTATTAGGTTGATCTTATCCATAAATAGTTAAATTTTAGGATTTCTAGGTTTTTTTTTACTTCACTTATATATTTTGTATTTCATATTGGAGCTTATGATGTATATGGAGAGAAATGCATGCTTACTCTTATTTAAAAATGCATATATCATTGACATGTGAAGACTAATGTAAATCAATAGGAGAAAAAGTGATTAGTGATTGAAATTGGCTGTGACTTCAACACCCCATGTGCTATGCATTGAATGCATACCAATCCTTCAAATAAATAACAAATTTCATGTAGTTCTCCCATGATACATTGGTGTGTGAAGAATTAGTGCAAATTGATAGATGTCGGTGCAACACTAGTGTGATTAAACTCCTTAACTATGAGGTTTTATCTTGGATATGTATTTGTAATTTATCCCTTGGCTACTAGGGCTATATATAGTTAGAGTTAGAAGAAATAGGGATTTTTATCTCACTCGACAATTTGATTATGATGTTTTTCAATGTGGAAGCCTCTTATGTGAAAAATGGTTGAAATATTTTTATATTGTCATATATTTGAAATTCATTTGAATGGGGATTATTAAGTACATAGGCCAACATTTTCATAGAATTAAATTCTACACATTAGTATCTATTTTATTGGAGGTCAAGAGAGGGTAATTGGATAAAAAAATAGTGCACACCTATCGAATAGGGTGATTTTTTCCAATGGGATTAAACATTAGTAATAAGGGTATAACAAGGTTTGAATGATGGATGAAGATGATATGATGATGGATAAGTGCATTTTCAAGCTATTCATTATATTAGAAGAGTGAATCCTTCATGTGTAAGGTAGTTGAATGTTACCAAAAGTAGTGACTTTAGAGGGTAGGACCCTTGGATATTTCATTTGCATTGAATAACTTGGATTGGAATGTGCATGCCACAATCTTCAACAATTGGTGAATGTGCTTAGGAAAACAAATTCTTGACTTTATTGATGGGTATCATCAATACCCTTTATTTAATAATGTTGATTTAGGGCTAGTGTCTGAAGGCTATATGTAAAAGGAGAAAGAAATATTTGGAAAATGGTTCCTTCTATCACACTCCACACTTGCAAGAATTGAAAATCACACTTTCAAGAATTAGAAATCATAATTGCAAAAATCAAAGCATACTTACATAAAATAAAAGCACACTTGCATGAAATTAAAACACACTTGTGGAAAGTAAATTATTGAATTGAAAATAAATGACAAACACATAAAATACCTATAGTTTTACATTAATCTATACAAAGGAAATGATTTACAATAATAAGGAAATAAAATAAGAATTTACAGCAGAATAATAATTATAGAATAAAAGAATTAAATTAAAATACATTGATCCATCTTCCTTAGAATCAGTGGCCAAATAATTCCTTGGAAGAGGATTTATTCAAAACACAAGTTTTAGATGTATTTCTTAGAATAATGGAAAAAAATGTATTGATTGATTGATTATTTCGGTGTGGAAGGTTGCATTTATAATTACATGCTTCCAAACAACACCTTGTTTAGGATAAACAACAGAGATATTCTATCCTATCTCAATCTCCATAAAATATGGAAAGATATATTATTCTAATAATGAAATATATGACAACATAATCTCGATCTCCACAAAATATAGAGAGACCTAATTATTAGAAATGAAATTACATAAATCTATATTTGAATATAATCTGCAATGGAAAGACTAAACATAGAAACCTATATATAGAAAAAATATAAATGGAAAGAATTCTTTTTTATAGATATAATATTGAAATACTCTTAGAAATACTTTCCAAACAAGTCTATAGTAGTTTTCTTGAAGTCTAGAGCAATTTTGTTGAAATTTGTAACATGCTAAAATCCGTAGCAAGCCTAGTGAAATTCATAGTAAGCCTAAAAAAATCCATAAAAGCATAATGAAATACATAGTTGGTCTGAGGTAATCCATAGCTATTCTATAGCTAGTTTGATGTACTTTGTAGTTTGTTCATAGCAAGCATATTCTAATATGTAGCTGTTGTAACAAGCCTACTATAATCTAGAGTTGTTGTATCAAGCCTGTAGGAGTTTATGATATAATTTGTAACTATTGTAGAAAGCCTATAGGAGTTCATAGAAATCCTATAGCTTGACTAGAATGTTGAATCCATCTGACACTACTCCAACATTATATTGAATGGTTACTTATTCATACTTTGGATCAATCTTAGCTTAATTTGGACTATGTATGCACTCATTGATATATTTTTTCCCAATAATCATTAGTAAGATATAATAAATAGATAGAAAGGAATTATAAAGGCATAAATATGATATATACTTTCTATATCATTATAAATAAACCATAAGTTCAAAAAATACATTTAGATCCACTTCATATGCAAGAAAAAGGATGTTACTTTATGGATAAAATGAGCCATTTTATGGACTCATCATCTATCATCACATACCAAGAATATTGAAGTAATTTTTAATCCCTATATGAATCCCAATAAATTGTTTTGGTGAAAAAACCAATGTAAAGACTACTAAAAATATTAGTGTAAATAGCAAACCAACTATTATAGATGAAGTAAGAATCAATTCTGGTGAAAAATAGGCATAACATTGGTTTAAAATTTGAGTATAATCCAATTTTAGTTTATATAACATGGATATTGACATGAATTTTCCATTACATATATGAAAATACTGCAAAACCTAAGTAATAAGGAAGTCATTTGTCACACATAAGCCCCTAAACTAATATATAGTGTATATAGATTGTAAATCTAAGTAATAACAACTATGATTCTAATCAACTTTGAGGATTAGATAATATTTTTATTATACAACCTAAATTCTAGTTTATTGGAAGTTGTGGTGATTGAGGGCTCAAGGAGCAAGGTAGATCCCTACATTTTGAATAGATTTGACACATTCGAGGCCACAACTGATGTGACAAAAACTTCCAAATGGTTGACTTTTGGCATCAAGTCAGTTGATGGGTCAAATATTTTGCATGGTTTAGTTTTGTCTTTTTCTAAGCCCAGAAATGGAGAAGAATTGACAACTTGGGGAGATTAGGTTTTGGGTTATCCTTCTAAGATTAGGGGATCCCTTTTGGGTTCTCCTTCTTTCAAGATTAAGGAGCCATATGAAGCCATAATAAAAAGATCTGATGAAGGGATAGGGTTAAACCCATTAGATTCCATGTTGGATGAAGTTATGATAAGCATGAAGAATACTTTGGTGGGATGATTTTTTTATTTTAGGCCAAATGTTCCTTTACAGAATAATGGGTAAAATATAACTAGAGATTTAAAGGATTGATTACAACCTCAGTTATAGTAGATGGTTTGTTTCTTTTTCATTTTTCCTGTAAGGATGACTTGATTGTGATTATTAAGAACAGACCCTAGTTTTTTGATAAAGCTAACCATAATAATCTTGATTTTTGAAAATAAAAACTAGGTTTTGACCTAACTACAAATTTGTGTGTAGTTGTCCTAACCTGGATTAGGTTACCTAATTTACCCATAGAATTTTGGACTCAAGGGATCCTTTCAATCATTGAAAACTCATTTGGATAATTTTTGGCTATAGAAAAGGAAAATATGTAACAATTTAGATTAATTATTGATGTATTTTATGTTAATGTTTGAATTAATAAAATTCTACCCACCCAAATCACTCTTAATTCAAAATATGGGAAGTGGATTCAACAAATTGAATATGAAAACTCTAGTCTATTATCACTCTAGAGTGTACCCTACTTGAAGATATAGAAAACACACCCTCTCTCTAGATAATGAAATTGAATATTATTATATTATGGGTGAATTTTTACTAAGAATAACCTTTAGAGAGGGTTGGTTCCCTTAAGATTTATCACTAAAAACTAAACTATTTTGATTTTTTGAGATGAAAAAGGAGAAGGAAATTGAAATGGAAAATCATATCTAATTGGGTGATAAACATAAATAATTGGTATTCTTTGAAAGATATTAAAATTAAGGCACACATATAAATCAACATGAAGTCTTCAAATTTCCCATAAACATTAGTATTTTAGATGAAGGATTGAAAGGATTTTGGATTACAAAATTTTATTCCTATCTCTTCAAATGAATTGTAGAGGGTGAGATTTTCATAGTAGGTGTGGAAAGGACATAAAAAAAGGGGAAATATATCTCACTTATATTATGGTACACATTAAACATACACTCTACTCTGATATCAAGTTCATATGAAAAAAAAATTCTTTATTTGATAAAAATGGTGTCAAATACAATTTTTTCTTTGCTTCAAGATTTTTTCAAAAAAATGGATTTAAAAAGCTAATATATAAGTCTAAAACCTTAAATAAATCAAAATTAAAGTGGGAAAGATAAGGATAATATTATTTGAGTTAAAATAAGACTAAAATCCTTTAAAAAAATTAAATAAAGGATTTAAAATCTTCCAAGTCTTAAAAAATTACATAATCTTCATTTTTGTCATAGAGTTGAGAATTGGTAGGCCCATGTTGACTTTTCAACCTTACATATATAAAAATAATTCAATAAATTATAATAATTCCTTATATAGTTCTTTAAAGTCTTTATCTTTCATGAAAATCATGGGAGATGCATGAAACTAGTCAAACTAGTCAACCAAAGAGATTTGAGCACAACTTGCACGAATTGAAACTTTTGGATTGATTTTAGAATTATATATCCACTTAAAAAACATATATTACATGCTATATCTCTAAAATTAATGCATTTTATATACTTTTAATGACATTTTTTACTTATTTGATTGACCATTAAACCTAATGGCCTATCTTCTTGCATTTATACTCCATTAAACCTAAGAAAATATTCCATGAAACTTGAAAAACTCTATAAATAGACCTATAAAAACTTTTCTCATCACAATATATTTTATTTTGATGAGAAAACACTCACCATTTAGTCAACATGGTTGACTAGGCCTATTTTGGTCTATTTTCTTGCAGACTAGCTATTTTGATTGAACTAGTTAGGACAATTATGAGATGATTTATGAATAAAATAAATTTTTATGATGAATAAAAAGTATTAATATTTTATTTATATTTATTATATCTCATTGAAGTGTCTTGTACTTCATTTTACATGCTTTTTTCCATTAAAAACATGATTTATTCCCTCATCTGTACATCTACGTGCATAAAATTGATATTTATAGAATTAAATATGAGTTTAATTTATATTTTAATTTTTTTTATGTTTATAAAATATTATTTTATGTAAATAAAATCATTTTTTGTAAAACTAGTTTTTTTAGGGTTTAGACGGGCATTGAAGCTAAATTTTCAAAATGATAGTTCATGAATTACAGACTTCCAAATCCCAATTGTTTTCAATTTATTTATATAAAACTAACCCCACTAATATCCCTGAAAATATTTGGTTCCCATGCTAAATATATAAAATTTATCATGTGGAGAAATCTACCTGTGGAGTTTTGACTACATTTTGAGTTACCTACACTCTTAATAATTTTTCATAAATAAAAGCCACTCAAATAGTCTCAATTTTTCATGAATTATAATTAAATATTATTAATCAAAACATAATAATATTGTTCATCTAAAATCTACATGTAGTGAAAGATATGATCATCTAAATAGGAGGCTAGGAAGCGTGTCTAGAACTGAAAAAATAAAAAATTAACCAAAATGAAAATAAATATTAAAATTATTCAAAATTAATGAAAAAATAATAATTGGGGCTGTAACATTATAATAAAACACTTTTAAATCATATTTTTCTTGAAAAGTTAAAAAACCCCTTTTTGGCATTTATGCCTATTTACTTGCAAAACCCTGTATGAGCATGGTTTGCTTAAAATATAGATTTTTGACACCATTTAAAGATAATATTATGATTTAAAAATATCATCCCATACTTATAAAACTTTTACATGGAGTTAGAAACCTCTGTAACACTCCAAAATGATACCTACTCCAATGGTGATCTCTAACGAACATGTTAAGGACTGTTATAAAATAGTGAGTATATCCAATCATCCAATGGCCATGATACTTTTTTAAAATTTTCCTCAAGTTATGATGACCTTGTGTATAAAATTTTAAGTTCTAAAACCACTTCAAGCTCTTAGAATCCTCCATTTTCTCTCAAAATTGATCCATGTGCATGGAGTATCTACATATTTGAACTTGACAATGCTCTTTTGAAATGATAATGACCCATTTAAAATCCATTTTTGAAAATTTTATCAAAAATTAGTTCTTTTTATGCCAAAATTCCATTATTTTACCAACTTTAAAAGGCAATGACTGGTTTTAGGAAAGTTTTGTATGATAGTAGTAATTTGGCTTTGATACATCAAATTACAAACAATTTTGGTGAATTCTAGGTCTTTACAAGCCTAATGGTAAAATAAATTATAAAAAACTTCTGTGAAAAAATTTTATATACTCTAAATATTGGAAAATCCTTTATGAGCAAAGACATAAACAAGACAACAGACATCTGCACATGTGCACTTAGAGGAATGGACAACAACAACATAGAGAGGAAAAAACAACTGTTGAAAGCATATGCAGATATGCACTTAGAGGAATTAAATATAATGAGTCTATTATGTAAAAAATAAAATATATTTGATGTGCTATGGAACTTTGAAACATATTTGCTTCCTTTTGATAGCTCTCTTCTGCAAATGGGATCACTTATATGCTCATATGTTCTGGATGATGCAACTAGGCCTCCAACATCCATTATTAGGTGTATGGGTTGAGGATATGGATCTAAAATTCAATAATATTCCTCACATATTCTTCTTTTTTTCATCAAAAGTGATATCTCTACCTCATTCATAGGTTGATCATGATTTGACATATTCTCATTCAATGATTGTATTGATAATTTAGCTAGTATACCTAGATTGATGTCTTCATTTGACTCCATTTGAAGTGGTACTTTGTCAAAGTATTTAGATCCTTGATAATAATCCAAACATGGTTGTAATATCACTTTAATTTATTTTTGATGAACATCTACAATAGTACTCTTTACAAGATATTCATCAATATCCACTTGGGGTGGAGATGGACCACCAAATTTTGCACAAAAACTCTTCAAGTCATCCCAAAAGGCTTCTTCATCAGGATCAATGGAAAATATATGAATTTCATCAGTTTTATTACCATTTGAAATATTTTTATCACATATTTATAACCTTTTGATGTATTCATTTTGAAAGTTTTTGATCTATCACACTTGCTCCATTTTTATCTTCTATAGAGAATAACATCTGAATTGGTCCCACTAGGCATGCCAAAAACTATTATCACTATAGAGTGCACCCTGATTGAATATGTGTAAAACACACCCTCCCTCTAGCTGATACAATTAGATCTTTTCAGAGTGTGGGTGAATTTATACTGAGAAGAACCTCCAAAGAGGGTTGGTTCTCTTAAGATTTATCTCTAAAAACTAAACTATTTTGATTTCTTAGGATGAAAAGGGAGAAGGAAATTGAAATGGAAAATACTATCTAATTGGGTGATTTAATTGAATTATTGGTATTATTTGAAAGATATTTAAATTAAGGCAGACATATAAATAAATAGGAAGTCTTCAAATTGCCCCTAAACATTGGTATTTCAGATGCAGGATCGAGAGGATTTTGCATTGCAAAATCCTATTCCTATCTCTTCAAATGACATGTAGAGGGTGAGATTTTCACAGAAGGTGTGGAAAGCACATAAAAAAAGGGACATATATCTCACTTGTATTCTGGTACACATTCAAAATACAATCTACTCTAATATCAAACTCATATGCAAAAAAATCTTCTTTATTTGATAAAAATGGTGTCAATTACAATTTCTTCTCTGCTTCAAGAATTTTTCAAAAAAAATTCTTTAGAAAACCAATATATAAGTCTAAAAACTTAAATAAATCCAAATTCACATGGAAAAGATAAGGATTAGTCTTCTTTGAGTTAAAATAAGACTAAAATCCTTTTACAAAATTAAATAAAGGCCTTAAAACATCCATATTTTAAAAAAATTGCATGTTCTTCATTTTTTGCATAGAATTTAGAAGTGGTGGGCCCATGTTGACTTGAAAACATTAATTGCATGAAAATAATGCCATAAAATAGAACATAAATCCATATTGAAGGTGATTTTAAGTTCTTTAAAGTCTTTACCTTGCATGAAAATCATGGAAGATGCATGAAACTAGTCAAACTAGTCAACTGAAGAGATTTGACCTTTAAGGACTAGTTAACTCAACATGAGCTCAACTTGCATGAACTAAAACTTTTGGATTGATTTTATAATTATATATCAATTTAAAAAATATATATTACATGTGATAACTTCAAAATTAATGCAGTTTATAGATTTTCAATGCCTTTCTTTACTTGCTTGATTGACCAATTATGCCTATTAAGCTAATTAGGCCTAATATCCTATCATATTACATTTGTAATCCTTTAAACCTAAAAAAAATGCCATGAAACCTTAAAAAATAATTAAATATACCTGTAAAAACTTTACTCATCACAATATATTTGATTTTGATGAGAAAACACTCGCCATTTAGTCAATAGGGTTGACTAGGCCTATTTTGCTCCATTCTTTTATAGACTTGCCATTTTGATTAAGTTATTTGTGATACTTATAATATGATTTATGACCAAAATAAAATTTTAGGATGACTATCAAGTCTTAATATTTTATCTCTATTGATCATATTTCATTGAAGTGTCATGTACTTCATTTTACATGCTTTTTTCCATAAAAAACATGATTTCTAAGCTCATCCATACATCTCCATGCATAAAATTAATATTTTAAAAGTCTTATGTTTGATCCAATATTATTTTATTGTAATAAAATCATTTTTTTGCAAAATTGGTTTTCTGAGGGTTTAGGCATGCTTTGAAGCTAAATTTTCAAAATGATGGTTCATGAAGTGTAGACCTCCAAATCCCAAAATTTTTATAATGATTTATGTAAAAATTACCCCCCTAAAATACATAAAAATATTGGGTTCCCATGCAAAATATATGAAAATTTATCTTGTGGAGAAATGTACCTTTGGGGTTTTGACTGCATTCTGAGCTACCTACACTCTTAATGATTTTTGATAAAAAAAATCACTCAAATAGTCTATATTTTTCATGATTTATAATTATATATGACTAATAAAAACATACTAAGAGTGTTAATCTAAACTCTATAGGTGGTGAAATATATGAGCATCTAAACAGGAGGCTAGGAACGGTGTCAAGAACTGAAAAAATAAAAATTTCAACAAAATGAAAATAAATATTCACATTATTCCCAGTACCTAAAAAAATCCTCATGGGGGTTATAACATGATATACAATTACTTTAAAAACACATTTTACTTGAAAAGTCAAAAAACCCCTTTTTGGCCTTTATGCTTGTTTGTTTGCAAAAGCCTATATAAGCATGGTTTGCTTAAAATATAAAGTTTTGACACTATTTAAAGGTATTATTATGATGTAAAAATATCATACCATGATTTTAAAAAAATTATTTAGACTTAGAAACCTCTGTGTCACTCTAGAATAATGCCTACTCTGATGGTGATCTCCAACGAACATGCTAAGGACTGTTACAAAAAATCAAGTATATCCACTCATCCAATGAACATTATAATTTTTCAAAAGGTTCCTCAAATCATGATGACCTTGTGTAAAAAATTTGAGGTCCTAAAACCACTTGAAGCTCTTAGAATCCTCAATTTTCTCTCAAAATTGATCCCTGTGCATGGATTATCTACATATTTTAACTTGACAATGCTCTTTTGAAATGATAATGACCCATTTACAATTAATTTTTGAAATTTTTTTCCAAAATAAGTGTTTCTTATGCCACAATTCTTTGGCTTGACTAATTTTAAAAGGCTATAACTGATTTTAGTAAAGTTTTGTATGATAGGAGTAGTAATTTGGCCTTGATAGGTCAAATTACTAATAGGTCATTTTTTTCAAAATTGTGTGTTTTTTATGAATCTCATAGATAAGTGTAAAAAACCCATTGTTAAGAGGGATGAAATAAAAGAGAAGGAAAAGATGCCTTCCAGTGTGGAATCTCCCATTGATACTACTAGGGTTTCATCACTAAGGGTTAAAGTCTCTAAGATGGCTCAATAGAAAATATAGCATTAGGACACCCCCTTAGTAGATATCCACCTTCACCATGATAAATTATACAAGGGAGAGTTGGCTATCCCATAGAAAACTCAGCAATAAAATAGGCCATGAATAATTATGCAAGACCATGGTATAGTAGATAAGGGAGAGAAAGTTGATGAAGATATTTAGTCTCTTAGAGAGGAAGGAGAAATAGTGGTGGAGGAACATAAAGAAGATCTACCTGTCTTAATAAATTTTCAAGAGGATGTGTATACCAATGATACTTCTGAGATCTTCAGTGGATTTTTGGTAGAAGAATGGACTCATGTTGACAAAGGTAGGAATAAAAAATATTTGAATAAGAAAGATGTGGGAAATGAGAATAAACAAGGGAGACTTTATCAAATAGATACAAGATCAAGGGAGGCATCTAAATAGGTTTATATAGGTAGAAAAAAAACTCTGGAGAACCTCTCAAGATTCAAAATATTTAAGAAATGACCAAACTTATGTGGGTCTACTCAGAAGGGAGATGTACTATTAGTTAGATTGGCATTGTTTTGATTCTATCTATGAAGGTTATTTCTTGGAATATTAGGGGGCCTAATATTCCTCACAAAAAAAATTGGTTAAAATTTACATTTTGGATATTAAATTTGATATTCTTATGTTCCAAAAAACCAAAATGACTAATGTAAACTTGCCTGATTCTATAAATTATATCTAGCAAGGGGCAATGTTTTGTATTAGTGCATCTCAAGGTGCATATAAAGGTTTGGCCATCCTTTAGAACCCTAATTTATTGGTAGGAGATGAGTTGATTATCCATAAAATCTTTTTTTTATCATGTTTAGATCTTAGAATGGGCAAGAAAGATAGAATCTTGTGAATGTTTATGCCCCTAATTCTAGACTAGAAAGAAAAAATCTCTGGACCTCTTTAAACTCAACTTTGCCTATTGATCCTGCTTCACATTAGATGTTAGTGGTAGATTTAAATACCTCACTTTATCCCTCTAAGAAATTGGGAGGGTTGGATGACTATTCTGACAGTATGGAGGACTTGGCTAGTTTTCTCACTTGTATGGGTAAAATGGATATTGATATTGAGGGAACTAGATTTACTTAGTCTAAAAAATGAATGAGAAACAATCTAATTTAGGGTAAACATGATAGGGTTTTGATTTCTAATTCTTGATATATTCTCCCCCTTTTTACAATATGAGGCCCTTTATAGAGTGGGATCGAACCATAATCCTATAATTATCAAATGGAATATCTAGAGAAGAAGGATAGCTTTCCCTTTCAAGTATGAAATTATGTGGGCTTCACATCTAGGTTTCAAATATCTTGTTTCTCAATGGTGGAATAATCCTATTAAAGGTACAATTATCTTTCATCTAGCCCATAAGATTTAAAATGTTAAGAAAAATGTTAAAGGCTAGAATAAATATATGTTAAGAGATATTTTCAAACATGATTTTCATCTTCCAATCTTAAGGATATGCCGGATATAATGGTTGATGGTATAAATCATGTGGAGTTCCATAAACAAGAGAGAAATCTAAGAGATGAGTGACATAAACTTAATTTGAGGGAGGAAACATTATGGAAACAAAAATCAAGAATCCAATGGCTGATAGAAGGGGATATAAATACTAATTTTTTTCACTAGTCTACTTTAAAACATAGGCGTAGAAATATTATAAATAAAATTTATGATGAAAATGATATTTCTATGATTGAAGACGACCAGATTGTATTGGCTACCTCAAATGTTTTTAACAAGCTATTGCATAAAAATGAGGATAATGAAGAAGTTACTCAAGACCTATTAGATATTATTCCTCAAGTTATATATGATCTTAAGATTGTAGCCTTGGATAATATTATTATAGATGAAGAAATCAAAACAATTGTTTTGTCCTTTGGATCCTCAAAGCCCTTGGTCATGATGGATTTCCTCTATCTTTCTTTTAATATTTTTTGGATATTATTGGTAAGGATGTCATAGCTACTGATGGGGACATCTTTAAAATAGGGAACATTTTAAAGGAATTCAATTCTACTTTCATTTTTTTTGTCCCAAAGAAATGCAATGTTATTTCCTTTAGTGATTATAGACCAATAAATTTATTCAACATTGTGTATAAAATATTTTCTAAACTTTTATTTTATATGATTAAACCTTTGCTACAAAAAATTATTTCTCAGAATCAGAAAGGATTTGTCCCAAGTAGACAAATTATGGATACGGTTATTACTACACATGAGGTATTGCACTCTATAGATCATAGAAAAAAGGAGGGATGGTTTTAATGTTGGATATCTCTAAAGCTTATGATAGAGTTTCTTGGTCCTTCTTATTTGAGGTTTTGAAAATGTTTGGTTTTAAAGGTAAATTCCTTCAGTTGATAATAGAGTGTGTTACATCTCCAAGATATTCTATAATGGTTGATGGTTCCCCTAGAGGATTATTCAATAGTGGTAGGGATTTAAGGCAAGGAGACCCTTTATCTCCTTGTCTCTTTATTATTGTGGTAGAGGTTATTGGTATAAATATTACTAGATTGGTGAATTCTAATAAGCTTAAGGGTATCAAACTAGCCTCTTCTATCCCTTCTCATTAACAATTTGTTGATGACACTATATTATTTGGTACTTCTTCTATCAAAGAAGCTAAGGAATGGAAACAAAAAAGTTGATCTATGCAAAAGTTTTTGATCAGCAAATAAACTATGAGAAAAGAAAAATTTACTTCTTTAATACTACAAATATTTTTCAAGACAAAATTGTTAAAATTTTGGGATGTTCCAAGGCTTCCCTTCTTGATTCTTACTTAGGCTTACCTTTATCCACCCAAAAAAATTATAATGCCTACTGGTTCAAAATGGTGGAAAGAGTTAAATAGAAGTTAGATGGTTGCAAAGATAAGTTATTAAGTGAAGCAAGAAAGTATCAACTCTTAAAATCTTTGCTTTAGAATATTCTTGTTTATTACCTTACACTTTTTAATATCCTAGCCTTTATTTTTTGATAAAATAGAACAAATTAAAAAAATAAAAAATGGTCTAGATTTGAGGGAAAAATGATGGATCTTATTAATTGGGACACTATTTGTACAACCAAATAAAAGGGTGGATTAGGCATGAGAAAGATTAGATATTTCAACAAAGTTCTCTTAAAAGTTGGATTGTATATTATAAAAGAGGAGAAAGATTGGGTTCATATATTCAAAGATAAATACTTTGGTGGTAATGAGATTCACAACTTCACTCATAATATTCCTTTTCATATAGGGTTTATAATTTGGAATGGGGTGCTCAAAATTAGAAGAGTTATATCTATGGAGCTAATATGGAGAGTTGGTAATAGCCAGCTGATTATTTTTGGGAAGATGTGTGGAAGCACAATCATCCTCTCTCAAGCCATCCTACATTTTTTGTCTTGAAAACTAATTGTTTAAGGATCTTTGGGGATACGCTAGATGGGTATGTCTCATTTTATAATGGAATACCACATTGGAAGGACTTAAATATATCTTTAAATAGTCATGGTCTAAGAAATATTATTAGTTAATTCCAGGGAACATGGGAGATTTTTATTTCTTCAAGAAAAATAGACAAGATGAATTGATTTGGAAACCTCATGTTTTAGGAACCTTCAATGTAGCTATTGCTTACTCCTTATTATCTATTTTTCTCAATAGCAACAAGGAATGGAGAATAGTTTGGAACCATAGATTTATTCCTAAAATTAACAATTTTTAGTGGATAGCAAACCATTATAAGATCTTAACTTTGGATAATTTTCAAAAGAGAAGTTATGAATTACCCAAAAAATGTTATTGTTGTTGTCAAGATGAATAAAGTATAAACCATTTATTTCTACATTGGTATTTTACTAGAGAGATATGGGGATAAATTCTTCAAAAGTTAGAGATAGAGTGGGTCATGCCTAAAGTGCTTGACACCTTTCTTCCTATTTGGTTTAAGGCTCCTCCTTTTATGTACCCTATTTTTAGAGACTTATGGATTCAGACTCTACATGTTGTTTGGGGGATTTGGAATGAAAGGAATAATAAGATATTTAGAAAATATATGATAGGTATTGATCATCTTATACACTCTATTGGCTATGCTATTTATGAAAACATTAATGTGGCTAAGATAAGAAAGTCTAAGTCTCCTCCTTTTGACCAAGATGTAATAATTTGTAAAAATTGGAACATCACTCATAATCTTAATGACATGGGTTATCAAAAAGACTACATAAAGAAGAAAACTAGATGAATATGTCACCAAATTTTTTAGGTTAAACTTAGTTTTGATGGAAACTCAAAAGGTAATCCAAGGCCTTCCTCTATGGGAGGAATTATAATAAATGAAAAAGGTAAAATTATTGAGTGTTATGATAAACCTATAAGAAGGGCTTCTAATAACTTTGTTAAAACTTATTCTTTGTGGTGGGGTCTCCAAAAAATTCAATCTTATGGTTTTAATCAAGTGGAAGTGGAAGGGTGACTCTAAGGTAGTGCTTGATATGGTCACTATATCTTTGAATATTCCCTAGGAGCTTAGGGACTAAATTGACGATATAAAAAATTCTATTTCTAATATTCCTAATATTAAAAGCTACCATGTGTATAGAGAAGGAAACCATGTTGTCGATAAAATATTCAACCTTGGTATTAATTTTAATGGAAATTGGTCTACCACCTTGGTTGATAAATTGCCATGAGGAATAAAAAATATTGGTTTTAGTGATGCAAAGGCTAAAAGCTTACCATGCCACTAATGTTTTGATAAGGAATCCTTTTCCTTGATCGATGATTATTTTCATAGAATTCAAAACATTATTTCCTAAGATTAAGTTATTTTTTCTTATTCATCATATTATTATGATGACTAGTTCAAATATCTAGACTATTGTGAAGAGATCTCAAGTATAGTTTTTAAAAAAAAACTATTATGAAAAATCATTCCACCCTTTGTGAGAATAGGGGCCTTTCTATAAATATTAATAATGACACCTACTCTCATTATTCGACCAAGGGATTTTTTATAAAGATTAATGATGACACCTACTCTCATTTTGCTATCATTATCGACACCCTAAATGTTATGATCATGTGTTTAAAATATTCATATTACTATAACAAACTTTTTAACGATCCTATTCAAGGGTTATATAGGTTTTTTGTTCCGATTGTTTTTTATTACAAAATGTGGGGTAGTTGTTATGAGTGGAACTAGATTCAAGTGAAATTTTGAACAAGTCTTAGGTGTGGGGTATCTTTGAATAAGGAGGCCTTAGTAACTATATGAAGTTTATGTAGGGTTTTGATGAGGCTATTTCTAAGCAATTTATTAACTCTTGGAGAAATTGGGAGGTGACTATAAATGGGATATCATTTATTATCATAGTGGAATTAATTGTGGAAACCACAGGCCAATCATTGGATGGTATAAAGGTACAAAAAGTGGTGAATAGGGATTATAAAGAATTCATGGACAAATTTCTAGAGGAAGATGAAACCTTGACTAGACATCAAAATGTGTACCACATAATGGAACTACCTATACCTTGAGGAATGGTTTCTTACCATCTAATGAAATATTTCACTCTATAAGGAAGATTTGAGACTATTCATAGCTATCACTTTCCCCAGCTTGATCATCTTTGATACATTAATTTTATAAGCTTCCCCTTTTTTATTTTGTCTTCCCTTCAAGGAAGCATTATAAAGGGAGCTAATCCTCCTCTTTACCAAGGATTAATGTCAGCATTATAGGAATTCAATGTTATGTTAAACCCTCGTATTCCATAAGAAAAATGTAGGGATGTGGCTAATAAAATTAGGTTACATAAGGGAAAGACAAAACTTGTAAACACTACTAGTGTCTCTTCTACTAGTAAATTTGATAGTTCCCATAAGGTTAAGGAGACTAAAAATAAATTTCCTAACACCTATAAAGGAAAATACCCTGATTCTAACCCTAGCCTAGTTACTCCTTAGTTCCATCAAAATATAAAGTTTGTGATTCAGGTTAATGATTATCTAGAAAATATTATGTTGTCCCTAAAAAAATAGAATGTGGAATCCCCTACTGATAAAAAGCCTAATTTTTTCACCATCAAATTTGATGTAGTGAAGGTTAATCTAGCTTCTAAGTTTTTTGACAATGAAGATAACCCTAGGTAGACTAATGTTCCTTTTGAGAGGAGATCTACAAGAAAAACTAAGAATAATTTGAAAAATAATTCTAGTAACAAAATTAAACACAAATAAATCAATGATGTTTTAATTGAGGATATTACTTTTGATTCCCCATCTGAGGAAAATACAAAGAATGTTGATGCAGTAGGTCAAAGATTAAAGGCATAAAAGGATAAGGAAATTCACTATGTGGGTTTTGAGGAATAAAACCAATGTTATGAATAGGGTGAGGAAAGGTAATTTAAGATTGATGAACATAATCAATTTCATAGGAATGAGGACTTTAAAAGAAATCCTTTCTAGGACAACTATTTTGAAGATATCTAGATAGACATTGGGAATTTTTGAAACTTAGTTAAAAAATTCTAAAAAATTGTTAGTCATCATACCAACACTAACCTTTAGGATTTATCATAAAACCCTCTAAAAATGGAATAATTTTTTAACAAAAGGATTAACTATTTCACATGCCAATAGAGCTAGAGTAACATGTTTGAAATGTGTCAAATTTTTCAAAGCAAAATTCAAAATTTTGGAGAAATTCCTTAAGGATCTGGCTAACTTCAGTAATGGGATTATGACTACCACTACTAATGAGGTGAATAATATTAAGATCCAACTGGAGAAATGGAAATATCAGTAGGATGAAGGATATGAAAAAGATAAAAGACAAAATAATGAAAGAGAATCATCTTCTTGGTAGAAGGTGTGGATGAAATTGAAAAATGACTAGAATACTCCAAAGTTTTAGTTTTACTATTTGGTTTGTTATTGAAGCTATGCTCTTATCGTGTTATGACTATTTTATTCTTATGATCTTGGCCATTTGGTTATTATTAGGATGAATAGTTACAATGATACTATGTCATGTTTTATGTTACTATGTTTTTGGGTCTTGGTTCCCTATCCCTTTTGGGGTTATTTTTAGGGAGATTAAGTTACATATTGTTATTATAGGGGGTTCCTTTTTTTTCCTTACAAATGTTTAGTTAATACTTTCTCAGGTGATACCCTAGCCCTTAAAGGGTTATTATTATGATTTTTTTAAATTATAATTCAGTACTAATCTACCATTTGTTTGGGTCTAGGACCTTTTCCCTATCTAATGTAAAAAAAATATGATTCTAATCAAACCTATGTGTTAACCTCAAATAACATGCCACACACAATGCCCCCAAATTTATCAAATATAATATAAAATTAAGTAATTATGTAAACTAAGACTATCAAACTTTTACATATTGTCATGCGTAAACTGAGATTCTAATAAATTATAGAGATGCCAATTTTTTAGGAATTTTTCCAATAACAGTGGGGAGGAAAAGATATTATTGATCCATTTTCCAATTGGGAAATCCTATCCAAAATCACTTTATCTACATTTTATGAGAATAAAATAATGTTAACTATGTTATAACTACAAAGTTTTATCTATGTTGATTTGGGAGGTCCACTCTCTAAGACAATTATATATGAATGTCTCCTCTTTTGATGTGAGTCATTCAACTTGTCCAATAAATTAACTCAAATTAAAAGGCTATGGGATTTATTTTTGTGACAAAAATATGTAAATTTGGGTAACAGTGATAACATGGAGATGCATGAAATCATCATATAGATAAAATTAACATATTAGTAATGTGAGATGCATGTAGTAACAATCATTCCTAAAAATAATGTTTAGATAGATGTTAGTATCAGGTACAAGCATAAGTTATCAAATTGATGATAGTCTATTGTTATACCTCTCATTTAACCAATCAATGGATTGGTGTCATTTTCTTACTAGGTCTAGTGTGAAAGGCTATATGTAATGAGATATTGGATATTTAAGTTTACAATTCAGTGTTTTGGGGGTTTTTACTCTTCTATTGATATCTAAATCCTAAGGACAACAAATAAGATTATAATTCTGTGTTGCAAAAAAGTAAATCTAGAAATCTTTGCTAACTGAGTATCTCTTATGGAATTCCTTGTTAAAAGGATTCTTTAGTTCACACCATCAACAACCAGAATTTAAGCATATGGAATAATACACTATGGTGTCCTCACTCGAGCTGCCTAATTATGTAGGACAATGTGGTATTTTGGACTATGAGAGTGTTGATTTCCTATTGTCACCTAGACTATTTCTTGATAGAATATGAATTAAAAAACTCTATTTATTATGAGATTAAAAGACACACTTTGTAAAAATAAAACTCACTTGCATTAAATTGAAGAAAACTTTGCATGTAATGGAAACACAATTTACATTAAAAGGGAAATCAAACTTTTCATTGAAATGGAAATCATGCTTATGTTGAAAAGCAAAATCACACTTTGTAGTAAAATGAACTATACCTAAACTAATCAAATATACTTTTAAACTATAAACTAAAAAATACCAATTGTGCTGATCTTCAAAAATAAGTGGGCCCTTGATCCTTCCTTAGAACATGTTCAACCTTTAATTAGTGATGAAAATGAATGCTAAACTTTATTTCATTATCAAAATAAACATAACTAGATGCACAAAATTATAGTTGAATATTTCTTCTTTTTATTCTCTATTATCTAATTTATTATCATTGATTGATTATCTAGAATGAGGAGACACATATTTAATACACATCTAAAAAATTATTCATATAATATAAAATTTGGTGATCTAAATAGCCAGATCCACTTATCCAAAATAGAAGATCTAGGAATTAGATCTCACACTTATAGGGAAACATTGAAACTGAGTGAACTATCAAGTTTTAAAAAATATAAATACATTTGTATCAAGATTAATTTAGACTATTAAAATGAATAGTAATGTCTAAAATAAGATATATAAAGAATTAAAATATTGGCCATATTTGGCCAACATACCAAGAATGTACTAAGGGCCATATTTTCCCAACATACTAAGCATGTGCCTAGTGGCTAATGGTCTTGATGTAGAGAAAGAGGCAGAGTTCCTGATTGATCAAATGATCAAAATGGATTGTACAAGATCTATATGGAATGAGTGGAATAAAGAGATCATTACTATCTTCATCTAGAGGGTATTATTGATGCTTCCAATTTCTCTATAGAGTGTTCCTTAGTGTTGATGAACACTTCTCATTTTAGGATTACAAGAATCCAAGGCATGATTTGTAATTTTTGAAAAGTAGTGTGTTTATGGTGGAATAGTCAACAAAGTATGAGATCTTCCCACAAAATTTATTTGATGTGGTGGTTGGGAGCCACCAGGGTCTAAGTCTTTGTAGTTTTTGTAGTCTTCCTGGTCAAAATTTCTAAATCTAATTTAACCTAAGTGAATATTTATATTAATCTTTAAACTAAAGTGAGCATTGATAAAAATCAAGCAAAATCTAGGGTAAGGCAAAGAAGAAATGTGACTTTAAGAATTAGTCTCAAACATAATGAAAAATTTCTATTCAATTTGAGCATACATTTAACCAATTAGTGATGCAACATAACATAAGCTCAAGCTTCAACAAACACCAAGAAAGATTCAAAGGAAAATATAAAGATCATGAGTAAATTTCAAGATTACTTAAATATTTTTCTATGTTAATCTGTATTTCATAAGAAAATTCAAATACAGAGCAAATAAAATGAAGTAAACTTAGAATCATTCAATTAGTCTAGCACATCACAAACTAGAAACCTCATGAACATGAAATAGAGCTCATCTATCCAAGAACCATTCAAATCTAAGACATCCATATTCGATTAAGGGAAAGAAGAAATAATGTAACATAATGCAAAAAAATCTTTATAGAATTTAAATTTTATTAATTGATCCAGTATAAAATTTGCTCAAAATCTCTCCCTTTACAAATGGAAACACTTGCCTATTTATAAGACATAGGTAGTGTAACATTCATCTTTCTTTCAAACTTTTATAAGCAGTAAGGACAGCTAACATTTTATAAATATATCTATATTACATATGGTGTTTAAGTGCCTATTAGATCAAAAGACTAATATATGCTAACAAACTAGCATATATGATTTACAAAAGAATATTATTGAATTTGATCTTGGGCTAGTGGGCCCACTTGATCACTTAGGCTAAAAGAAGTCTTCCACCCTGGTGTATTATTCTTTTATTAGATCAAAATCCACTATGGGATTTATTAGACTCTCTTCTTCATATTCAACTAATGTATCATATTCTTTGTCACTTCTCATGATGACCTCTTATAAGCACCTTCCTTCTACTATTTGCTCTCCTATGGTGAGGATGACACTAAGGAATTCTGAATTATCTTTATTGGATTGACCTTATTTTTCATCCTTGATGCCTTAGATGAAGGCTTGGACTCCTTGATATAATTCCATGTCATACATTAGGCTAGTGGTAGTAGGTTGAGAAGGGGTCACTAACAAGGTTCTTAGTAACTTCTCAATTCTATTCACCAAGTCCTTATCTTCCTCTATGAAGTCACTAGCCTTTTTGTACCATGAAATTAATTCTTACATTTTATTTGTTAGGATCCCTTGAATGGCATTTAATTTCCTTTTTTTAATCATCTTGAAATTTAAGTGCTACTTGGTGACATGTACTTTGATCAGCTCTACCACCTAGTCTTTGGTTTCTTACCATTTATATATCAATGTTTGTGCCTTTTTAGATTTAAGTTCCAAGGTATTAAGCCTAATTTTGATGGCCTTTAATCATTCAAAGGCATCTAGGAGGTACTTATTTAACATATTTAGTAGGTCCTCCCGAATTGATAGTGAGACTTGGGCATCCAAGTCTTTTTTCTCTTTCTCCAAGTTTAAGATTCTTTGCTTCATTCCTTGTATTACCACCATAACCACTACTGATTAGGCTTGTACTAGACTTGCATTATCTTCTTGATGAATGGGGTTCTCCCCTGCTACCTAGCCTTGGACTCGAGTGAGTCTTACAAATGGTTCCACTCTTTGGAGATTGACTTCTTTACTTCCAATGGTTTCTTTCTTTGTAGTGACTTTCTCTAATCTAGCAGTATCAGGGTTAAATTTCACCTTTGGATATAATTTTAAAGGCTTTAAAGACTCTAGTTTTTTGAGACCATCCCCACTTGATTCCCATAATTCTTCCATTTTCTTTCTAATCTCCTTATTATCCTCAATCATTCTCCTTTCTTCCTGCTCCTTCATGAAATCTAAAATCTAGGGCTAGACTTCATAATAGACTTCAACATTGGTAGTGCCAATCAAAGCCCATGAATGCATCTAAGAGGGTATCTTTTAGAACATCCCATAAATGAACTAGTTAGGGATGATAGGTCCATGTATAGGAAATTCATCACTAAACAAGTTCATCTCACTTGTTGGGTGAATCCATTTGGGTTTCCTTGAGGCTCTAGGCACTAAATCCATATCTATCTCCTTCTTTATTTTGGTCACAAGGACCACATTTAAGGCAACTCATTTGCTTTTGTCTATCTCTTTAGCTTGAGGACCTTAAATTAGTGCCACCTTAGTTATGGATTCTCCTTATTCATCCCCTTCCTTGTCTGACCCATATGTATCTACAAATTCCATTAAAAATTCATCCACTATTTTATAAGGTTCCAAGGAAACCATATCAAGGTATTTAATATGGAAAGGGGGTATTTGAGGTAGAGATAAGGTAGAGGGTCCCTCTCCTAGCCTATGTTATATATTTTGTTCACTAGGTCCTTCAATTTTGGGCACTTGTGGCTAAGGTGGTTGTTGTTGCTAGAGTGGACCTTGAGGAACTTGTGATAGACCCAAAGTGGAAGGTAAGAGGTGGTATTTCAAGGGATTCATTTTACATATTTTTCTTAATGGTTTTTATTCTAATTTGAATCCATTCCCCTTAAACCTAGCCAACACTTCCTCAAAGTTGGTTGCCTTTTTGTATAAGTGGTCATATAGAACTAATTGATGTTCATAAGGCACCTTATGCAGTTATTTGGATTGTAGATGGAAGAGCACATTACCCTTTGGATCCCATTTCTTGAGGTCTTCTAATTAGAAGCAAAATATCTCTCTACTCATTGCTAAGATATATAATTGATTTCATCCATGGATCATTATCTTCCCAATCAGATATGGGAAGATTTGTAGGATGCCTTTCTTCTTTTCTATGCATATATGGTCCATACCATGAAAGATTTTAAGAGAAATCACACTATAAACCATCTTGATTAGGACATTTACTAGTAATCTAAATGGTTGTGTTTGGATTACTTTAATCTTGATGACCGTATAATCAAGATAGAGCCATATGTCACCAATGGGCTCTACAAATTGCCTAATGAGGCGGTGAACCCTGGGCATTGGACTTCGAGTAATTATCCCAACTAGAGTGGGATATATGCAATCACAAATGAATTACATGTGGTCTTTATACTTGAATATGTGAAATTTGGAGTAAGGGTGAGAAATGGTAATCTTACTACAAGGGGACCAATTCATGATGGCAGGGAAGAAGGTTGAGGCCATGAAATTATCTAATAAGTAAGACATCACTGTGAATAGCTAGCTTGTCTTCCTTTTAATTCCATTAAATTGTCTCCCTAATTGGAAAATTATAATTTCTCTAATAGGTAGAGTTAGCTTCTCTTCTATCATGAAATAGACATAGGAGACCCACCTAGGGTCAACATAGGATGTGATTTTTGCTCCAGAAGCCCCATTCAACAAAGTCATGATGATTCCAATCCCTTCCCTAAATTGTATAGTTAGGATTTTACCATCATGGTTTCTCATTACATGATTTCCTCTATCCAACTAGGGTCTTAAGATATTCCTAGTGATCCATTCTTTGATTCTAGGGAGGTTTATGTGAGTCCTGGGAAGCTTATATTAGACTTCAAAATATACTAGAGCTACATAAGGTGCCCTATTTGATATACCATCTTTTATTATCTAGTCTCATCTACTCTACAATCAATGAATATAGAAGCTAGGATATTGATACAATGGAGTACCTCTAGTTTGGTATCTATGAGGTGAAATATAGATATCTGAATTACTACCAAATATTCATGTCTCCTATGAACTACAATAATTCATTGCTCATTTGGAGCTAATGGTTATAGAAGGTCGATTATAAAGAAGATTTTTAACTAGTTCTTCATACCATTGTTCAAGGCTCCCACATCCAATTCTATATCTTTGTATTGTCTTCCTTCATTGTCAGTTGACAAGTAAACCTATTTCTCATCTTGCCATTGTTGTCTTACTATAGTAATAATTACTCAATTTGTTTGATTTCTCTTTGACTATAGGATTTGACTAAGTCTTTTTAGCTCTTCCTAAGGTGATTTTAGCTCTTTTGAATGAAATTATGGCTCAATTGAATAAGGAATAGTGTTTTATGTTGGTGATCAAGGGATTTTATTACTTTAATGGTGTAGGTGGTGAATTCATAAATTTTTTCATGTTACTCCCATGAATGTCCTTTTAGAAGCTAGTTATTAGTCTTTGAAATTTCCTTCATTTCATACTATTGGCTTAGATCTATGAGTGACTGTGATCCATTGATCTCAATCTATGAATTCTTTTCTGATTGGTCACCTTTGTTATGCATTATCCTCATTAAAAAGTCTTCAACCATTTTTTAGCATCGGATCAAATCCTATGATGAAATGCAAGCCATTGGATCTATGAAGATGCACATAAAATAAGCTTCAAGCCTTGATAAAAACTTAGGTTAAAAGTCATTATACGAAGTTTTCATGTTAACATATATGAAGGGATATTTTAAAGGGTTGAGAAATATATCCCTTCATTAGGATAAAACTTTAGACTATTTTAAATTTGATGTCCTCACAAACATCAAATATGTTTTCATGAACGTCAAATGATGGGTGTGAGGCTATCAAATTTAAGGTCATCTAATTTACATAGACTATCTTAAATTTGACATCTTCATGGATGTCAAAAAATTTCTCATGGACATCAAATGATGGGTGTGAGGCTATAAAATTTAAGCTCATTTAATGTACTTAGAGGGCTTTAGCTTAAGCCTTACAGTCATGTTGTGTTGAAAAATACATTATTATTTAAGATGAAAGTACTTTCTTTAGGCCATTTGACCAAGTATTCAAGCTTTGAGATTGGTTATGTCTTTTTTGATTGGATACTTAAACTTTGACTAGATTGTAAGCCTTTGGCCATTTCACACTATCAGATCAAATCCTAAGATGAAGTGTGGACCATCAAATCTGTGAAGATGCACATGACTTAATGAGCTCTAAGCTTTGATATGACTTAGGTAAAAGTATGTTTCCTAAGTTTAATTATGTTAAAAAACACATGGGGTTATTTTAAGGGTTGAGAAACACATACATTTGCTAGGCCTCAAGGTTATAATGCATTGAAAATTCTTCAATGATTTTTCACTATCAGATTGGATCTATGAGTAAGCATGGACCATTAATTGCGATCTATGTACTTATTAACAATTGGTCCCAATTTTTTTGAAGTGTATGTTTCAAAAAAGCTAAAGGGTTTATTTGTTTTAGACAAAATATCTTTAAGAAATAATGTGAAAAATAATTTCTTTGAAGGGCACTTTCTTCTAAAGTGAATCAAGATAACTTTCCTAGAGGGACACTTCAAGAAACTTTGAAGGGTACTTTCTACCAAAGTGGACTGACACAACTTTCCCAAAGGGACAGTTCAAGATAATCCAAAGGGTCACTTCAAGAAAGTGCCTCAAAGTTAGGATTCAAACATTGCTTTGGTGTTTTGGTGGGCCCATTTAATTTCATTTGATTCACACTAGCCAGTTAGATCTATGAGATAGTGAGATCCATTAGATCCACAAAGATGCATGAAGTTTAAACAAGTAATAAGATAACAAGCTTTCTTAAGGCTAAGACTTCAGACTTATAAAGGCAAACAAATTATGAAAAAGAACCCAAAGTAAGAGGGGTTAAGAAACCTAAAAAAGTCTTCCCTCCAACTTTTGAATTTAAAATTTAGGGTTTTCTACAGGGGAAACCTAGCCTTCTTTATTTAACCTACAATTCAATCTTCAAATATAAATCATTAGCAAAGTTAGTCCAAAAACATAATCATTATCATTAATCATGTATAAATCACATCCCTTTCAAGTGGATGATCTTAAAATTCTAAAAAAATTAACCTTTTCAAGAAATCTTTCAAGGTTCAAATGTTTTTAAACATTCATAAGGGTACCCCATTCACAAAATCAAGAAAGTGGTGGGGATTTTAATCTAACAAATGGTGACTCATATGGGAAACATAGAAATATGTTAGAACCTAAGGCTCTAGTTTAGACCAATACATAAGTCTTTCATCCATTGGGTCCATAACATTATCTAAATCAAACCTTGATTGGTATAAACCTCACGTGTAAAATTCAAACTCATAATGCTAAAAAATATACACGTAGTGTGTTCTTTGATTCTACTTATTGTTTGTCATGGAACTTTAGAAGATAACATCCTGGTCATACCTTTGGTCATAACATTGACATGGAGCATTTTGGATATTCATTTAGAATAGTTGCTCTTAGTTCAAAGAAGGCTTGGATTTCTCTACTTTTAGCTAGGCATCCATACCTCTAACAGAGATACCTTTGGTCCCACTCAAGGCCTTGCTTTACTTCCAACCAAGCATCCATAGCCCTGGTGAAGGTTACCAAAATCACCTTTGCTTCTTATCTATATATTTTGTAATAAGTTCCTTATTTTTTGTATTTTATAGGTCTTTTTTCAAAGTTTGGGATCCAATATAGCCTAGTTTTAAGGATTTGGTCAAGTGTTTGATTCTTAGGGTAATTAATTTTAGTTGTAACCTCTATCCCAAATAAGGATGTGTTTTAAGTGCTAGCATGAAATATGCCTCAATAACCTATGTTTTATTCTAACACATATGATTATTATTTCAACCAAACCTTTATTTAAGATTATGATTAAGAATTGTCATGATAATCAACTTCTATATCAATATATACCATTATCTTTGATTTGCATCATGGTGCTTTGTGACAGCCTATGTTCATCATTACAAGATTCATATCCCTAATTCAAGATACTAGGATTTTGAGACATCTATGAAAATTTGAGAAAAAAACTATTTACAAGACTTTTTGGAAAAAAGAGATAAAAACCAAGCAAAAGAAAACAAAACACAAAGTAAACAAACAATAGAAAGTAATAAGAAAGAAGCAAACAAATATGTATAAACAAGAAAGGAAAGGAAGAAAAGAAACTAGTTAGCCGACCTACTCTACTTTAACAAGTCTTACATAGTTTAATCCATAAAGATCCATAGTGGAGAAGTAACAAAGTAATTCTTGAGATACTTCCCATTGGTGGGAAAGGTGAACTCTACTCCTTAGAGGTCTTTCAGCTTAAAGGTATTTTTTCCTAATGTCTCTAAAATTTGATATTGCCCAATCCACAAAGATGTGAATTTTCCATACTTCCCTTTTGTCTCTAAAGCTTTGTCTTAGAGGAGGACTAATTCTCCTTCCATGAACACTTTGATTTGGATCTTTTATCAAACCACCTTTTCACTATTGTTTGATGCCTACTAATGTTAGCATATGCTTTGTCTCTGATATCTTAAATTTGAATAGTGTCTTTGATATCTTCCATTTGAATAATGTTCATTGATTGAGGTTGGTCTTGTGGGCCAAGATATACTATATGGTAGTCCTTTCAAATCACTTTAGGTACCTTAAGTACCTCTATAATCTTATCATGATCAAATAACCTCTCTAAAGATATCATCCCTTCAGGTATCTTGTTATCACTAAGCTGGATGATCTTACCACTAGGCTCCTTTTTAGGAGAGATTTCATCCACTTCATCAAAGATATGGGCTTCAAAGCCCCATAGTTGGTAAAGAAATCAATGATCTGTTAATCATCATTGAAAACCTAGAAGTGATTAATGTTATTAGGGACTAATATGCAAGGTACCAACTCAATATTGAGGTTAGGGGAATCTCGATTTGGCATGAGTTTAGATGTAATAGAGGAAAGCTCATTAGTAGCCTTGTTTTCTTCCCTTAGAATAGTTAATATGTTGAAGGCATCAAAGGATTCAATTAAATCCCATACATTAAACTTATACCTCTTCAAGTAAGATAACTTACACTAGTATTTACTCTTCACTTGGTTGACCATAAGTTCAGAGTCTCCATAGACTAGAAGCTCTTTAACTTTGTGCTTGATGGAAATTTGTATTCAAAGAATAAGAGATTCATACTCATCTAAGTTATTAGCACATATAAATTACAACATATAATAGGCATGGTAGTGTTTATCTATAGGGTACACTAACATAATGCTAGCTCTTGATCTTGATTTGCATCTAGCTCCATCAACACGTAACTTCCACAATCCAAACATTGGAGGAGGCATTTTAAAATTTGGCTTTTTTGAAATTTATAAGGTGAAGATTCCAAGGTCAAAATTAAATAAGTTTACCCTTTCATTTACTACATTATACGTAGTTATAATAGACTTCTTCCTCAGCTCCCTCTCAACTCTTATCTAATTAGGAACACCATTCCATGGAAACCATAAATGAGAAAAATTAGTGGACATGTACTCATTAAAAGATTTGATCTATTCCCTATTTATAAGTAACCCATATGCATTAGGTATGTCTACCACTTGAATGTTAATAAACTATTAAACTCTAGGTTTAATTGCCTATTAAATATGCACATTAAGTAGCTCTTAGTGACTAACTTTTGATTTATCCAATTGTGTGACTAATTAATTTGACTTGATTGGGTTTAGGCCATGTTGTTCACAAATTCCAGTAGGCATGATATTAGTTGAAGCTCCTGAACCTATTAGACAATTAAGGACATTCTTACCAAACACTCTGACTGTGAGCAAAAATGGTGGAGACTTTGACTATTCCGCTTACATAGTTACATTGATAGTATTAGTTTTTGGTGGCTTTCCAATCTTGATGGACAAGGATTCCAAGAGGTCTTTTTGCTCAGTTATCTGTGTTAGTTCATGTAGAGTGATATTTTCCTTGATTTTATTCATGTCTTCACAAATATTGTATCTAGGCTTATTCAAAATTTTATCTAAAATCTTATAATAAATACCTTTGGGTGGCTCAGGATCATTCCTCAAAGATGTATCTAGAAGAGTCCCATAGTTATTGGGAGGAGTAAAAGTAGGAAAGGGTTGTTTTTGCTCCCTATTCCTTAGAGGGTAAGTCTTTAGTAACTATTTAAATTATTATATTTCTTCAAAAATATTTTCAAGATCATTATCTTCTTGGAAAATAAATTAGAAGGTCTCCACCATGTGTACTTGATATTGTGCTTTAGATCTAGAAGTACTAGTAGTATTGTCATTATCTAGGATAACATCAAAAGTGTCAATATCTTCCTAGAAGGATTCAAAAGCTTTATAAAATTCAATACAATCTATCTCACCATGTTTAGAAGTGGCATGCACTCTATAATAATCAGGCAGGGCAATATCTATGAGATTGATGTCCATAGTCTTCTTGCTAGATGAATAAGGCTCATTGACTTTGTTGTTGTTAAAGAACTTATCATTCTAGTATTGATATCTAGGATTATTAAACTTATTTTTTAAGGTGAATTTCCTTCCATATTTGTCATTAGCATTACCAAATTGATGTTATAATTGAAATAAGTCTGTACTAAGCTTTTGGACCATCCTGATTATGGACTCATTTTCATTTTTTAAAGCTTCAGAAGCTTGAGCTTGACTATTATTAGTAGTGTTTACTAGTATTAGATCCTTTTGACCATTATTTTTAATTCCATTAGTATTTTTATGATATAATAAACCTAAGTTTTGATTAGGAGTAGCATGACTAGTAGGCAAAATAGTTAGAGCTGGTATTTGATTTAGAGCTAGAGCATTCTATGGGTTGATATTTGGAATTGAGTAAGCCATTTCTGCTTGAGGATATATTTGGTCACTAATAACCACTGATTTTCAATAATCTTGAGCTAATGCGGTAATATCTAGAAGGTTTCTCTTAAAAAAATAGAGAAGTCATGGGATCCACAACATCTTTGCATATTTCTAAGGCCAAAGGTTCATTAGGCCTATAAGGATCTATAGTTTTACTAAACATATTTTGAAATATGGAATTAAAACACCTAATAGGCTCACTTTCATCTCTTTTTATGGTAGTAAATTTATGATAAATGACACAAGGGTTAATGTTCTTCCCAAATTGATCAATAAAGATGGTGTCAAAGTTATTCCAAGAAGTGATATAATCATCATGCACATTTAAGAACCATTAATAGGCAAGATATTTAAATTTTAAAGGGAATAAAATACATTCTAAATCCTTATGAATGACATTTAATATCCTTAAAGCATCTTTAAAGGACTTGGCATGCTCCTCGGTAGTGGCCATAACAGTTAGACTAAAAATAGGCAAATATTTCTCAAGATTTCATGGTAAATCAAGAACTATACTTGGAAAATTAATATGATAACTCCCAATCCAAGCCATATATAATTGAAGATTTAATGTAAGGACTCCTTTTAGGGGAAAATATGGCAAATATTTTTAATGTTTTCACCTTCTTTTATGCTTTCTAGATTGTGGATGTGTCTCAAGCTCAAGTAGAGGTTCCCTAGTTTACAAATGAGATCTAGTCCTAATTTTGGGTAATTCTAACTTGAGAACTAAGAATTTTGATTTTAAATATGGTGTAACACATTAATTACCAAAAAAAACAACAAATCACATGTACACTAAGCTTATTTTATAAAGAATTACTTATGAAATGATGAAGAATACTAATCTTAGCACAAAGATATGTTTGATCATACAAAGATGATTGTCCTTTTCATTATTTTAAAGAATTATACATAAATTTTACAAGATAACATCGATATTTAAGAAAGATAAACCCGTTCTAACCTCAAACATCAATAATTCTTATTGTTAAAGCTATTTTTACTAGAGTTTACACTAAACTTTACAAAGAAAAAGGATCTTTAACTTACTAAGCACAAATATGTTTACAAAGAACATAAATATCCTCTAATCTTAACCATGTAAAGAATAATAATTTCAAAGAAGTCCTTCCTTCTAGTACTAGCAAGAACTACCTCTTGTTGATGCTTCCAATTACTCCATAGAGTGCTCCTTAGTGTTAATGAACACTTCTCATTTTAAGATTAAAAAAATCCAAGGCATGAGTTATAGTTTGTGAAAAGTAGTTTGTATATGGTGGAATAGTTGGAAAATTATGAGAGCTACCCATAAAATTTATTTCATGTTGTGGTTGGGATCCACTAGGGTCTAATTATTTGTAGTCTTGTAGTCTTCCTAGTCAGGATTTATAACTCTAAGATAATCTAAGTGAATATTTATAGTGATATTTAAAATAAAGTGAGAATTGATAAAAATGGAAGAAAAAGGTAGGGTAGGGTAGAGAATAAATGTGATTGTAAGCATTAGTCTCAAACATAATGACAAAGTTATATTCAATTTGATCATACATTTAACCAATCAGTAACGTAACATAGCATAAGCTCAAGATTCACTAAACACCAAGAAAGATTCAAAGGAAAATATAAATATCATGAGTAAATTAAAGATTACTTAAAGATTTTTCTATGTTAATCTAAATTTCATGAGAATACTCAAATGAAGAGAAAATAAAATGAAGTAAATCTAAAATCCTTCAACTAGTCTAATACATCACAAACTAGAAATCTCATGAACATGAAATATAGCTCATATATCCAAGAACCATTAAAATATAAGAAATTTACCTTAAATTTAGATAAATTAGAAATAATGTAACACAATGCAAGACAATATTTTTAGAATTCAAATTATATTAATTGATATAGTATAAAATTTGCTCAAAATCTCTCCCTTTATAGACGGTAACACTTGCTTATTTATAGAAGACATAAGAAGTGTACCAATAATATTTTTTTCAAAAAATTTTAATAGGCAAGGATAGATATCCTTTTAAAAATAAATCTATAGTACATATGGCCATTAGAGGCCTATTAGATCAAAATACTAATATATGCTAACAAACTAACATATATAATTTATAAAAGAATAATATTGACTTTGATATTGGGCTGGTGGTCCCCCTTGATAACTTAGGGTGAAGTAAATCTTCCACCCTAGACTATTTTTTCCTTTATTAACTCAAAATATACTATGGGCTTCATTATAATCCCTTCTTCCTATTCAACTAATGTATCATATTCTTTGTCACTTCTGATGGTGACCTCTTGTAAACACCTTGCTTTTACTATTTGATCTCCTATGGTGAGGATGACACTAAGGACTTTTGAATTATATTTATTAGATTGGACTTTGTTTTCATCCTTGATTATTTAGATGAAGGCTTGGACTCCTTGCTAGAAATTCATGTCATAAATTAGGATGGTGGCAATAGGTTGAGAAGGGGTTACCAACAATGTTCTTAGAAACTTCTCAATTCTATTCACTAAGTCCTTATCTTCCTTAATGAAGTCATTGGCCTTGTTGTACCATGAAATTATTTCCTACATTTGATCCACAAATATCCATTTAATGTCATTCAATTTCCTTTCTTTAATGATCTTGAAATCTAGGGGCTACTTGGTAGCATGTACTTTGATTAGCTCTACCACCTAGTCTTTGGTTTATTTCCATTGTTATATCAATGTTTGTACCTTCTTGGCTTGATGTTCCAAGGTATTAGGCCTGATTTTTATGGCCTTTAATCATTCAAAGTAATCTAGGAGGTATTTATTTAACATCTTCACCAGGTCCTCCAGAATTGATAGTGAGACTTGGGCCTCCAAGTATTTTTTCTCTTTCTCCAAGTTCAAGATTGTTTGGTTCATTCCTTGTATTCCCACAAAAACCATTATTGAATGGTCTTGAACTAGAATTGAAATATCTTCTTGGTGAATGGGGTGCTCCCTTGCTACTTGACCTTAGACTGGAGTGACTTCTTCAATTTCCAATGGTTGTTTTCTTTCTAATGAATTTATCCAATATAGTAGTATCAGGGTTAAATTACACATTGGGATCTACTTTTGAAATATTTAAAGCCTCTAGTGTTTATAGACTAGCCCTGCTTGATTGCCCTGATTCTTCTATTTTATTCTTGTTCTCATTAGTAGCCTCAATCATTATCTTTTCTTCTTGCTCCTTCATGAGTTCTAAAATCTAGGGCTGGACTTCATCATAAAATTCAACAATGGTATAGTCAAATCCCATGAATGCATCTTAGATGGTATCTTTTAGAACTTTCCATAGATGAACTAGTCAAGGATGACAAGTCCTTGTATAGTAAATTCATCACTAAACAAGTTCACCTCACTTGTTGGGTGAATCCATTTGGGTTTCTTGGAGGCTTTAGGCATCAAATCCATATCTATCTCCATTTTTGCTTTTATCATAGGGACCAGATATAAGTCAAATACTTTGTCTTTATTTGTCTCTTTAGCTTGAGGACCTTCAATTAGTGCCACCTCAGTTGTGGCTTCTCCTTCTTCATGCCCTTCCTTATTGGACCCATATGTATCTACAATTTCTTTAAAGAATTCATCCACTATTTCATAAGATTCCAAGGCACCCATATCAAGGTATTCCATAAGGGAATGGGTTATTGAAGGTAGAGCTAAGGTAGAGGGTCCCTCTCCTAGCCTATGTTTCATCTTTTGTTCACTAGGTCCTTTAATTTTTGACACTTGCTATTGAGGTGGTTTCTGTTACTAGAGTGGACCTTGAGGCACTTGTGATGAACCCAAAGTGGAAGGTATGAGGTGGTATTTAAAGGGATTCATTTTCCATATTTTTTTTAATGCTTTTTCTTCCCTCTACAATCTATGTTCTAATTTAAATCCATGCCCCTTAAACCCAACCAACACATCCTCAAAGTTAGATGCCTTTATGTATAAGTTGTCATATGGACCCAATTTATGTTCATAACGCACCTTATGTAGTTTTTTAGATTGTAGATGGGAGATCACATTACCCTTTGGATCCTGTGCCTTGAGGTCATCTAATTGGAATCAAAATGTCTCTATATTCCTTGCTAAGATCTCTAATTTCTTCCATCCATGAATCATTGTCTTCCCAATCAGATATGGGAAGATATGTAAGATGCCTTTCTTATTTTCTCTACATACATGGTCTATACCATGAAGGATTTGATGAAAAATCTCACTCTTGACCAACATTATTGGGACATGTATTTGTAATCTGAAAGATTGGGTTTTATTTCCTTCAATCTTGATGACTATACTATTAAGATAGAGCCATATGTCACCAATGCGATCTACAAATTGCCTAATGAGGAGGTGAACCCTAGGCATTAGACTTTTAGTAATTATCCCAACCAGAGTGGGATATATGCAATTAAAAATGAATTTCATGTGGTCTCTATAATTGAATATGTGAAATTTGGATTAATGGTGAGAAATTATAATATCATTGTGAGGGGACCAATTCTTGATGGTAGGAAAGAAGGTTAAGGCCATGAAGACATCCAACAAGTAACACATTCATTGTGAATAACTAGCTTGTCTTGCTTTTAATTCTATTATACTATCTCCCTAAATGGATACTTATCATTTCTCTAATAAGTGGAGTCAAATTCTCTTATATCATTAAATAGACATAGGTGACCCACTTGGAGTGAACATATGATGTGATTGCTTCTCTATTACCCTTATTCAATAAAGTAATGATGATTCTAATTCCTTCCCTAAACTGTACAATTAGGATTTTACCATCATGGTTTCTCATTACATGGGTTTATCTATCTATTCATAGTCTTAAGATATTATCTAATTAATTTATATTGGTCCATTCCTTGATTTTAGGGAGGTCTATGTAAGTCTTTGGAAGCTTATAGTAGCATTAAAAAGCTACTAGAGCTATATAAGCAACCCTCTTTGATGTACCCTTCTTTATTATCCAATATCCATATATTCTATAATAAATGAACATAGGAGCTAGGATATCGATACAATGGAGTACCTCTAGTTTAGTATCTATGAGTTGAATCTCAAACATATAAATTAATACCAAATCTTAATGTCTCCTCTAAATTGTATCAATTTCTTGCTCATTAGGAGCCAATGGTTGAAGAAGGTCGATTATAAGGAAGATTTTTGACCAGTTCTTCATACCATTATTCAAGGCTCTCAAATCCAATTCTATGTCTTTGTAACATCTTCCTTCATTATCAATTGATAAGTAAACCTCTACCTCATATCATTTTTGTTGTCTTGCTATAGCCATAATTCTTCAACTAGTTTGATTTCTCTTTGACTGCAAGATCTTGATAAGTCTTTTTAGCTCTTCCCAAGGTGATTTTGACTCTTTTGAATGAAATTATGGCTCAATTAAACAATGAATAGGGTTTTATGTTGGTGAGCTATGGATTTTCATAATTTATTGGTGGACATGGTAAGTTAATAAATTTACTCGTGTTTTTCTCACAAAAGTCCATTCAAAAGCTAGTTGTTAGTCTTTGAAAGTTTCCTTCATTTCTCACCATTGGATTAGATCTATGAGTGAGCATAGTCCTTTGATCTCAATCCTTGAAGTCTTTTGTAATTGTTCACCTTAATTATGCTTTATCCTCATTGAAAATTCCTTAAACATTTGACACCATCAGATTAAATCTTATGATGAAGCATGGGCCATTGGATCTATAAAGATGCACATGAGATAAGCCTCAAGATTTGATAAAAACATAGGTTAAAAGTCACTATACTAAGTTTTCATGTTAAAATATGTGAAAGGGTCTTTTAAAGGGTTGATAAATACATCTCTTCACTAGGTTAAAAGTTTGGACTATCTTAAATTTGGCATCCTCATAAACATCAAAGATGTTCTTATAAACATCAAATGATGGGTACAATGCTATCAAATTTAAGCTCATCTAATTTACATAGACTATCTTAAATTGGATGTCTTCATGGATGTCAAAAATTTTCTCATGGTCATCAAATGATGGGTACAAGGCTATCAAATTTAAGCTCATATAATGTACTTAGAGGGCTTAAGCTTAAGCCTTGCGGTCATGTTGTGTTGAAAAATACATTGTTATTTAAGTTGAAAGTACACTCTTCAGGCCATTTGACCAAGTATTAAAGCTTCAAGATCACTTAGGTATTTTTTGATTAGTTTCTTAAACTTTGACTAGGTTTTAAGCCTTTGGGAATTTCACACCATTAGACCAAATCCTACAATGAAGTGCAGACCATCAGATCTATAAAGATGCAGATGACTTAATGATCTCTGAGATTTGATATGACTTAGGTTAAAATGTGTTCCCTAAGTTTATTTATGTTAAAAAACACATGGGATTCTTTTAAGGGTCAAGAAATATATCACTTTACTAGGCCTCAAGCTTATACTACATTTAAAAGTTTTCAGTGATTTCACACTATCAGATTGGATCTATGAGAAAGCATGGGCCATTGATTGTGATCTATGTACTCATCAATGATTGGTCCCAATTATTATGAAGGGTAGGTTTCAAAAATTTTGAAGGGTTGATCTGATTTAGACAAAATGTTTGTAAGAAATAATGCTTGAAATAATTTCTTTGAAGGGCACTTTCTACTAAAGTAGACTGAGACAACTTTCCTAAAGGGACACTTCATAAAACTTCGAAGGGAAATTTTTGCCAAAGTGGACTGAGACAACTTTCCTAAAGGGACACTTAAAGAAAATATGAGGGGTCACATCAGGAAAGTGCCTCAAAGATAGGATTTCAAAGGGTACTTTGGTGTTTAGGTGGGCCCATTTGCTTGCATTTGATTCGTACTATCTTATTAGATCTACAAGATAGCGAGAGCCATTAAATCCACAAAGATGAATTTTTTTAAACAAGTAATAAGATAACATGATTTATTAAGGCTAATACTTTAGAATTATAGAGGTAAGTAACTTATGACAAAGAACCCAAAGTAGGAGGGGTTAAGAAACCTGAATTAGTCTTCCCTCCAACTTTTGAATTCAAAAGTTAGGGTTTTATGTAGGGGAAACCTAGCCTTCTTTATGTAACATGTAATTCAATATTAAAATATAAATCATTAAAAAATCTAGTCCAAAAACATAATCATTATCATTAAGTATGTATAAATCATATCCCTTTCAAGTGGATGATCTTCAAATTCTTTAAAAAATAACCTTTTCAAGCAAGCTTTCAAGGTTCAAATGTTTTTAAACATTCATAAGGGTCCCCCATTACAAAATCAAGAAATTTTGGGGGGATGTTGATCCAATAGGTACTATTGGCCATATTTAGCCAACATACCAAGCATGTACCTAGTGGCTAATGGTCTTGATGCAAATAAAGAGGTAGAGTTCCTAATTGATCAAATGATTTACATATATTTTTTATATCTCAATACGTCATACATAAGCACATGAACTAGTTGACTTGAAATTTTTTTAAGAGAATGTAAAAAGCAAAAATGGCCAATGGATAAAAATGGTTTATTCCTTTCAATGTTAAGTCCCTTCTATGAAAATTTGGTGTCCCCATGATCTTTGCACTTCAATTTATAAAATTACAAAGTTGGTTAAAAATAGTCGATGCCTATATGAAAATCATTTTTAAAACCCATAAAGTGACCATTTGGATTCAAAAAACTTAGTAGGAACTTGACAAGGAATGCATGGATGAAAAGTATCAAGCATGCAAGAGATCAAAAAAGTCAAATGGTTAGAAAATATTAGAAACTAATGAGAAACCAATCTTTAGGTAGTGGGCCCCAAAAAAATATGATCCACTTTTAATTAGATATCAAATTCTAATGAAGTGAAGTGAAGTAAAAAGGGTCAATGATCTGGGTCAATTACCTACAGCAAATAACAAAAGTACAAGTTGATATTTTTGATGAAATTTGATAAAGACAAAATGGACCTAAATCATTAGGTAAAGCCAAATAACTTGAACTTGAACTTGACTCGAGGTAAACAAAGTAAAGGAAAAGGAGCTTGATGTAGACTCAGATAGGACTTGGCATTGAATAAAGTGCCATCTATATGTGAAAATATAGGAAAACCAATATCTTTAGAGTGGTTTTCACCTATAGTGTTTTTGATCCAAGATCCAAATCACATAGAATATATGTGATTAATGATAATATCATCCCAAGTCATGTCCTCAACAAATCACTACTTAGAGTAGACATGATGTGTTTTTGATAGTTTAAAGATATGAAGGCTTTGTCCTCACAATAAAATCTAGTAGAATATCCAAAGCAATAGGACTTATGGATTTGGAAAGAAGTTGGGGCATTTTATTCTATTAGGATCATGAGTTTCCATTTTTGGGAAGATCTTGTCTTCTAGTGTAGTTTGTTTAACCAATGGAATGATTCAGAGGCTATCTAGGCAAATCATGAATATCTTAATCATAATAACCTATTTTGATTAAACCAAAAGCCTAGTGAAACATCTCTTGAAGTTGATAACTCAATTATTATCATGAATGATGTACCCCACCTTCTCTCTCCCATTTCCCCCTTCTCCTATATTATCCCTTTCTTTCCATTGTGTAATGGGTTCTTAGATTTTAGACTTTTTATCTTTTTGAGAGATGGTGCATTCTTTGAGATACTACAAAGTATGCTCAACTTGATTAGGCTTGACCCTATCAAATATTTTTAATAACCACCTCTTAATATAATGAGAATTTATTTACCTACCTTGAATATGTGTTTGGCATGTTGTACACTATGACATTATGTGAATAATAATCTTCCTCGTGCATGGTCCTTTCTAGCCTTATTTAAAGGGTTTTCAATTCTATTTATAGGTATATATTAGTGTTCTATTCTAAAATTCTATTAAATACTTATGAAAATTATATTAATCTTTGTAGACACCTAAAATTGGCCACCAATGACCTCCAACCAATATTTTGACCAATTTCTATAAAAAATACATAATTTGGCCTAAAATCACTAAAACACATTAAATGAGTTTAAACTATCATATTCAAGTGTTGATTTTGGCTAGAGTATTATTAAATGAGGCAATACAAGTTATGAAGCATCTAACTTTGATCAAATAATTTAGAGTCAAAATGACATTTTCACACCTAGGTGCTCTGGATTGCTCTTTTCTACCAATTTTATTGCACGAGACATGTGCCTTTATTATTTTGTGTTAGTGACATCCTAAATGGGATAACAGATTCAACACATCTAACATTACCTTCTAATTCTAATCCACTCAAATTTTAAGCCAATAATATGAAATTCTGACTAGTTTGATTAATTTGTGCACCAATTGCCAAGATTTGCACCAAAATTGATAAATCATATTTAAGGCTAATCAATATGAATTAAGACCTAAAGTTAATTTTCCATGAAACTTACTGAATTTTTATTTTTGGAAATTGATATTAAATAACTGCATTATCAAATGACATCATTTCTATGGGGTGGCATCCACAAGCCATAAAAACATAAAATATTAGGATTGATGCCTCCCATGCCTCATAAATGCCCCTTATTACCAAATCATGATGAGGGAATTTAAAGATTTTATTTACATAATTAGATTAATTCATGGCCACACATATTCATCTTGAGATGGACAATCATAGTTGATCCAATCCTTTTTGAAAAATCTATAAATAAGAGGCCTCACAACCATAATTTTAAGATTGGATAGTGAAAATTTATAATGCTTAAATAATTCCAAAATCATTGCATTTTAGTGTTATAATTCCAAATTTTTGATCCAAAGCCAAAGGTGTTAAGAGGAGATGAAGGTATCCACACTCCATTGAAGAAGATCTCTTGAAGCACAAACCAAGCAAGCCAAAGAAGGAGCCTTTTAGAGAAATCAAGGATTTGGTAAGAAATTTGTGTTTTGTGTTCATATCTCTCATTTATTTCCATTTATTAGTTGTGTCTTCAAATGGTTTTTCCACATTAAGCTCCCACTAGTGACTAAGCCTAGAGATGTTATACTAGTTAGTTAGTTTTTTTCATTTTGTTTTCATTTTGGAACTAACATGATATTAACCATCCTGTCTTGTGTCAAATTACAAGTCTATATAATGGAATTCCTAGTGGAACCATACCCCATGAATCTAATCAATATTCACATAAAAATAACCTACTAACCACTTCATTATAGGATCTTGGAGTGTGAAAGCAAAAAAGGTGAAAAATTGATTGAAAATCCCTTTTTTTGTAAGTCGTGGTTTTGTTTTTGGGACTATGTAACCTAAATCGACTGTGTAACCCAACTCAACTACAAACCCAATTTGACTACCAACCTGACTTCATTGTCAAACAAAATCAATTGCTAACTTGACTAGACTATGTAACCTATCTTGGCTACCAACCTAACTTGACTATGTAACCTAACCCAACGTAACTTGATTGTGTAGCTTGACTCAACTTGACTCCACTATGTAACCTGAACCAACCCAAAAGTTCAATTTGTAAAGTTATTTATTTCACTTCGAAAATGATTCAAATCTAAAAGAAGTGATGACCATTTTATTGTACAATTTACTTAAACAAGTGCTAAAAGAAGAATAATTAGTACTTTCACACTTCTTTTTGGATGTTCTAAAAGAATTATGTATTTTCATTTTGGGTTTAAAGAGGAAAATTTACATGTTTGTTTTTAGTGTTTTGATTATTCTTTCAAATGTTACAACTTAAAGCTAAGGGGATAAAATGAAACCACCACATATTTTGTTTAGTGATATAAAATTGAATACAATTTAAAGTTTTGCAAGTTATTTTCATTATTTGTTTTTTCTAAACTTGTTTGAGTAAATAAGGAGCTATACATGTATGCCCTTGCATCTGTCCCCTTTAGGGAACTTTTGGGATCAAAAGTGCCAACTTATTTTTAGGTGGTTTGCAATTATTTTTATTTGTGCATCTCAAATGGAAGGGATTATTAATGAATTTAATCAACCACTTTCAATTTTGTACAATGAAATTAACCTCACTTCAATTACTTACAAACTTGCTTGTTGATTGTGTGTTTTAGTGAAAAGAGACGTACATGTATGCTCTCCCATCCATCCCCTTTAGGGAAGTTTTGGGATCAAAAGTGCCATCTCATCACACTTTGATCCCAGTCCAAGGCATAGAAAGAACATCATTTAAATCCCTCCCCAAAAACTCATAATATTATTGGGTGATATTAAGGTGACCATAAAGTCTCTCTATTATGTCAGTTAGTTCATGAATCTTATCTTGTGAGGAGGACTTCATTACCTCCCACGAGTTCTTTAGGGAAGCTTTGACCTGGGAATTCATCTATCGGCATTATCTTCAACCCCTCTCCATGGGGGGTATATAAATTGGGATCACCCCACTAGAATTGGAGGTTTGAGTGATTAAACCACCTCTTAGCACTAGGGCTAATCCTAGGATATATGTGTACATTGGACATCACACTACACTAAGCAAGCAATGAATGTAGTGGTTGAAAAAATGGCAAGACCTCTTTTTAACAAGCCAAGTGTTGTAGACCCAAATGACATGAGATTATTTTTGCACATTGGATGTGAAAGTCTTGTACAATTGATCCATATAGAACATTCAAAAACCAAATAATTTTAGTCAACCCCACTTTTACACACCCTTGATAGGAATTTGGATGATTTACTTGTATTTTGTCATTCTATTACTTAATGTTTTGAGACTAAAACTAATGTGTTTGTTTATAAACCATGTCAAAACCAATTTATTTATACAAAACTCTTATTTTTAAAGAGGCATTATGCTGGCCATTTTAAACCACAATTATGCCTTACATTTTTTACTAAACGTGTTATGTGTGTCACTTATTTGAGATAGGTACTGTTATGCTATCAAAATTAGATAGTGAGTTTGTACCTTTGGGTCTTTGAAACATAACGTTGATCACATCATTAGAGCATGATTACATCACTACATTTTTTTAATTATATCAAAAATTATTACCATTGTATCAAAACCATTGTTTAAAAAAAGTCACATATGTCATTTAGACCTTGTTTATACACTATCATGCTATCCAATCTTGTCTAGCTTATTTGGTCAAAATATAATCTTCAACATTGAGTTTTCAATTAACCTTGGCAAGTTTGGATCCAACATTGATTGATTTTTTCTTAGGCCTCAATTCATGGGGCTGATGCAAGATATTTATATTTTAGGTTGCATAACTTCAATTAATTGATTACCCAAATTTGAAGACTATTGATTATTTGTTTATTTCTAAAGCCTATGCTCATCATTGTTTATGCCTTTATTTGGGAGAACATAGTATTTCTCCAAAATCCTTTTGTCTTGTGCTTTATACCAACTAATCATGTTTATGTTTGATTCTATGTGTCCCGTCTATGTTAAATTTATTTCCAAACTTATTAGAATAAATCAAATCACATAATCCTTTTTTAAGCCTAGCTTTTTATGTCATTTAGCCAAAAGTCCTAGCATAACCTGTTTGACCCTAGATTTTGACTTTGTATTTGGATAAAATACCTAACAACTCTTTTCATTTTTATTAGTTTATACCTTATTTGGAACACTTTGACCTAGACCTTTGACATGCTAATTTTTATTCAGATGCTTGTTTTACGTGTATGACATTTGACATTAGACAATTGATGTTAGACTATTTTATGCCAAATCTTAACATAAACAATTTTTGAGATACAACTCCACTTTCAAACCATTTTGAAGATATAACTCCACCTTCAACCAAGTTAGACCTAGTTTGAACCATTTGTCCTTTAGACATAGTTTTTAAGAGTTTGTAAACTCTAAGTCTTTTGTTTCAGAGCTTTCACCATTTATGCATATATGTCTAACTACACCTGCAGTAGAATCACATACAATCCAAATTATGATAGAATGGCTACATAAAATCTAACTATAAACCCATACAAAGATATATTTTCTAAGGATTTTTATTATTTTCCCTACAATACTCCATATGGAGAACAAAGTTAAGGACCTGCTTATAATCTAGCTCAAAACCCTGATTGGGATGATATGTTTTATAAGGAGGACATAGATGCTTTAACTTATGAAATTAATTAATCTCCACCACATCATACCTTTTTTATTCTAGGACCACATCTAAAGAATACCATTTCTATACTAGGACTTCATCCTTTAGCTTGTGCGATCAACTAAGCTCTGCAATGCCCTTTCATCATTCCAAGACCTAGTCCTTTAGTTTATGTGAATAACCAAGCTCCACACTACCCTATTTTTACCATTTTAGGACTTAATCCTTTAGCTCATGTGAGTAACCAAGATCTAGAATATCTAATCCAGTTGATACCCCAACTAAACTAATCATTACCTATCCAATAGAGTCAATTAATCCCTTGACCAAATTAATTATTCACAGACCAAGATGTGTTCAAAACTAATATTTTCCAACTCATTAGAAACCAAGACCAAGAAAAGTAACCAATATAATACTTTTTTATTGAACCAACCACTTGTGATAAGTCAACCTATGATGAATCACCTTTCAATCCCATACCTATTATTGAGAAATCTCACTTTGATGAGCTAGTATTTGTTGAGTCACTTCTTAATGATTATAACCACCTTTAGGTAAATCATTACCTCATAAATATGCCTATTTTTAAGGGAGCTCTTATTGACAAATCCAATCTCTAAGGATTTGTATCTTAACCTTTTTCCCACTATTGAGGCATCTCATTTTGACAAACCAACCTTGGTGGAGCCCATCATACCATTATAGGTTATTACTTATCCACTACCAAACATTTAAAAAGACATCATTGTAATAAAGCACCAATTATATGATGAATCAACATTGGATTCAAGATCTATTCTTGAACTCACATTAGATTTAACATCAAAATTAGTATCGACATCAGTCTCGACATTAGATATAGAGTCCATTAAGTTAGAATTAAATTTAGAAGAAGGATACATTCACAACTATTACAATATTGGTTATGCATGCCTTTTAGATAAATTTGAATAAATTTGTGATCCTTCTATAGTTTTTGAGGATGATTGCTTTAGCTTTGACATAATTTATCCTAGTATCTTCTACAAGGATTATGCTGTCAACCCCCATTCCATTATTGCCAACCAAAATAGCTATTCTATTGACATTCTACCTCCCATAAGTATTGATTGGGACTAATAGAATCATACCTTGTTGAATTGCATATATGGTGACATAATAGTTAAATAAAAATAAGGAGGTCAAGACTAAATTCATGCAGAATGACACTCTTCTAGTGAAACTTTTTTAGAGGTGATAGGGGAAAATCAAAGTTCAAACTAAGCATATTCTAGTTAAACCTATTTTGAGTCATTAAAAAACAATCAAAGTCAAATTTCAATGATCCTTAGTAACACCTTTTCAGAGGTGCAATAGGAAAATCAAGATAACTTCATTGGTGAAAACCTCTTTGAGGTGCTAATAGATGAGCACAAAATGTTTTCAATGCTTGATGAAGACAAAATGAAATATCAAATCAAAATAGCTTCTTATCTATAACCTAAGTAGATGGCATCTACTCTCAAGATCAAATAATAGAAGAATATAGTGGTTTTATCAAGATATTATTTATAATTCTTTGGCCCCACCACATATAAAGCTATGTTGAATCCAAAATCAACAACATTGTGTGTGCCTAAAAATCTTGATCTTCATTTTTTTCCCTACCATTAAACATTCCAGTATCATCCACCATTTTATTTTTTAATCAAACCTATAAACCAAAATTTATCCCTATTTACCATACATGTCCATACTTTCATTTATAGAGGCTACAAAAATACCTTGTCTCAAATTTTTAAAGAAAAAAAATCAATGACTAATGAAGATCAAAGCAACATTCTTTGCATCCAAATATGCAACTAGTTCTTGATAGAGTAACTATTTAGATGAAGTGTGGGATAGAAATTAACATGATTTATTATTCTATTTATAGCATTTATTGATTAAGACATGCATCTCCACTTTAACAGGAACAACATAATCATATGCCTTTTACGATACCCAAACCAAACACATCCACCACCAACAACAATCATTAACCAAAAACATGTACCATGTCATTGTGTCATATCCATTTTCCATTTCCACATATCCTTTTTCCATTATCAAATACCCAACCAGTCACCTTACCACTTTGGGTCAACCCTTTCAACATTATTCTTTATCATCCTAACTAATCTACTAGCCTATCATTGCCTGTCACTTATCGTTCTTACCATTCCACTCCTATCTAGACTAAATCTTGGTTTTAGTCATCCTATCCAATCCTATTTTGATCTTGGTTACTTTGGTTCTTCCTATTATTTTTTTGAGGGGATTTTGATCAATTTTCAATAATCAATCAAATATATATTTACAATGATAGTTTATGAAAGTAGTTTTATAGTTGATCTAGGAAGATATCTTTCACTTTTCCCATCCTATATCAAGTTTGTTTATGTGATCCTAATTATAACCACTTATGGGCAAATCAATGTCTCACTGGTCTTGATACTAATTATAACCACCTATGGGAAAATTAGTATTGTTGATCTAATCCATTGTATCCTAGTTATAACTACCTATAGGAAAAAGAGGGGTAACATTTATTTATCATGCATTGTCGCATCACCTTGCCATAACTATTTTTTATTTGAATGGCCATTTACTAAATTTGAGAACTTGTTGGGACCTAGTTGGTTTTTTCCTACCTTTTGTGTTAATAAAATTACTCTAACTTGAGGTTATTTCAACACTATGTGGGCCATGATGAATTCATGTTGAGGTCACCTTAGTCCCCCTTTCCATGTGCTCTCACCATTTTATGAGCAATCTAAGCCAGTGCTCTCATCATTTTGCAAGTATGTATCTTGTCATTCTCTAATGAGTTAATGTATGTAAACATTCCCAAAAACATTCAAAACATTTAAAAATCTCAAAACATTTTCCCTATCTAAGTCTAGTTAGTTATCCTCAATCCTCCCTACATGGGCAAAGTCATTGTTAGGGTGCTTTCTTTTTTATTTTATTTTTATGATTTCTATTTATTTATTTTATTTCAAGTCATTTTTTTGTTTGAGCACTTTCTATGTGTTTCTTTGTTTGTTTGTTTGTTTTTTTATTTTCTTGCTTTCAACACTATTGCCTTGACTCAGTCTATATGTGTTCATTAGGTGATTACTTGCACACATTATTCTTGAGTCTATCCACAATCATACTTCAACATTATCATCATGGTTTTTATCATTGGTGCATTGTTTTCAAGTGTTTATTGGATCAAGAGTTAGTCCTTATGCATATTTTGGGATAGTCTTCATGGTGTTCTATCATGATGCACACTGTCACATGCTACAACAAAAAATAGGGTTAAGAAGGTCTAAAAGTAATGGAGCCACAAACATCTCACCTTGGTACCTTGACAAATCTTCTAATCCATATTAATCAAATTAACCCATTGACCATTCTAGTTATATTATTGATAATAAGGATGAGCATATCCACATTGGTAGATACAATTGCATATTTTCTAATGATCAAATTTTATTCTTCTATCCATCTCTTTCATCACTTTGCATCCTCATATGATTTATTGTTTATGGAATATTTAGTCATTTCACCATCACATCTACGTGTACACTCACTCATATTTAATCTATATTCCAGGTTGCATCCTCAAGTTATGCTTATTAATCTACCCTAACTAGGGAACAAGCATATTAAACATCATCTTTATCCAATATAGGTCCTCTTAATGATTATAATTGCCTATGGGAAAATAACTTTTTAAATTTTATTCATGATTATAACTACCTTTGGGCAAATTAGTACTTTTTAAATTAATGCATGCAAGCATTTTATCATTTGGATTAATCTCAATGATGGGTTATGTTAACACTATGGATTGCACCCTTGATAAAAGGCTAAGCTTCTGTCTTCCACGTGGCGCAATGGAGACTCCTCTCTTGCCTATGGGTCTGGCAAAATTGAGGGGAGAATCTCTAGATAAGGGCTAGGTCCCTTTGATGATCATATATATACATACATACATATATATATATATATATATATATATATATATATATATATATATATATATATATATATTCAGGGGTTGAAAAGAGAGAAATATTACTAAAAATAGAACCTAAACTAAATGGTAATGCACCAAAAATGGTTGATATACTTATCTTTGACATACGCTTTACACTAAGAACAAACTGATATACACTTTATTTGATATGAGAAATTCTTCTGCATCAGTGAGCTAGGAGTCCTCTTGAGATACAAGAACGAAGAACTACTAGAGGTGTTCTAAGACACACTATGGTAGCTTGTTCACATGCGCCTATGCTCTGTTGTGGATACTTTTGGCTGAACTACAAAAGAACTCATAATACATTAGACATGCTAGAATCATTCTATGAAAGCATTAAAGAAAATGACTTTACACAAGACAAAACCATAGACATGCAAAAGTGCAATACTCAAAATGGATGTCAAAATGATATGTATTGATTAAAGGTAAAAGCCTATAGGGCTTCACCATATAAGCTAAGAGATCCTTCTCAAATGAGAGTCTACAATATATATATAAAAAGAGGAAGCAATGGTGTCCTTTTTTACAAGTGGCCCATGCTGCATTTAAAACATTGGGAATAGGAAGTCACTGAAAGAACATGTTATGTTAGTTGCCAGTCTTGACTTTAGAATTCAAACATTATTGTGAAAGCATGGGCTATGCTCCTTTGTCTATAGACAAGACCGTTTCTTTAAGACATTCACATGGTTGTCTGTTCATTAATGCAAAGTGAAGAAAAAAATAGGTCGTGCCTTCATTGTTCATGCTCCTTAATGACCACTTAATAGAGACTATTTCAACTACTGGCATAACTCCTCTATCGATACTTCCCTTTTTTCCACCTGGGCTATTTTTTCCATATCTGCACTCGGCTCCTAGAGCTCCTTTCTTGGTAGGTCACTGAGTTCACTCTTTGACTTTTGTCTTTTCTTAGCCCTTTTAGCCCTTGGGGTTATCTTCTATCAATCCTTTGGATCTTTGGGCTTCTTTCATTTATTTTAAAGACCAATGGTTATTTCATTACTGTGAAGTTGATGTTCACACACTCATCACCTCTTTAGCAACTCCTTCAGCTTCACTTTCCTTTAGACTTTTCTTTATTCAGGCCTCTGTCAATAAACCCTCCCAAAGGGAAGGTGTCCCTTTTATGAACTGTGTAGGCCATTTCAATCCTTTTAGCCATGAATTTGAACCTTTAGATTGAAATTGAACCATTTTTAGGAGTTCAATGGTTCAACACTTTATGTTATGCAAGGAGTCGCATCCATTCAATTCCCTTATGAATTAGATGTATCATTGAAGCGATGACTTGAACCAACCCAGTGAACCAACCCATTAAACCAAATCATTGAACTAACTCATTAAACCAACTCATTTAACCAAATCATTGAACCAACATGTTGAACTAACGCATTAAACCAACTTTTCCAACCTTTAGTAAATGTGCCTTCAACTTTTGGTAATTTTCTTTGTGAAAACTCACCTTTTTTCTACCTTGTTCACATTCCTGAAGGTGCTTACTGCCTTCTATAAGGACACTTTACCTTTGGAGCCTACTGAAAGACTTTCATCCCTTTAGAACTAGCCCATTCCCTTTACCAAAAAATTTACGCAATTTACTGCCCAAAGTGAAATAAGGCCCACATCAAGCCAAGAACATATAGGGCTTATATCTTTCAACTTTTCATAAGAACAAGACTTATTTCAAAGGGAAATCAAGCATTTTTAGAAAGTGGGTACATGACTAAACTAATGGTTCAGAATAGTAGGGAAGGAAGGGGACCAACTCTTGGCTTGCAAGACCAAAATGGTCAACAAATTGGTGATTCCCAGGGGAAGCATGTCTACTATGCTAAAGAAGACTGGTAGCCTTAAAGTCCATAGGGCACAAAGTCAAAACATAGATTTGAAAGAGTTAGCACAACCTTGAGAATATCCAAGAATTGATCATGAAGATTTAACCCCAAAAAGGGAAAAAACACACACAAGGTTAAGAAAACCACTAACATGTGCAAACATCACTTAGGGAAAATAGGGAAAGAAAAAATGAAAATAAACTACTATGTATAGCTAACCAGGTATATTTGCCTCCCTTTTGGATCAAAGGAAAAAATTCTGAAGTCTCCTTCATGGCAAGAAAATGTATGGTGCCAGACAAGTGGATGTTCAGAATGGAGGTTTTGTGACTTGTTCTTCTTGCGTGCCACCTTGATTGGCTTGTATCCAAATGAATCAGGGTCAAACATGCTTCCAACGTATATGTATTCATCTTGATCTTGGAAGCTTGCCTCATGTTGGCCCTTCATGCTAGTGTATCCCACCAAGAAGTCAATGGATGCTAGCTCATAATCATAGGGATCATCTAGCTCATAACCCCCCTAATATGCATCATGGATTGACTTGTTCCCTTCTGCCTCATTAAAGAGATTGTCAAATTGATATTCTACTTCATCATGGCTTCTTTGAAGAAGGGTGACTATTGTGATGTCTAAAATGAGATCATAGACTAATTTCTCATCCCATAGAACATCACCTTCGTATTCAAGGCTCTCTTCTTCAAAGCTTTCCTCAAGATGGACAGGCCTCTCCTTTTCTTGTTTAAAAACTAGAGTCTCTAGTTGTTTAAAGACATCCTCCTAATTCTCCTCCAATTTGGGTTCCATGGCATGGTCATTATCTTCATCAAAGAAATAAGAGTTCATCAGACAAGGGAGGAGAGAGATCACCATGCTTACTTTCCTCTTCATATTTCTAGAACATCTTTATGTATGCATGACCTATGTCTTCTCCGTCATTGATGATGTCTTCAAAAGGAACATCCATGATGATTTCTTCTTCATTGTTACTTGTGATAGCCTCTTGGGTAGCTTCAAATTGGATTCTCTCTTCTTCACTTGCCTCCTACAAAATAGGTTCCTCCTTGAGAAGGGATGAAGTGGAAGGATGATGGTTAAACTCATGTGGAAGAGGAGGTAGTCCTTGAGCTAGAATCAAATGATTCTCTTCCTTCCATTTGGCTAGCACTTTATCTATATCAAATGTGGATTGATAGCTATCTTGGAGGAGTGTATATGGGGTGTGTTTAGACGTAGGATATTTTTCTTGGCATGAACCATCCATCACACTTTGGTTGAGGTACCTCATTCTGGACTCTAATTCTGCAATTTTCTTGGCTATATTCTCTTGAAAGAGTCTTTCTTAGAGGTCACAAGAATCATCATAATGGGTAGGAGTATCTTTATCTTCTTCAAGAACTTGAGCTAGTTCATGGTATTCCCTCCTCCAAATTAGAATCTTGACATCATGTTGAAAGACTTGAGGATATTCAGGAAGACTAAGAAGATACTGTTGATGTACAAGAAGAGTTTCTAGAAGATAGATGTGCTGGTTTATGGTATTCCCTTCAAAGGAGGATTCATAACCTAAAGAATTGAGAATTTTAGTATCCATGAGAGGTTACTAAATGCCCTTTGATGTTGGAAAGTTAGGTGTAAGGGATTAAAAGCATGAGTGGTTACTACATCAGATGAGCTAGAGTGAACAAGTGCCATCTGGTAGAAAGGATTTAGTGCACAAGAGGGGGCTTTCTTTGAAATGGGAGGAGGCACACAAAGCTGATTGCCTTGAATGAATGGACTCTTCCATTTTTCTACCTCCTCCTTCATGGATCATAAGGCTTGAGTTTTCATGAATAAGCACTCCTCTTTGTACAAAAGCTCCTAATAAATTCTATATTGCTCATCCAATCTATCTATCTCCATCACTTGCTTCTCAAATTTAAGCGTTACTTACCTTAATATTAAAGGGTAACTATGAGAGCTACTTGAGGTGATTCCATGTACAACCTGGTATTGATCAAATTTATATGAAAGAAACCAAGGTCCATGCTACTAAGCAATGGAATTATACATACCAAAAATATTGATTTATTGATGGTACCAAGACTGCTTAACCAACTGATTCAACTCAAAGTCACCATTGGTGTTCATGTAAAGACTTCAAAGGCTGGTTGGCTGAAGAACAAACCAAAAATATTCAACTCTTTGGATAAAACTTGTCCCATAATTGCCTAATTAAAATTTAGATTTTGGATTAGTGGTTCATTCTTGCTGTAACAAGACCATCACCAATCCTAGAACTTTTTTGAGTGTCTAAAAATTGGTCCCACTGGGTGTGCCAAAAACTGTTGATGATGTTGATTACACCCTTGATAAAAGGTTGAGCTTCTATCTTCCATGTGGCACAATGGAGAATCCTCTCATTCCTATGGGTCTGGCACAACTGATGGGAGAATCTCTAGATAAGGGCTAGTTCCCTTTGATGCATCTCTGAGTTATTCCAATACTATTGCTTATATATATATATACATATATATATATACATATATATATATATAAATATATATATATATATATATATATATATATATATATCTATATATACACTCTCTTTTTAACCCTACCCACTATATATATATATATATATATATATATATAGTGAGCAGGGTTGAAAAGAGAGAAAGATTACTGAAAAAAGAACCTAAACTAAATGGTGATGCACAAAAAATGGTTGATCTACTTATCTTTGATATACACTTTATACCAATAATAAGCTAATATACACTTTATTTTATATGAGAAACACTTATGCATCAGTGGGCTAGGGGCCCTCTTCAGATACAGGGATGAAGAACTACCAGAGTTGTTTTAAGACACACTATGGCAGCCTGTTCACATGCACCTATACTCTACTGTGGACACTTCTAGCTGACCTATAAAATAATAACTAATAATACACTAGACATGCTAGAATCATTCTGTGAAATTATTAAAGAAAATGACTTAACACAAGATAAAACCATAGACATATGTAAAATTGTAGTACTCAAAATAGAGGTAAAAATGCTATGTATTGATTCAAGGTAAAATCCTATAGGAATTCACCATAAAAGTTGAGAGATCCTTCTAAAATGAGAGTTTATAAGATATATATAGAAAGAGGAAGCAATGGCACCCTTTTTTACAAGTGGCCCATGCTGCATTTAAAACATTGGGAAGAGGAAGTCATTGAAAGAACATGCTGTGTCAGTTACCAGTCTTGACTTTGGTGCTCAAACATTATTATGAAAGAATGGGCCATGCTCATTTATCTACAAAAAATACTGCTTCTTAAAGACATTCACGCAGCTATTTGCTCATCAATGCAAAGTGAAGAAAAAAATAGGCCGCACCTTCACTATTCGTGCTCCTTAATGACCACTTGGAAGAGATTGTTTCAACTGCTGGCATAACTCCTCTGCTAATGCTTCCCTTTTTTCCACCTGGGCTATTTTTTCCATATCTATACTTGGCTCCATGGTCTCCTTTCTTGGTAGGTCACTGAGTTCACTATTTGACTTTTGTCTTTTCCCAACTTTTGTCTTTTCCTATCCCTTTTGGCCCTTAGGGCTGTCTTCTATCAATCCTTTGGCTATTTGGGCTTCTTTCATTTATTTTAAAGACCAATGGTTATTTCATTGCTATGAAGTTGACATTTGTATGCCCGTCACCTCTTTACCAACTCCTTCAGCTTCACTTTCCTTCAGACTTTTCTTTATTTAGGGCTTTGTTGTTTAACCCTCCCGAAGGGAAGGTGTCCTTATTGTGAACTGTGTAGGCCATTTTGGCCCTTTTATCCATGAATTTGAACCTTTCAATTGAAATTGAACCATTTTTTGGAGTTTAATGGTTCAATGGTTCAACACTTTATGTTTTGCAATGAGTCGTGTCTATTTAATTCCCTTGTGAATTAGATGTATAGTTGAAATGACTGCTTAAAAAAACTCATTGAACCAACTCATTGAATCAAATTGTTGAACCAACTCATTAAACTAACTTATTGAACCAACTCATTAAACTAACTTACTAAACCAACTCATTAAACCAACTCATTAAACCAACTGGTTGAACCAACTTTTCCAACCTTTAGGAAATGTGCCTTCAACTTTTGGTAATTTTATTTGTGAAAACTCACCTTTTTTCCACCTTGTTCACTTTCCTGAAGGTTCTTGCTACCTTTTTCAAGGTCACTTTGCCTTTGGAGCCTGCTAAAAGACTTGCATCCCTTTAGAACCAACCCATTCCCTTTACCAAAAAATCTATGCAATTTACTGCATAAAGCAAAATAAGCCCCACATCAAGCCAAGAACCTACAGGGCTTAAATATTTAAACTTTCCATAATAATAGGAATTATTTCAAAGGTAAATCAAGCATTTGTAGAAAGTGTGTACAAGACTAAACTAACAGTTCAAAATAGTAGGGAAAGAAGGGGACCAACTTTTGGCCTGCAGGACCAAAATGGTTAACAGGTTAATTCTTCCTTTCTTCTTACTTCTTTTTGAGGGACTATCCATACATATTTATGATGGCTACTCCCTTGATGGGTCATCATCATAGGCTTTTTGAATACCATTTGGAGCTTTTTCTTCAATCATCATCTTCATTTTTGGTATACAATAATTTTTCTCATTACTTGAGAATACATTGATGTGTCTATAGCTTGCAAGTCCTTCTAAAATAGGGGTAAAATTTAGACACCTAAAATTAGCCACCAATGATTTCCAACTAGGCTTTTCACCAATTTATATAAAAAATGCACAATTTGGAATAAAAACACTAAAACACATTAAATGAGTTTAAACTATCATATTAAAGTGTAGATTTTGGCTAGAGTATCATTAAATGAGGCAATTAAATTTATGAAAGTTCTAACTTTGATCAAATCCTTTTGAGTCAAAATGACATTTTTGTACTTGGGTGCTTTGGATTGCTCTTTTCTACTAATTTTCTTACGTGAGACATGTGCCTTTGTTATTTTGTGTCAGTAACATCGTAAATGGGATAATGGATCCAATGCATCTAACATCTCCTTCCAATTCCAATATAATCAAAATTTGAGCCAATTATATGACATTCTAACTAATTTGATTAATTTGTGCACCAATTGTCAAGATTTTCACCAAAATTGACAAACCACGTTTAAGGCTAACCAATATGAATTAAGAGCTTAAGTTAATTTTCCATGTAACTTGTTGAATATTCATTTTTGAAAATTGATATTGAATAAATACATCATCAAATGGCATCATTTCTATGGGGATGAATCCACAAGCCATAAATGCATAAAATATCAAGATCACTACCTCTCATGCCTCATAAATGCCCCTTCTTTTCAAATCATGATGAGGGTATTTATGGATTTTATTTACATAATTATATTAATTCATGGACACACATCTTAATATTGAGATGGATGGTCATGTTTGATCCAATCACTTTTGAAAAATCTATAAATATGAGGCCTCACAATCATAGTTTTAAGCTTGGATAGTGCAAAGTTATAATGCTTAAATCATTCCAAAATCATTGAATTTTAGTGTTATATTGCCAAATTGTTGAGACAAACTAAGCCAAAGCCAAAGGTTCCAATAAGAGATAAAGGTAGCCACACTCCATTGAATAATATCTCTTGAAGAACAAACCGATCAAGCCAAAGAAGGAGCCTTTTGGAGCAATCAAGGATTTGGTAAGAAATTTGTGTTTCATGTTCATATCTGTCATTTATTTCCATTTTTTAGTTGTGTTTTCAAATGGCTTTTCCTCATTAAGTTCTCCCTAGTGACTAGGCCTAGAGATGTTATTCTAGTTATTGTGTTTCTTTCATTTTATTTTCATTTTGGAACTAATGCAATACTAACCATCCTCTCTTGAGTCAAATTCCAAGTCTATAATCTTAAGGTTGTGTAAGCTAGAATTATCCTCTACTGATCTAGTGTGGGTTAGAGATTATGGAAGTTTTCCCATTAAGTTTGGTTCATCTCCTAGTTAACTTTCTTAGGATCCCTTAGTCTCTTTTTAACCCTTTTCCCCATGAAGCATTAGGCTTAGTTTTAGATGAGCATCAAAGAGGAAGCTAACCTACTCTAGAGGTTTAACCCAAACATAGGTGACCCATAACCTTGGGTTTTCCCAATATTATAGGTCAATTGGATAGATCTTGAAGAACCCTCTCCAAGGGTGCAAATTAAGCCTATAACAATTTTTATCATGCCTAATGGGATCATGATCCAAAGCAGTGCAAGGATTTTTGGTGTTTTCTTTCTACATATCAGCCTTTGGAGGCATTATACAAACATTAATGGTGATTTAAAACATATATTAGTTGGTTAAGTAGCCTAACTAATTGTCTAATCATCATAATATGCTATGTACAATCCATCATCTTGTGATTAATATGTTTATCCTCTACCTCAACTTCACACTTTTCAAGCAGATAATGTTTATGTGTTCACCCCAAGTGGCCTCCAAAAAGCCTATCAATATTGGTATAACCCTTATCCCTCTTCTCCCCCATCACCCTTTCTCAATCAAAAATAAGAATTCATCCCATCATGGATCTTCTCTAGAAATTTTGACCCTAGCTATGTTTTGCCCTCCTTTTGTAAAGCCACTTTCTCCTATAACCATCAAAAAGGAAGCAAGACTTTCTATTTCTTACTCATTTACATCATGGAAGTCAATCTAATAGGTCATAATAAAGGAGGAGATGTTATTTGAAATATTCCAATAGTTAGTGTTGGTAGAAGAGGGGTTAGTGGTACCAAAAAACAATCAAACAACCATAGCTCAGCTTAATGAGCTTGGTGTACAAGAGTTTGAAGACTCTCTCTCTCTTTAGCTCAAGAGCCATTTAAAAGAGCTTTCAAAGTACCTAGCTAGAAGGATACTCTCCTAGGATATATTCAAGGTAAAATTATTCACCCTTCCACCATACCCATTATAAAAGAGGGGATTGATGAGAAACAAGAGGATAACCTTCCTAAGCCATTTATAGAGGTTAATATCAACTCTCATAGTGAGGAACTTGAAGAGATATGGTAACATTTTTGTTAAAATTTATTAACTAAAATGGATCATATTAAGACTAAAAACTTGATTTAAGAGGAGCATATAAAAGTTAAATAGACTCCTAGAGGTCCATTCCACATAAAAAATGAGGAGGATCAACACTAGGTGCTTAAGGATAGTCTACTTCAAGATGAGGTGTTAGTTAAGGACAAACCTGATATGTTGGAGCTAGAGAAAAGTAGATCAGACCTTGAGCAAGACAAATATGATGTCTTAGACCTTGGATGGTTAAATCAACCATCATTGGTGGTTGAAAATTAGGATGAAATTTTTAGTGAAGTTGGTGAAGGGGACATCTCAAGTGTTCAAATGATACAATTTGAGAAGCATACTAGTGAAGATCTTGAAGAATTATGGTAGTGGTTCAATTCCATAATCACACATTTTGAAGAGATTAATAAACATGTCCTTCCAAAACATTATAAACATGCTAATATAATAATAAATGATCCTAGTCTACATAGGAACAAGGTGGAAAAACATGGTCTTTTTTAACCATCAATTAAACCAAGTGCAATTACTCCTGAGATCCTAGATGAAGCCTTCATGCAAGACTCTCTCAAGGGTGGAGATAAATAGGAAGCAAGTTATTCCATAATCTAACATGAAGTAGGTGTGGAAGACATGGATTAGTTTGTCTACATTATAGACATGTTTATTCAACTCCATCCATTAGGAAGCATATTAGAGGGATTGGACATCAAACTACTTGATTCATCATTTCTAGTATCTCTAATGCAAGGTATTTTCCATACTATTATGTTACAAATGGATGATACTAAAGGTTTCCCTTTTGATCTAGGAGGACTAATTTTGGAAAGGTCTTGTATATATTATATTAGGATTTTATGATTTTCTCTAAGAACCCTTATGCACACTTTTTTAGTAAGTTAGTTGTTCTTTATTTCTTGTATTTGCCTGCATGCATTTGCCTTTATTGTTTTATTTCAGTCATTATTTTTTTGAGAGGAAGTTCTAAAAAGAGAAAGCCTTGCATCATATTTATGATCAATTCAGTTGTAAATAAGTGACTCCATGCCCAATGGATTAGTTGAGACAAAATGAGCTAGGTTCTCAACCATAGAAAGCATGCTTCCCTACAAGTCGCTAAAAATGTTGGCCATATTTGGCCAACATACCAAACATGTTCCCTATGGATAATGGTCTTGATGTAGAGAAAGAGGTAGAGTTCTTAATTGATAAAATGATTAAAATGGCTTGGAAAATCTTTGTATGGAATGAGTGAAATAGAGAGATCATGAAGCTTATAAAGATTCTAAAACTCTTTAAGTTCACTTAAAGTGTAATTTGTCAATTTCTAAGCATGGGTCTAGAGCTACAAGGACTCTATGGAGTGTCAAAAATGATTGGGAAGAGTATGGGAGTGCATGGTATTCATCTAGGCCACTCATTCCATCAAAAGCCTATCTAAACTTTTGGCCCCAGTGGTAGGAAAGTTGACTAACCATTTTGATTCTAATAGATCTCACACATGTGGAAAAGTCCATGAGATTTTTTCACATGGGTTTCTTCACATTAGTTTCAAGCTAACATGCACCAAGTTTTAGTTGATGAATTATAGCATAGTGAAAGATATGCATGGGAAAATTTGGCTCCTAATGCATAATTTTCTATATTTCCTTACTTATTTTAGACCACATCATCATCAAGACATCATATAGAATCACATGAACTAGTCAAATTCAAAATTTTGTAAGAGAATGTAGAACTCTCAAATGAATAATGGATCAAAAGGGTTTGTTCACTTTAATTTTAAGTCCATTTTATACAAATTTGGTGTCCCCATGCTCTTTTCACTTCAAGTTATAAAATTGCAAAGTTGGTAAACAAATAGTCGAGGTCTACATGAACATTTTTAAGACCCATAAAGTGACTATTTGGATTTAAAATACTTGGTGGTAACCTAATAAGGAATGCACAACTAACAAGTGTCAATCACATAAGATCTCAAGCAATTCAAATGGTCAATGAATCCTAGAAATGAATGAGAAATTGATCTTAGGGTAGTGAGCCCCAAAAAATATACAATCCACATTTAATTAGATCTAAAAATATAATAGAGAAAAGTAAAATCAAAATGGTCAATTATCCATGTCAATTACATATATCTAATAGCAAAAGGATGATCTAGGGTGTTCAAAAAAATTTGATAAACATAAAATAGACCTGACTCAATAGGTAAAGCCAAATAACTCAAACTCAATCCCAATCAGAATTTAAAAAGTAAAGGAAAAGGAGCTTGATGAAGACTTAGATAAGACTTGAAATTGAACAAAGTACCATCTATATATGAAACTATAGGAAAACCAATATCCTTAGATTGGTTTTCACCTATAGTCTTTTCAGTCTAGGATCTAAGGCATAGATCATATATATGATTAATGAGAAGATCATCCCATGTCATGTCCTTAACAAACTACCATTCAAAGCAAACATGACATTTTTTTTTAGTTTGAAGATATGAATAATTTATCCTCATAATGAAATCTAGTAGAAAATCCAAAGTAGTAGGACTTGGGGATTGGGAAAGTAGTCGGGGCATTCAATTCTAGAAAGATCATGACATTCCATTTTTGGAAAAATCTTATCTTATAGCATAGCTTTTTCAACCAATAGAATGATCTGAAGGCTATTTGGGCAAATCATGAATATCTTGATCATAATAACCAATCTGAATTAGACCAAAATCATGGTGAATCATCTCTTGAAGCTAAAAAATCAATGACTATCATGAATGACATTCTCCCCTTTCTCTCTCTCCTCTCCCCCTCCTATATTATTCCTTTCTTTCCATTTGTAAGGAGTTCTTATATTTTAGAATTTTTATCTTTCTAAGAGACATGACAATCCTTGAGATATGAAAAAGTATGCTTAGCTTGATTAGGCTTGACCCTATCAATCATTTTAAATAACTACCTCTTAATGCAATGAGACTTTCTTTACCTATCTTCTACCTTGAATCTGTGTTTGGCAAGCTATGCACTATGGCATTATGTGAAGGATAATCTTCCTTGTCTATGGTCCTTATTTTTCACCTTATTTAGAGGGTTTTCAATGCCATTTGTAGGTCTAGATTAGTGTTTTATTCTGAACCTCTTTTATGAAATACTTATTAAAATTATCTTGATCTTAAGGTTGTGTAAGCTAGCATTATCCTCTATTGATATAGTGTGGGTTTGAGCTTATGTGAGTTTCTCTATTAAGTTTTGTGCATCTCCTAGTTAACTTTCTTAGGAGCCCTTACTCTCTTTCTAACCCTATCCCCATGAAGCGTTAGTCTTAGTTTTAGTTTTAGTTTTAGGTGAGCATTGAAGAGGAAGTTGGCTTACTCTAGAGGTTCAACCCCAACATAGGTGACCCACAGCCTGGGGTTATCATAATATTATAGTTCAATTAGAGAGAACCTAAAGAACCCTCTCCAAGGGTGTGAATTAAGCCTATAATAGGTATAGTTGGGCATCTTTAGAGTATAACTAGGCATCTTTAGGGCATATCTAGATAGGTATTTATAGCATCTTTAGATCATCTTCAAATCATCTTCAAATCATCTTTTGAGCTTCTTGAAAGCTAAAAATCTTTAGAGATTTATGTGTTCTTCACCTAATATTCAAAACTATTATCAAAAAAGGGTTTCCAAAATTGTTAATAACTTCTTGAAATGATCCTACCATAAGGATGTATCTATGTATATTGAACTATGTTCATTTTATCCAAGTTAGACATAAATAACAAGATAAATAATCAATAATTTATCACATACAAATAATAGACAATTTCAGTCATTTCCTACTTAGATGAGACCTTAACTATTAAATGTAATGCAATATATAACCAAATGTTAACACTTATGGATAGTTTATATGGGATATAATGAGTTATATGGATTTTTCATCATTTTTCACTGACACTTTACCTTTTTCAAGTACTCTTGCAAACCAGTGGGAGAACTATTCTTCAATCTAGGAGTTTGGATTCTAACCACTGACTGAGATCATATATTTGAAAGTGGTTTCCCCAATCATGATGATTTCTATCTATAAATATCAAATATTTATTAGAGGTAAAATCACTAAAGGGGGTTAAATTAGTGATACAAGATAAACCAATTCAATTCCCAATTCTTTAAACATTCATCATACATCAACTTTGTCAAGTAGCATAAACATGAAAGCACATACATCCAAAACATACATAATAGCATACATCATATGAACACATCAAATATATGGGAAACCATCTTGGACTATAGTCCTATAAGACAATATCTAACATTTAGACCAATACCAGCTGATCAAAGAACACTCATCCCTTAACTTAGTTAAGCACCCACTTGAACATTAGCTAGCTCCAACTAGAAAAGAGACTACAACTGCCTAGGAAAAAAACAATAACTTAGCTACCTATAATCTAATCTCCACCTCTCATTTGATGTCAAATACACCTAATGATGGAATCCTCATGACTGTACTCTTCAGTCCTCAATCTTTCTCAAATAGCCGCTAGGGTTTACTTGCTCAATCTACCTTTTACTAGGTTTATTAGATCATTTGGCCTTATCATTCACCTTGACCAATTTAATCAAATATGTATAACTAATCTTCTTCACTCTTTGATGGTCCTCAATGAATTATACATTCTCTTTCAAAAATTCTCTCCTTTTTTTCTATATTTTTCTCTCTTAACACATGCACATTCATGTCTAGAAACCATTGCCTTGATCTCCACCCTTTATAGACTCTACATAAATATAAACTTATAGGTTAGCCATGATACTTGTCTTAACCCTTAAAAATTCTATTATACTAAACCATATCTCAAATTCATTGTCATAGGTCATGTATAGCATCCATGGGTCATACTTAAGTAGCTAAACCTTTAAATTAGGCCCCAGTAGCCCTTATAAGTCTTATACAGACCTATTCACCCATTTGGCACTTTATCGAGAAAATTAAAACCATAAGATCATTTTAAAATACATGGGTCCACTCCATATGACCTATAAGACATATTTGGATGATTTATCCTACTAAAACACTTTTTTGTTAAAGCTCAAATTGCTCAAACAATATTTTTTATATCCTAGTATCATGAATAAACAAATAGTCAAATTTTAAGCTCCATAAATTTCACTATACAAACATTTAGACCGTATAACTAGATTTTCTAGATGCAACTTGAAGTCCTTTACAACTTTTCTTTTTACTACATTAATAAATTCATCTTGGATCAAAAAATATAGCTCAAAAACTAACTAGTTTTCCCTTGATATTTTCAATATTTAAATTCTAATGATCACTATAGAGACACAGAACATCGGACACTTTAACCTCATATCATGTTACTTGGTAAATCTAAACAAATATACATTGTAGATATTCTTGAAGTAGCTCTATATTTACCTTTTAATGCTCACCATTGATCTTAGATTAGAGCTCCTATGATTTTTCCACTTGTTAGCTCTGTGTGCCTTCTACACATTTGACTCTTTTACTCGACCCACACCATCAATATCTATCTGTATGAACACTCGTGAGCCATTGATCTTCTGTCAACTTAACAAGATTGTGAGACTTATCACTAGTGCATGAAATCTTATAAATTTTGACATATTGACTAAATATGCACCATTAGATCAAGATCAACATCATGAATGCTCACCATTAGATCAACTAACTAGTGACCTCAGACTTTAATGTAGTAAAACTTAATGGTATTTGGCCCATCATAGCCTGTAAGAGCAACTTTGAAGGTTTATAACTTGATCTAAAAAACACTTCAAGAGTCTAAATTTTTAGGGTACCTTCTTGGTACTATAGATAACATTTTCATAAGAACCTTTGACATAAATTGAATTTCTAAGTACCTAAAATTAATTCATAAACTTGTTGGTTCATTCATATTTACATGACATGCAGTGACATTATGGGTTATCTTAAGCTAGAATATGCATGTTAATGATCAAATGACATACCATAACTTTACAAATACATCCTATGGATGCCTCATAACTTCTTCTTTGTCCTTATAGACATGAAAATGTGCCATATCTCTCCAAACCATCATTATGATCACTTTGTCATTAATGTACTAGTATTTCATGCTCTCTTTGACATCAATAACCATGCTCAATGATATCTTACCATTGTATATAGCCATGCCTAAAATTATATTTATACCTAATTGTGCTAATTTTTCCAAGGGTACATAGGACAAATAATAATGGGTGGCCTAAACCTCATACCAATCCACACATATTATCCTCCTCCATCGAATAGTTGAATGATAATCTGAGCAACTACTTAAGCTCTCTAAAGACTCTAATTGATGGTGGTGAGACTCATAACTTCCTTGCATTTCAAAGCAACATGAAAAGTATCGCATCTAGCAATAATTACATTGAAGGAGATGGAAGAATGTTGGCTCACAAAATATCTAAAAACTATTACATTTCTCTTAATAATTCATGATATTTGTTTTTCATGTATATATGATATGTAGGCTAAAAGGAATCAATAAGTTTAATGGCCTCTAGAAATTGAGGTCTCATGCATAGACCTATAGTGTTCTATAATTTGAATAATTGATGATGTTTTTGATATGAATCCATTTTATTTATCATAGTGGAAAGGAAAACATATAATTTTGTTCCCCCCACAAAAAAATTGATAAAAAATTCCAAACTAGTAACCCAAGAACATGTTACAAAGATAGATTTCAAAACATTGATCATGTCTTTCTATGATACTTTTAAGAAATTTATCCATAAACATATGTTAATCATCAATAAAATTAGAAAACCAAGAGATATAAATTGCATCTACCACTTATAATATTTTTCATGAATAAATAAAACATAGAAATAAGAAGGTTGTCTGCAAGATAATAATTTTTTAGAAATTTTATAAAAATTCTAAATGGAAGTTTGAGCTTTTTGTAAATGTTATTGAGACTCTAATTTGATCCTAACATTTTATTCTTCTAATTATTAAATATTTTTATGCACTTTATTATAAGTGTAAGTATTATCATGAAGTGGTAGAGGGAAATAAGGAATAGCCCTTGTGGGTCCTTCAATTTGTAAAGCTATTTCTCTGGTTTACCTCTAAATAGCTTGTAATAAAGTTTGTAACTCAACATTCTAAGTTGTTATCTGATATATGTGAGTATTATTTTGACCAATAAATGCATTTTTACTAGCAATACAATGTTTTAAATTATTAATCTAAGAATCCTTACTACCAATAGAATTTTTAAGAGTAGCAATTTGAGTATCCTTATTTGCAAGGGAATTCTATAAGGTGCTAATTTCATGAGACTATGAAAACAACTAATTATGTATTCTAGTCTATTCATCATTAACTACTGTAATGATTATTTCTTGTGCTCAAACTTGAGAAATAGAATCTTCATATCTTCTTTCCAAACTAGAAATAGTTTGATTCTTACCTTGTAGTGTCAATAAGATAAAATATAACTTTTCCTATTATTTTTGAATATTTTATTCATTCCATGACAATTTTAGAGCATGTTGAAACTCTTCATCTTCATGAAAAGGTTGAGGATAAGAGAAGGATTCTTATATAAGTAGAGATTTACCTTTGTCAACTATAGAAGGTAAGGGTATTTCATTTTATTTAGCTACAATTTCTTGTGCAGGGTTTAATCAATTATTTTTTCAGCATCCATGACTTCTATGGGAGAACTTAAACTTCCCAAAACATTAGATTCTTGTACATCACTTTCTTCTTCATCTTAAAGAATTAGTTGATGACTTCATCAGGGTTTGACTGATGGAATAGGGTTTTTTGATGAAACCCCTATTTTTATTTTTGACCTTCGATGCAACATCTTTGGAGATTAGGGTGACAAAGATGGACTTTCTTCTATTTGTGTTGTTGTGGGAGGAGGATAAATAGGACATGGTGATTTATTACCAAAAATTTGGGATGATTTTTGCATAAATAAGGACCAAACATTCTCACTCTTAGGTTTATTTAGATAATGATGTCAAAATATGAGGTGAATAAAACCATGATGTTTGATTGACCCATTTACCCTTTTAAATTTTTAAGCTACATTAATTATAGCATGGTGAATAAAAGATGGTAGATTTACCTAGTATTCTAGTTTTGTGGTTCCTTTCCTCAAATTAATAAGGTGCATGGTGTTACCAATTATCATAGTGAATTAGCCATCACAAGTGAGATAATTTATGACCCAATAGGTGACATTATGCCATGGTGTTGGAATACTATCTCGAATGATTCCTCTGGCCATGCCTTATGGGGCTTTCGCCAAATTGTGATGGGATTCATTATCATCCGTGAACATTTGAATTATATTGACAAAAATTAATTTATAATTGCTAACCATACCATATTTAGGAATCCTAAGAAGAGCATTGATCATAAAGGAATCCACAGGAATATGCTCACCTCAGGCAATAGAATGATCCCCATCAATTTAAAAAAAAAATTATTAGATAATATTTTCTGAAAAACCCTAAAATATTTTTATAAAATTAAGCCATCCCATTATTTTAAAAATAACCCTAGTTGATTCATCTTGTAATAGGGGTTCTATTGATTCTAGTTCAATTTTCTTATTTACCTCCCATCTTCATATTTTTTTCATAGTAATCTCAAAAGCTTGCTTGCATAATGAAAAACTATGCTTGAAATTGCATAAAATATATAACAAGGCAAGGAAATTGGGATGTGATGTAGAAATGAGTAGAAAATAATGGGGTATCATAAAATTATGGTATAAATTATGTCCAATCACTTTGGAGCATGATAATTTATAATGAGAAAACACTTTTTGAGGTCAACATCAATGACGTGATGTGAGGGATCATACTTGGTGGCACTTGAAATAATATTCACAATGATTTCCAAATCAAGTCATATCTTTAAAAAAAATATTCTAGAATAACTTCACATCAAATCTTGAAATTTAGAGATGGTACTAAATTCAATCACATCCACATGGCATCAAATGAACTTATCCATAATGAAAAGTGTTGTCCACCTCATGGTCATGCATGCAGAACATAAAATAGAAAATGCCTAACCTATTGGGAAGGAAGTACAACTATACCTCTATTATATGCATCCATGCTTATCTTATAAATTTTCCATGTGTCCTACAAGTATAATTTTTTTATAAGATAAGTTAGCTGACAAGATAACAATAAAAATTCATGTTTATTGTAGAAGTTTCATCTAAAAATTAAATTTTTAGTTTTCACTCTTTAGTAGTTTATATATATATATATATATATATATATATATATATATATATATATTAAAATTTTTAAAAGTAGGATAACCACCATTTACTAGTTTTTATCACTCCCCCTTATTAGATGTCTGATACAAAGATCATTTAGCCTTAGTGGAAGAATCAAGTTCTTCTACAAGGTAAATTGGTCATGATATTAATCGATGAATTATTTCCTACTGAGAGGTCTTCTATACACTTTAAGTCTATGACCATCAACCAAAAGTGTCATTTAGTCACCATCAATTGGTTTAAGTTGGATAGATCAATTACTATGAATATTTTTGATCAATTATGGACCCAAACATCTTATCTGAAGCTTACCTTTAAAACATTAGAATTTAGAATCAAATAGAAGAACACAATCACCTTTTGGAAACTATTTTTATATTATGTGAGTATCATGACACTACTTTCTCTACTTCTAGATCATGTTAGTTTGAGTGAGTGAATCCATCCTAATTTCATCCAACCCATTCAATTTTATGATTCTTTCCTTTTGTGCTTCATCAATATCAATCTTAATATTAGCTACTAGCTTCAGTGTCTACAGTTCAAACTCTATTGCTAACAAAGGTTTTTTCCAAACACAAGTTCATATGAAAAGATTCCTATGGTAGTCTTCCATGTTGTGTTATATGTCTAAACTACTTTAGATATTATATATTTCCAATCTTTCATGTTGTTGTTCACTATTTTGGTTAGAATGTTTTTAGGCTCTCGATTGGTGACCTCCACTTCCCTGTTAGTTTGGGGGTGATATAGTGAAGATTTTTGGTGATTGATTTGGTATATTATTTAAAATACTTGGTTATTTTAGATATGAATTGGTGCCCTTGATTATAAAAAATATATCTATGATCTCCAAATATTATCTTGATCTTATGATATAAGAAATCAACAATTATTTCCTCTCTAACAAAAGCGATTGATTACATTCAGCCCACTTAGTAATATAATCAATACACATTAATAAATGCTCTTTTCCTTGAGATGGTGGGTTGATTGGTCCAAAAAAATCCAAACTATATTTCTCAAATGATTTTAAATTTATTTGAGTATGGAGATGCATTTTTGAAGATAGATTAGGCTTACCCATCCTTTGGCAAGGATCGCATTGTCATACAAACATTTTTATAGTCTTGTAAAGAGATGGCCAAAATTAACCTACGCCAATGATATTATTAATGGTCCTTTTTAATAAATAATGTATTCCTCCTAGTTCACTATGGCATGATCTTATGAATTTCATTTTCTCTAACACACCTATCAAGTATATGATCCGGTCTAGTTTTAAACAACATGCCTTTAAACCATTTGAAATGAGAACTAGATCTAACCAAACATTTTGTTTCTTTAGAAGTAAAGGAATGAGGAATCTTTCCTATTTATAAGTAATTTACCATTTTTTAAAACTATGGGGAGTATGTAGATATATAAAATAGTTGTTCATCTAGAAAAGAATCCTCCATAGGTTCATCTTCACCTATAGTGACTAATCTAGACAAAAAGTCAGCAACAACATTATATTTTCTAGGATTTTATATAATGATAAATGTCAAAATTTCACACTAGTATTATCCATCTAATAATTCTCCAACCTACTACTATTTTATTTATTAAGTATTTAATAGTTGAATGATCTATATAAATAAATATTTGATAACTAGTAATGTAATACCTAAACTTGTTTATGGCATAAATAACAACAAGAAATTTATTTTATATCGTAGTACAGTTTTTCTATCTAGGATTAAGATTCTTATTAATATAATAAATGACATACATTTTTCCTTCTTTATCTTTTTATCCTAGAACTACCCCTAGTAAATTATTGGAAAAATTTCTAATTGGGTCCTCTCAAAACTAGATCATTCATGAGTTTATTATTTAATGTTTCAAAATGTTATTAACACTTATCATTCCATAAAAATTCACTATTTTTTGTTATCAAAGAAGACATAGGTGAAACTATTTTGATAAAGTCTTCAATAAATCTTCTATAATATCTTATATGACCAAGAAAACTTTTGACATTTGTTTGTGTTTGAGGAATGGGGAGAATAGAAATTGCCTCAATATTTTTGGTATCCAATTTTATTCCTTGAGAAGAGATATGATTTCCTAAGACTATCCCTTCATTATCCATTATGATACACTTCTCACGACTCAAAGCTACTTGATGTTCTTCACATATGATGAAAACTATTTCCAAATTAATCAATGCTTCATCAAATTTAGTGTCATGGATAATGAATTCATCCATGTATACTTACACACAATCATTTTTAAGATCAAAAAAGTAGCTAAAAGTTCTCTCTAAAAGGTAGCATGTGAATTACACAATCTAAAAAGGACTGTATAAGAAAATGTTCTCCAAGGGAAAGCAAATGTAGTTTTATCTTGATCTTAAATGGATCTTTTGATTTGATTATATATGACGAACCCATCTAAGGAATAAAAATATTTTTTTGTTTCTAAGTTATTCAAGACTTGATCAATAAAATGCAAAAGAAAGTAATCTCTCATAGTGGCTCTATTTAGTTCTCTCTAATCTACACAAACTAACCATTTTTCATTATTCTTAGACAAAATGACTAGAGATAAAGCCATTGATTATCAGATATGGGGTAAATGAAACCAAATTATAATATTTTTTCTATCTCTTTCTTTATAGTTTCTTTCAAGGCTAGGTTAATTAACCACTATGGTTGTCTAACTAATCTAAGATCTTTAGTGTAGACGTGATGGGTATAGACACTAGGATGTATTCCTTTCATATAAATATAATCCAAAGAAAATGATTATGCGTGTCACAAAAATAAATAAAAAATTTTACTTTCTTGTAGGTTAGTTAATTATTTATTAATATTCAACAACTTACCAAGATGGATTGTAATTAGTTTAGTACCTATAACAATGGAATTATATCCACATCAAGGTAGTAAATGGATGTGTGTGTGTGTGTGTGTGTTAGTAACATGTGAATTATATCCACATCCTTGTAAAAATTTTAACTTGTGGAGAGAATATTGGTCAATTGATAATGAAAATCCCTTAAAAATTAATTATACCCATTTTGAGCCCAGTTAACTATGGCTTGCTAGATGTCTTGTGGACCAAATAACATGTTTGGAAAACTTATGACATTGTCTTAATTCTCAATAGTGGATTTTAATTATTCCCATTCATGTTTATTCATTTTTGGAGCTAAGATTTCAGTATTCAAAGGTAAAATATTAGTCTTCAAAGTTAAGCTATCAGTCTTTGGAGCTAGGCTTTCAGACTTTAGAGCTAAACTATCAAACTCAGAGCTATAGCCTTTCTTGATCAAAATCTTCTATTATTTGTTCTTAAAACTCTTGAAAATGTTATTTTGTGGTAACCATGGTTAAGAAAGATACACTATTTTGATATTTTTAGGTCAATCTACCCATATCTATTTATAAATATCCATTGAAGGTCTATCAGGTGAATAAAGAGATATTTGTCTAGCATGAATTCCATTAGAAATGGTAATGTTTCCAGATGTAGAGTCAATTCATGTTACAATTTTAGTTAACCAAGGTCTTCCAAGAATGATTTGATATCCTACCCTCTTTGTTTTAGGTTTAATGATCATTAAATACACATGATATTCCTAGGATTCTAAGGTGACTATAACATTTTTTATAGTTTCATTAGTGAAAATAGTGGATTGATCTACCATCTACAAAATTGTAGTGGCAGGTTGAAGCCCTATGAGGGATAAATATTCTACTATGTTGATAGTCATTTTGATGACATCACCTAGATCTAAAAGTATATTTTGTATGGAATTTTTCTCAATTACCACAATCATCATAGGACTACTAAGGTCAATCATCACAGGACTACTAGTAAATCAATAACTTTTCTAGTTACCTAATTTTTTTTAGGATATTATTTACTCCTTCCTAGTTAATTGATGCATAATCCTTTAATGATTTGATTTAACTTAGGAATATCCTTAATTTCTCTTAATTGTGGAATTTTTATCTTCATTTCTTTTAATCCATACATAAATTCATAATCCTCACTAGGTTTTTCTTCCTTAAGTCTCTCATGAAATGAAACAATAGGGAGACCTTGAATTGTGGTTGGTATGATTAGAGTTTTGGTGGATTATACATTGTTTTCATTTGATTATTGGACTACAAGTGACTCAAGAGTGTTTTTATCATTGAGAATTTTTATCTTACTACCTTTCTTGGTCTAGATTGGACATTATTACACTCAATTGAACTACTTTCAATACTATATTCTTGATCAGCTCCATAAATAGGATTACCTTGACTATTGATATGTTTTTCCACTAGTTAGGTAGGTAATTATAGTTGGTTAACCTATTTATTGATTGTCTATGGATAAGGTTGTGAAGGAATAAAATCCTACTATGGAGGAAAACTTCTCTACATTTGATATTATTGATTTGGCCATTGAGGTGGTGACTGTTGTATCTAATATGGTTGTTGGTTTCGATATTGTGCCTAGTGTTTTGAAGTATTTTGAGACATTCCCCATATCTTTATCATCCATTATTTAGTACCCCATGGTTATGGTTTTGGTAATCGTTCCCACATTTATGGTGTGACTTATCCATCCCATGGGGTCATCCATGGTTTGGGAGGAAATCTTGGAATAAACTAATTTTGAGGCTAGGAGTATTAGTTTCCTTATCTTTAAATAAATTTAACTTATTCAATTACATGTACTTATTATTTTACTTGGTTTCTCATGGTAGTAAGATGTTTGCAATTCTTGGTGTCATGGTCTAGGTTAAAAATACCACATACCTCTATTTTATCTAAAGGATAATCTTTTACTAGATGTTTAAGTCTACATCTAGGATAGTTTATTGAAATCTATTAAACATTAGTGTCATTATATTTTGCTTTGAGGCTATATAATTTGAATATAAATTGTACTAGAATATCTATTTTCAAATTATCAAAATATTCCATTAGTTGGTTAACTTGAAGTGATTTTCCTAGCCTTGATTTACTTATGCTATGTATTGTCCTCAAATAGTAAGCATATAATGTTGAGATTTGATGAAAGGTTAATTTATCAATCTCACCCTTTATCATTAGGTTCAAAACATCATGTGCATCATAATCTAGGCATTTAAGAAATATTGTCTTGATGACCTCCTCTATGAGTTGATAATCACTATGTTTATGGACAAATATAAATATATCAAGATAATCTTCTAAGGTTTCATCTTAATTTTGTTTGATGTCAAGAAAGTCTTATCTTTGTTGTTTGACTCTACAATAATCTTGATATTTATCAAGAAATGTAGTTTCCATTTCATCCCAAGTGCTTATATAATTAACCTCAAGGCTCATGAACCATAGCATTGATGCATCCTTAAGTGTAGATGGGAATAACTTCAACTTTTGATTGTTTGTGACATAGTCATATGTTTAGTAGAGAACCTAAAATTAAAAGAGGATTTGATCTGGATTATTTGAGGGTTTACCTATTAAAGTAGGTAAAATAGATGGTGAGATATTTTTCAAGGAAGTTCTATTATTAACACCTAAGTTAATTAGATAGAAAAATATTTTATCCTATTGAGTTTGTCGATTAGGGTTTTCTATATGTACATGTTCATCTCCCATATTTTCTTCCAAACATTGGTTATCAATCTAATCTAAGTTATCTTTTTGGGTTCTCAACCTATGGTCTACCTCAAGAGGAGAATCTTTGTTGGTGATCAAATCTTCTTCTTGTAGAGCTTGTGGATCAAATATGACTATTCTAGAAAGAGGATTCTTAGGATCACTTTTTCCTATAAGGAAAGATGTCTCAAATATAATTCTTCTTGTAGGATTTGTTTGTGAGGATGAACCTTGTTGAAGAGAGGAATCATGACAAGTCTGTATATAGATTTCAATTGCCTTTTTTCACTTTTTGATCTTTCCAATAAGGATATAATACTCTCTTCTTGTTGTTTTATTTGGGAACCTTTAGAGATAAACCATATTTGAGAATCTCTTGGGTGGTTTATAAATCTAAGGATTCCTTTTTTGTTTTTGTGTCTGTGAGGTTTATGATTTTTTTTTTCCTGTATAACTCTAATATTAGATCTCATTAACACTTATTAATTAAGATTCCCCATTAATGGTGCCAAAAATGATAGGTTGTTATTATACCTCTCATTTAAACAATCAATAGATTGGTGTCATTTTATTACCAAGGCTAGTGTTTATGGTTATATGCAATGAGACATTGAATATTTGAGTTTACAGTTCATTGTTTGGGGGGTTTTGACTTTGTTATTGATATCTAAATCTTAAGGAAAAAAAATAAGATTCTAATTATATGTTATAGAAAAGTAAATCTAGAAAGCTTTGCTAACTGAGTATCTCCTATGACATTCCTTATTATAAGGATTCTCAAGTTCATATCATCAACATCAAGAACTTAAACATCTTGCATAAGACACTAAGGTGTCCTCACTCAACTTTCCCAGTTGGGTAGGATAGTGTGGTATTTTAGACTATGAGAATGTTGATTGCCTACTATTACCTAGACTATTTCTTAATAGATTTTGAATTTGGAGATGAGTTAACAAGCTTTACTTCTCATGAAATTTAAAGACACGCTTTGTATAAATAAAACTCACTTACATTGAATTGAAAAAAACTTTACATTTATGGAAACATAATTTGAATTAAAATGGAAATAACATTTTGAATTGAAAGGCAAATCACACTTTGTATTGAAATGAATTATACTTGAATTAAAAAAATATACTTTTAGACTATAAACTAAAAAATACCAATTGTCCTTATCTTTAGAAAGAAGTGGGCCCTTGCTCCTTCCTCACAACATGATCAATTTATATTGAGTAATGAAAAGGAGGGTTGAAATTTATTTCACTATCAAAATTAACATATACAGATACATGAAATTACACTTAAATGTTTCTTCTCTTTGTTTTTGATTATCTAATTTTTTATTGCTAATTGATTATCTACAATGAGAAGGATACATTTATTTAAAGCACATCCCAACAACTATTCTCAGACTACAAAATCATATGATCTAAATATCCAGATACACTTATTCAAAATAGAATATCTAGGAATAAGATCCCATGCTTATAGGGAAGTGTTCGAACTAATTCAACTAATAATAGACTAAAAATAACTAATATATATATGAAGAGATTATATTTAGTTTTAAAAAATAGAAATACTTTTATATATAGATTATTTTAGACCATTAATATGAATAGTAATGTCTAAAAGAATATATCTAAAGAAGGATATATATATATATATCTTTGGACTTACTATCTTGATCTGTAGGGTATCGATGGGCATGTTCAGAGTATGGCTAGATGTCTTCAAAGCATAGCTAGATAAGTCTTCAAAACATCTTTATAACATCTTTGGAGGATATTTGAAGATTATTTAGAGCTGTGGATGTTCAGAGCTTGATGTGTTATTCACTGAATCTTCAAAACTATTTCCAAAAAGTGTTTTCAAAATTGTTGATAACTTCTCAAAATGATCCCACCCTAGGGATGTACCTATGTATAGAAAACTATACTAATTTCATCCAAGTTATAAATAATTAACAATATAGAGAATAAAAAATGTATCACATACAAAAAAAAGACAATTGCACTCATTTCCTACTTAGATGAGATAATAAATATTAAATGTAATGCAATATATAACTTTTAAAAAAAAACTTATAGAAAATTTATATGAGATATAATTAGCTATATGTAATTTTCATTAACTTATTATTTGATACTAAATATAACTACTTATGGAGAAATGCATGATATCCATCATGTCACTAGAAGGGTTGGGTGGATCCATGATATCGATCATGGCATTAAAATATGAGAAAAATGTAATCAAGATGTCATGGCCATGTTACACACAATCAAAGAGTACATGGAAATCACATAAAGAATGTAATATAAGGCTAATGAACCACATACAAGGGACATTTTGAAATTTCACTCACATGAATAAAATCACACACAAAGACATTATATTTAAGCATACACATAGAAGTAAACAATGAAGACTTAGATTCACATGGAAGGACATTTTAAAATATCCACATACACATAGAATACACATACAAAGACATATTAAAATATCCATACATATATATAAATAGAGAATGAAAACTTAGATCCATACGCAAAAGACATATTCAAATGTACGCAATGTCCAAGAGTGAGTGAAGACAGGACAATAAATGGAAATTAAGCATGATAATGTGTGATTGATCAACAAGAGTTAAGTTATAAGGTAAGTAGAATAAATAATTGAGATAAGTAATCACACTTCAAAATTTTATTGAGTAATATGTAATGTTATATAAATAAGGTATGATTATGATAAAGTAGCTAAATAAGGACAATTTTTTTGTATAATATGCCCCTAATGAGCCATTTAATGAATGTACATGTTGTAGAAAGTTTGCTTATGGTATGTAACTAAGTATTGGAAATATAATATCTTTAGGACAATAAAAGGCTTATAGACACTAGAGAAGGATATTTTAATCCGATAGGGTACTCTTACTCAATTGTAATTTTTGGATGTGTAGTAGTCATATTACATGCAACTGAGTCTATAAATAGTGCTATGTAATCTACATTCACTCATGTACACTAGTGAAATATATATGGTATAAAATTGGTTAAAACAAGTATGGAATATGTATGCACAAATGAACTAATGTATGTGTAGACCAATTTTGGTTGTCAGGTCAAAATGGTCAACCCTACATTCAAAACTTGGTATGGTCATTTTATGCCTTGATTTATCCTTCATGAGTACATTTCATCCTTTTATCATCATTGAGGTTCATTTAAAAAATTTAAGGCAAGAGGACTCTTGAAACCTAGTGTTATTTTAGGCCATATGACCAAAGTGGTAAAAAGGAGTTTTATATTTATTTCATGTGGTTTTAATGTTATATCTCCCCCTTTTAAAGTCTGTACCGCTCCTCATAAAAGGTAAAAATTAAAGTTACAATGTTAACCCCAATCTCATGTGGTTTTGACACTATTTTGGAATTTTTATAAAAATAAATGGTTTTTTATGTTTTAAAATATCCCATGGACCACCTAAATTTCCCACACCCATAACTCACACATGTGGGAGTTTTTAAAACTAAAAAACTCCAAGCCCTCTCCTCTTTGTAATGTATGAGTTGAATTCCATGAAGTTACAAGATTTTGGTATAATAAGGAGAGCATTATGAAGTGTTTGAAATGTTTTATGAGTCCTTTTGTATTTACTGCACCTTATTTTCCTCTCATAATTATCAATACATTCATCAGGAAGCAATAATCCCCCATAATCCCAATGAGGTTAAACCTAAAATTCCATTGCATCAATCATCATGAACAAGGACCTATACTATGTATAAGGGCTTGATTTCCCCCAAAAGAGATAGCTTTCTTCCATTTCATGTATATTTTTCAAATTCTACATAAGCTAGCCAAAGAGGAGTCATAAAGGAGATATGGCTAGTAAAATATTTCTCACCTTGTTAAGGGATTGACCATGTCTCTTGTGAACTCAGACCATAGGCAAACTCTAATGGTGAAGAGAAGTTTAAGAAAAATTATAAGGAATTCAAGATAATGGAAAGATGAAAGGATATTATAGACACATAAATGACATGAAAATTAAATAGACATCCTCCATAGAGATCTAAAGGTGAAAAGTGTCAATGAATGCCTATCTAAGAAGGGGACCTTATACATAACCAACACTTAAGCCTATTGTATCAAAAGGCTGAGTAGGAGAGGCCATAACATGATAACCAAACCGAGGCTTATAAGAAATGTCATTGAGTGTAACTTGACCCATCACTCAAACTTCATGCTTCAATCATGGTCTTGATGCTTAGAGGGAGGACCAGTGCAATAATTGGATAACAAGTGTGATGACGTTGTATAATAGGAACAATGTATAAAACTCCAAAATCATCTTCAAGATATACAATATATGTTGAAACATGTAACATGGTTTTGAAATGGTAATTAAATGTCTTAAAAATCCTCAATGCAACCTTCCCCACTTTCATGATGGCCTCCCAAGCTTGAAAAGCACCCTCTTTGTCTATATAACACACTTAGTCCCACTTACTAAAAACATTAAGGCCTCCTCATGAAAATTAAGGTATTTAAGTTTTTAAGGATTCATTTTGAGGCCTTGTATGATGTGTTATTCCCCCTAAATATTCTTGTTGGCTTAAAAGTAGGTATAAGTTTCTCCAAGATACATTTGAATTGGCCTTAGAGGGAGTATTCCTCTCCATTTCAAACCACATCTATACCAATATCTATTCACTCTCTATCATTGTCATGTACTAATTTTTATCCCTATTTTTCCTATTTTCATACCCTTATCACTCCATATCCATCTCTCTATACCCACACATCATCCCTTCTAGGTATAGACCATGTTGGTAAGCCTTGATACTCCCTTGAAAACCCACAAAGGGGATGAAACCAAAAAGTATTGAATCCTTTTGAACATGAACCTAATCAAGAGGCAACTCATACCTATAATCAGCCTTTAAAGCCACTATAGTAGAGTACCGAAGAGGCATGACAAAGGAGGCCTTTCAAAGGCAAGAACAAATGAAAGAGATAAAAATGGTGATGAATGATAAATAATATCAAATTAGATAGAATCACATGAGCTTAAGAAATTCATCTTTTACTAAATACTTGAAATCTTAGTTTGTACATAGGGCTATACTCTTAGATGACTGAGTTTGAAAGATTAGTTAAGGTCTTGGCTTTAAATTTGAAAAGACAATGTACTTATTCATGTTGAATAATCATAAGTATAAAATGCATATTTTGGTGATTTATAATGGATATTTACCTCATACTAATTAGGTCACCTTATCCACCTCATACAAGCCATGTAAGTACCTACAAACACCTTGATTGGCCTAGGCCTTAACATGTTGATGAATTTAAACAAGAAGTGTGATTTATCAAAGGTTAAGGGTAAATTTTGGGGAAATGGAAGGAAAAATTGAACCTATAGAGAAGTTTAAAAGGTGATATTTATAATGAGGATGTATAAACACTCATTACAAGAGTTTCTACCTAATCCCACTCAATTAAGGATACACATATCTATACCTACATGCTAGTCATGAGAGTGAGGCCCAAGATAAGATGGGTAAGATAAAACCTAGTCTCTTTGTTATTGATCAACCTCATAAGGTTTATAAGACCTCAAGAGGTTCATGGATATATTATAGATATCCAAGACTTGTGTTTCAAAGCCTAAGGTAAATCTATAAGGTGCTCTAAGTCGGAATTGACACCTGCATCTAGGCCATAATACCTCAAAGAGAAAGGTGGTGTATTGTGTAGGTAATATGACATTATCCTTACCATTTGGATGTTTTAATAATATTAATGAATGTAATATCACACTCACTAATACATAATATGATGGAATTTTTGGCATAAAGTTCACCCTAGCGGTGACAATCCGTATATCTCCCAGTCTAGTACATTTACTTATCCATACATGGAAACCATGACATAATATGTGGATGGTGTTAGTGTTTGGCCATGGTAAGAACACCTCCAGATAAAATTGAATGATATAAAGTTGTAAATTCAATGTTTTAGACATCATGATAATCCATTCATGGTTATATATATAAAATGTTGATAAGGTGAATCATAGACCCAATGTTGTTCTTACTAGTACCATGAAGAAACCCTTATTTCTGAAGGTTGAAGAGATATTAGTTGGGTGTTTATTTCAACACCACTTATAAAACTATATAATTTCTCTCCATACAGAATTCAAAATACAAATATACAAAGGTAAGTGGGAAAGTAGTTGCAAACAATACACATGATCATCATTGAAGGCTAGTTTGAAGGAAATATAAGAATCAAGGATGATATAAAGATAATAAAGATTATATATTTGATAGAGGATGTAATAATTACATAAATAAATCCATAATATATCCAAAATCATAGGATAAATAGGGGAAGTATCCCCTATTTTGTCTCAGACTTAATGTGCTCTAGCTAAGGACCCTGCAGTCTAACTCTTGAATGAAGGATAATGAAGGAGGGAGATGACAAGGGAAAGCCTTGGAGAAGTAGGTGATTGTATTAAAGGTGATAAAAATAAGGTATAAGACGTTATATGGGCTTAGATAAAACATGAAGTGACCAATAAGGCAAATACACATAGTTATGCCTTTCAGGCCTAGGCTAGGCCTAAATCCCCAAAGGGGCATAATCTCATTATTAACACCAAGTGGACCTTCCAATGCATTATATCATCATAAAATGGATATATTAATTTTTTTTAAGCATTATATTTGTATAAAACACCTCTAAGCTAGGTAAATTGGGCCTAAAAACACTCTAGGCCTATCTAGAATGCAAGAACTAGTCAATACACCATTTTCTTCCACTTATAACTATACAAACATATAACATGGGAGGATAAAGAGTTTAGAATAGCAAGGGGTTTACTATAGCTCTAATTAGTGTAATTTTATTATATTTTGGATGTCACATTTTTATGAGCTATCTTTAAGGGTTCAAACTAGTGAAAACCTTTCCAAACCCTTAGTCTTGACCTGATGGAGGAGATTCAATTGGAAATGCTTCCATAAGGGATAGTTTTTAATAAATTATGTTTGAATAATATATATGACTCCTCTAACATCAATCCCCACTAGTTATTATATACAAGTACTATACAAAATTGTATAAAATAATATTTTCTGAAGATTTTATGTGTTTTTTAGGTTTTTATGCATGATGTAAAAATGAGAATCATTGGGGATGGTTCTTAAGACATTTTACACATCTTATAATTATAATTTTCTCAAAAATTCACCTAGAAGTGCCCCTACCAGCCTGTGCAAAATTTCTAGTCTTCTAATGCATGAAGAGAGATGAATTAGTCACTTTGAAAAAGTAAACTTTCAAGTTTCTAATGCATTTATAAGCATATGTCAAGATTGGAGGTATTGTTTCAGACATGAATCAAGCTCACACATAGGTTTTAAATATTTTTAAAAAGTTTCATGGCTTCCAAGTTTTAACACTTAGGCAATTAGGCCTAATAGGCCAAATTGGCCTAAGTGGTCATTAGAGAGAGTCAATTTGGCATTGAACGACAAATAAAATAGGTTAATGTATGAATGTTGCATTGATAACTAACCCTTGAATTACATTCATGATTATTTCATGGATGTGATGGAAAAATGAGATAGTTTCCTTGACTTTATTAACATGCTTTGGAGAAGTGTGGGTTGATATGTGACTATGGTGGCCTAATTCATCTTGTAACTACCATGTAGAGTGATTGTGCATTATTTTTAGCATGATTAAGCCTTTGAAAGGTGTAACTAAGGTTGAATCATCCTCCCTTACCTACCTTCCAATTTTAAAATTCCATTCAAGAAAAAATTAAGGAGATCCAATGCATGGAGGAGATAAAAGGAGAATTATGACTATTATAACTACTACTTTTAGTGGACTTGGTAAATTATGGCCATGTTTTGTATCCCTTAGGTTGGTATGAGGAAACTCTACCAACACTTGTACACCTTTTAGAGTGATAAATAGAACATTTGTAGCTGACTACCAATATATACTTAGTGTTTTATGCTTTATTAGTATGAAAAAGTGGATTCCATCTTCCCTTTGAAGGTCCAAGTTCCACGTAAGTGTTAACCAACTTTCCTTGTAAGTCATCTAGTGTGTTTTATTTTTTATGTCTTAGGTATGAAGTGGATTGTTGACTATAAGTGGCTTTAATCAAGCCATACCATCATTTCCATCTATCTTAAGTCAATCAAACTAAACTCTAGGTTAAGCATTCTTACTTGGAGTCTATTGTAGGTATTGTTATAGTCTTTTTCATAGTCTATTAGTGTGATGAAGGGTTCAAATTCAATGAGTGGATAGTTGAGTTCATGGTGCATCACCACACTTTAGAGTAGTTTTTCATTTGTATTCAATATCTTTCACCCTTTTAATCCATTATAAAATTTATATCTTAGAGAAAGATCACTGAATTGATAAATTAGTGGAGTTATCCCCTTAAAATCTAAAGGTTTGGCCTAATAATAGGTGACCCACAACCTTAGGTTAATCCTATGTTTGAATAGGTTTGAATGGAGGACTTGAACCATCCTTTTCTTAGCTAGGGTGCAACCTAGAAATCCAACATTTTTTTCATTCCTAGTGGGATAAGATTAAAGTACCTTGAAGTATTCTTTGATAATGAGGAAAGATAAATTGTAGCCCTATTTTAGAGCTTCAAAATCTATATCAGTTGATTTATAGTTATATTATTACATCAACGATAACAAGTATTCATTTCAGAGGTAAGATGGATTATCATTCATGATTTAATTCATATTCATGTGATTAATAGTGAAGGATGGATGGATATGAGGTAGATTTATGTTTCTCAATTTCTTATGGGTTGGCCTATGATCATCTCCAATTCTATCATGACCCTTTACAATCCTATCCTCATCCATATCAACTATGCATTGCCCCTTATCAGTCATATGATGAGTTTCCCTATGACTAGGACTATTAACCCTATTATGAGTCTCATATACCCACTCTAAAAACTAATTACCATATTGATTAGTCATGTCAGTAATATGAAATTTTTGAATAGCATACTCATACCTCAAGCCATTCCATATCTAGCCTTAAAAAATCTCTATTAGACCAACATAATAATATGATAAACATAGATACATTGAAGGGATATGGGAAGGAAATTCAAAAAAATGTCATTAGGGTGGTTAAAAATTCAATGAAATAGGTAAAATAAACTTGGATACCCTTAATTAGGTGAGGTTATTCTAGAAACAATGGTTACATTCTTGACATAACTGGACTCATCTCCAAGATCAAGGATTTGAAAGCCCATGAAGAGCAATAAACACCCCATCGACCATCTTGTCTTCCTTCATTAACCCCATGTCAACCTCATGTTGAGTTCCCATTATCCCTCATAAAATACCATAAAATTATTTTTAAAGTCATCAAGGCTCCTCCCAACTCCTCTCAACCTTACCCTCATGGAAATCTATCCAAGGGAAAGTCCAAGAAGAAAGGAAAGTTTGTGTTGAAAGAGCCTATCATCATGAGAAATCAAAATATGATTTTCAAGCCTCTTTTGCTAGGTAAATTGAATATGTATATAATAATTTGTATAAGATATTAGTAGATATAAAAATGAATAAACCTTTGTTACACATTGCCCCCTCCATATCCCAAATAACATTGTAATCTATGCAAGAAAATCATAAGCCCAAGTTTCCATCTTGGATTCAAGTCATGCAGTCAAGTAAATATAGATGTATTCAACCCCCACCCTCCCATCCTCAAGATTATAAGTCATTTCCATCTTGAAAATCCATCCAAAAGAATTTGGAAAAGGAGGACAACATATTTTTTAAATATAAGTAGCTGGATCAAGGAGATGTCACATATATTTCATCTCTCCTAGAGTCATTCCAAAACTATCCTAAGCCAGTAAGAAGTGAAATCAATGTTAAAATAATAGTTGTTGATGATTAATTATCATAGTTAGAAGATTATTTCATAATAGGGACACCACTTGGTAAAGATTAACATTTTTTAATTTTCAAAAGTACAAGAGATGGAAAGTTATAGGAGCTTGATGAGCCATAGGAGCAAGGTGATCACATTGGATAAGGTGAATATTCCCTCTAAGAATTTCTTGATGATATGGAGGTTTTTCTTCATCGTGATAGCCCTTAAACACTTTTATTAGTGATAGAAGAAATTTGTAGACCAATCACAGAGATTGAGGAACAAGACAACATTAAAGGTTTGTAAGGTTATCAAATGGTTTTTGAGGATCAGCCAAGTGATCTATTTGACATAATAGGAGTATGGTACTACCTCATTCAAGTAAGTTATAAGATGGTATAGGTTGGAGGATATGAGTTAAATAAACAAGGGGAAGGTGGCTCCATAAACATGCCATCTCAAGAGGTTACCATAATGGAAGATGATTTGTTTTAAGTCCTAAAACAAGGTTACCAACCTCTTGTCACAATTATATCTATCTCATTCCTTAATGAGTAGTATATACATCTTGAAAGACATGAATAAGAGAAGCTTGATATGTTTTTAGAAACTAATCATCCATTTTAAAGTATTCAAAGTGTCAAGATGATGAGTCTAGAGCCTAGAAAAGGACTATTTAAACCAAAAACAAAACTTGAAGATGAAGTTGCAGTACTGTTTGAGGTTCTTGAGATTAATGTTGGTCATGTGTTTCAAAGTGAAATCCTAGCAACATCTGATCTTAAAGAGCTATGAGATAACTACCTTAATGAATTCCTAATGCACATTGTTATCCTCAAGAGATCAAAAACAACCAAGATTAGTAGGATGTAAACCTTAAGGAACCAAATGAATATGCATTCATTGGCCATTTTTTTATAGTTGATGTGGCATTCAAAAGCATCATAAGTGGGTTAGTCAATAAAGTATTGCTCCACCAAGTCTCCCATTCATAAATTTTATTTCTTTATATCATTGCTTACCTTGTGGAATGAGATCCAAGGAATATTTACATTTGACCTAGGGGGAAATAGCACACAGAGGTTAGTTATATATATTAGTTTTTGGGAGTGTTTTTCTTCATTTCAATAAGTGTGGTACACAAGTTATTTTTTGTCCCTTTGTTAGTTATATGTTTTATTTTGGTGTGTATTTTAGGAGTACATGTTAGTTTATTTCCTTTGTTTATCTTATCTATCTTGCTTTGATACAGTCCAAGATGTGTCGTGAATGCAATTAGTTGAGTAATCCATGATGGTCAAACCCTACATTCAAAACATGGAATTGTCATAAGTTTTAGGGTCATTTTATTCCTTAATTTTTCCTTCATGAGTTCATTTCATCATTTGAGGTTCATTTGAAAAGTTAAAGGCAAAAGGACTATTGAAACTTGGTGTTATTTTAGGCCTTATGGCCATAGTCAAGTGATTTCAAGTGTTCTAAGTGGTAAAAAGGGGTTATTTTTGTCATGTCATGTGGGTTTCATGTTATATTTCCCCATTTTAAAGTCTGTACCACTCCTCATAAAATGTAACAATTCAAGTTATAACATTTACCCACTCTCATATGTTTTATTACCCTTTTCATGTCTTCAAAAGGTGGTTTCTTGACTGATATGGCATGTTGGAGGGAAATGAGAAATCTTGAAATGCTTTACCAGGGTTCTACATAGTAAAATAGTTGTGTGAGCACCTGATATTCACCTCATATTAGTATCCAAGCTAGATGTGGCTTTTCAAGCCAAAACCATTTATTTTTAGCTAATCTATATAGGTGTACTTGTAGGAAAATACTTATAGATGGTTCCAAAGGTTTATTTATACTCCTAAAGTGAAAATATAGGATTTATAGGAATTTCATAAACTTAAAATTTTATAAATCTATCACATTTATCCATCACTCTCTTTGGGAAGCTTGTATAACATCTCAGGTTTTCACTTAGTGTAGAAAGGAGAGAGAAATTCATGCCCTAAGATTTGGGGGTGGGGGTGGGGGGTCAAACTATGTCTCTTTATTGTCACATCTATAAATTGTGTTTTTAGATTCATCTCCTATGCTTTATGAAAAAAAAACTAACAATTTGGCCACTCCCATGAGCCCATCTGTTTGTGTAGGGTCTGAAGATTTCAATGGTTTTGACCTTATTTTAGATTTTTCTAAAAACAAATGTTTGTTTTGTTTTTTAAAATATCCCATGGACCACCTTCATTTCCCATACCCTTGCCTCACATGTGTGAATTTATTTAAAATAAGAAAACTCTAAGCCCTCTCCTCTTTACAAAGTATGAGCTAAGTTCCATGAAGATACAAGATTTTGGTGTAATTACGAGAGGATTGTGAAAGTGTTTGAAATGTTTTATGAATTATTTATTCTTTCCCATTTCTTATTTTCCTCTCATATCTATAAATAAATTCATCATGAAGTAATAATCCTTTATAAGCCCCATGAGGTCAAACCTATAATTTCATTGCATCAATCATCATGAATAAGGTCTTGTACTATGTATAAGGGCTTAATTTCCCCCCAAAGAGATAGCCTTATCCCCTTTCATCAATTTTTTTTTAAAATTCTAAATCAACTAGACAAGGAGGATGATTAAAGGATATATGGTCAGTAAAATGACTTCTCACCTTGTTAAGGGCTCCACCAAGTCTCATGAGAACTCAGACTAGAGGCAAGTTCCAATGGTGAAAGGTAGTTTGAGACAAATGAGAAGGAATTAAAGATAATATAAATATGATCTGAGACAAACACCAATGACATGCTAATCAATTAGACATCTTCCATAGAGATCCAAAGGTGCAAAGTACCAAATAATGCATACTTGAGAAGGGAATATCATACAAAGCCAACCCCCATGCCTAATGTAGTATAAGACTAAGGAGAAGAGGCCATAACATAACCAAACCAAAGATCAAGAACACATGACATTGAGTGAAACCTAACCCATCACTCAAACTTCATGTTCCAATCATGGTCTTGATGCTTAGAGGGAGGAGTAGTATAAGAATTAGATACCAAAGGTGTTGACACTATATAACAAGGACTATGTATAGAACTCCAAAGGCATATACAATATCTCTAATATATATCAAATCATGTAACATTGTGTTGGAATGGTAATGAAATGTATTAATAAGCCTCAATGCAACCTTACCCACTTTCATGATAGCCTCACAATTTTTTAAACCACCCTTTGTGTCTATATAACACACTCCAACCTTCTTTTGAAAAATTTAAAGTTTCTTCATGAAAACTATGGTATTTTGAATTTTTAAGGTTTCATTTTGAGGCATTTTATGATGTGTTATTCCCCCTAAATATTCATGTTATCTTAAAATTAGGTCTAAGTTTATCCAAGATACATTTGAATTGCCCTTAGAGGGAGTTTTCCTTTACATTTCAAACCACATCTATACCACTATATATTCACTCTCTATTACTATCATGTACTATTTTTTAGCCCTACTTTTCCTATTCTCCTACCCTTATCACTCTATCTCCATATCTCTCTACCCACCCATCATCACTTCTAGGTATAGACCATGTTCGTAAGCCTCTATACTCCATTAAAAACCCATAGAGGGGATGAAAACACAAAGTGTTGAATCCTTTTCAATAATAACTTGATAAAGAAGCAATTCATACCTAAAATAAACCTTTAAAGCCACTATACTAGAGTACTAAAACAACATGATAGAGGAAACCTTTCAAATGAAAGATCAGATGAGAGAGAGAAAATTGGTGATGAATACTAAACAAAGATCAAATTCCATAGAAGCACATAAACTGACTTATGACACTCATCTTGGACTACATACTTGAAATCTTAGTTTGTACATAGGACTATACTCCTAGATGAATGAATTTGAAATAATAGGTAAGGTCTTGGATTCAAACTTTAAAAGATAATGCACTTCCTTAATTTGAATGATTAGAGGTCTAAAATGCATGATGGGGTCATTTAGGATGTATATTTACCTCATACTCATAAATTCACCTTATCCACTTCATACAAGCCATGTAGGCACCTACAGACACCTTTATTGGCCTAGGCCTTAACATGTTGATGAATTTGAACAAAAAGTGTGAATAATCAAAGGTTAAGGTAACTATTAAGGCAATGAGAGGAGAATTTAAACCTATGATTAACTATCAAAGGTGAGATTTCTTAGGAATATGTATAGCAGACTCACTCCAAGAGTGACTACCTAATCCCACTCAGTTAAGGATACATGGATCTATACCCATACGCTAGTCATGAGAGTGAGGCCCAAACAAAGATAGGTAAGAATAAACATAGGATCTTTGGTAGTTATGAACCTAATAAGGTGTATAATACCTAAATATATTCATGGATATATTAGAGAGAGACAAAAATTATGTTTCAAATCCTAATGTAAATCTACAAGGTGCTCTAAGTGAGAATTGACACCTAAAACTAGACCATAGTGCCTTAAAGAGCAAGGTGGTGCAATGTGTAGTTAATAATAATATGACCTTATCCATTCAATTTAGATTGTATAAAAATAATAATTAATGTAATATCACACTCACCAATTCCTAATATTATGGAATTTTTGGCATAAATTTCAACTTAAAGGTGATAGTCTATACTTTTCCCAGTCCAGTTCATTTATTATCCAAGCACAAAAACAATGGAATAAGAGGTGGGTGGTGTAAGTGTTTGTCCAAATTAATACCACCTAAAAATTTAATGGAAGCATAGATAGGTGTTAATGTAATTTTGGAGACATCATGACCTTCTATTCATGGTTATATACACAAAATGATGATAGGGTGAATCACAGACCCAATGTTGTTCTTGCTAGTACCATGAAGAAACCCTTCTTCGTGTAGCTTATAGAGAGCTGAGTGGAATTTATATGTCAATAACACCTATAAAACTATATAATAAAACTTCATATAACATTTAATAGATAATCATACAAAGGTAAGTGGGTAATTAGTTGCATACCATACACATGATCATCATTGAAGGCTAGTTTGAAGGAAATGAACGAATCAAGAATGTTAAAAAGCTAATCCATCTTGATGATTTGATAGAGGATGTCCTCATTATATACCTAAATCCCTCATATCTCTAAAATTTTAGGAAAAATAGGGTAAGTAACCCCTATTTTATCTCAAACTTAATGTACTTTGGTTAAAGACCTTGCAGACTGACTCATGAATGAAGGAAACTGGAGGGAGATGACATGGGATAGCCTTGGATCAATAGGTGATAGTATTAAAGGTGATAAAAAGAGGGGGTAAGAATTTATATGGGTTCATATCACCCATGAAGTGGCCAAGAAGACAAATACACACATTTAAGCCTTTTGGGCCTAGGCTAGGCCTAAAGCACTAAATGGGGATAACCTCATTCCTAACACCAAGTGGACCTTCAAGTGAATGGGATAATATTAAGAGGGAGATATAAAGTTTTTTTCAAATAATTTTTTTTTAGAAAACACCTCCATGTTGGTCAAAGTGGGCTTAAAAACACTCCATGCCTCTCTATAATGCAAGAACTAGTCAACAAGCCATTTTATTTCACTTAGAACTATACAGATATCTAGCATGGGAAGACAAGCAGTTTAGAATAGTTAGGGAGTCATATATCTCCAATTTATGGAATTTTATCAATGTTTGGATGTCACATTTTTATGAAATATCCTTAAGGGTTAAAATAAGTGAAAACCCTTCCAAACTCTCAGCCTTGACCTAATGGGGGAGATTTAATTAGAAATGATTCCCTAAGGGCTAGTTTTGCCTGAATGATGTTTGAATCATCTATAGTAATGCTATATTATCCTTCCCCACTAGTTAGTTCATACAAGTACTATACAAAATAGTACAAAATAATACTTTTTGAAAGATTTTGTGTTTTTATAGGGTTTTATGCATGATGTAAAGATGATAATCATTGGGGATGAGAGATTGGGACCTTTTCTAGCTCCTAAAATCATAAATTTCTCATAAATTCATTTGGAAGTTCTCTTACCAACCTATGTAAAACTACTAGTCTACCAATGCATGAAGAGAGATGAATCAATCAGTTTGGAAAAGTGAAGTTTTAAGTTTTTAATGAATTTATAAGCCTATTTCAAGATTAGATATTTTATTTTAGACAAGAATCATTATCACACATAGGTTTTCAATGTTTTTTGTATGTTTCATGGCTACCAAGTTTCAACACTTAGGTGATTAGGCCTAATAGGCCTAATTGGTCTTAGTGGTCATTAGAGAGTAATTTTGGCATTAAAAGGCAAATGAAATGGGTCAATATAGGGATATTATGTTGATAAATGAAACTTAAATTACATTTAATGAACATGTTATGGTTGTGATGGAGAAATTAGATAATTTTCTTGACTTTGTCAACCTACCTTGAAGAAGTGTGGGCTACTACATAACTGTGGTGGCCTAATTCATCTTGTAACTACCATGTGGAGTTATTATGGCTATTTTTAGCATTTCCAAGCCTTTGAAAAGTGTAACTAAAGTTTAATTAGCCTCTCTTACCTATCTTCTAATGCCAAAATCCCATTCAATAAGCAATTAAGGAGATCTAATGCATGGAGTAGCTAGATGGAACATTATGTGACTATTGTAAATGTTGTTTTGAGTGGACTTATTCAATTATGATCCATTATCCACCCTTATATTCCATTTTAACTTTCTCTCTTATCTTATTCTTTTATATATTTAGGCTTCTAAGCCTTGATTTATATCCCTCATGCTGGTATGAGGAAACTCTACCAACAATTGTACTTGTACACTTCTTGGAGTGATGAATAGAACATTTGACATTGTCTACCAACCTATAATTATTGTTTTGTGCTTGTTTGACATGAAAAAGTGGTTTTAATGTTCTCTTTGTAGGTCCAAGTTCTACCTAAGTGCTAACCAACTTTTCATGTAAGTCATCTAGTGTGTTTTGATGTTGATGTCTCAAGTATGAAGTGGATTGTTGACTATAAGTGCCTTCAATATGGCCTTACCCATATTGCCGTCTAGGTTAAGTCAATTAGATTGACCTCTAAGTGAGTAATTTTTTTTGGAAGCTATTTTAGGTAGTGTTTTAGTCATGTTCATAGTCTATTAGTGTGATGAAGGGTTTAAGTTCAATGAGTGGGTGGTTGAATTCATAGTGCATCACCACACTTTAGAGTAGGTTTTCATTTCTATGCAATCTCCTTCACCATTTTCATCCCTCATAGAGTTTAGATCTTAGATAACGATCACTAAATTTATAAATAAATGGAGCTATCCCCTTAAAATCTAGAGTTTTGGCCTAATAATAGGTGACCTACAACCTTAGGTTAATCCCATGTTGGACTAGGTTTGATTAGAAGACTTAAACCATCCTTCTCTTAGATAGGGTTCAACCTAAAACTCCAACAATATGAAAAAGTACATATAAGCATGTGTAAGTCCTTATTTTTAGTATTTTATTTATTTTTGTAGATATATAAAATGAGAAATAGTGATAAGGATATTAACCAATAACACCCTTAAGATTATTACCATCAATTGATCTAATATTAAAAAATGAATGGTGATATGTGGTGAATGAAAAGAGTCATGAAATTGTGTAGGTTATGTATCATTCTCATATTCATATTTAGTATAATCAGTATCATCAAGATCATATCAATCTAATTGTTATAATAATCATCATCTAGATTTGGAACTTGTTAAATGCCACTCTTATCTTCTATTGTATATGCATTTGTAAAAAAAAATCCTTGTATTGTGGCATTGAATTTATCTATTTATATTTTATAATACATATTGTATCATATTATATGGACATGTTACTACTTTTATATGGTTGTATGATTGCTAGAAGTCTATTTTCTATCATATTCTTTCTCTCTAGAGATGTTCCTTATTTGTAATATGATGCGACCTCACCTTCATGACTAAATGACATGCAACCTTTATTTTTATTAATCATTATTCCTATTTATTTTAACCATGGTCCTCCAAGAGAATTTTAGGCAATTGAATTTAAAATAACATGAAAATTAAGATAACACTATTTTGAAGAAAAATAAACCCTTAACTTTATTTATCCCATACATGTTGTAAATGCATTAGTTTTATCCAAGTGTTTATGATTACTCACAAGATATGTAAGAAATGGCATAGAAAAAAATTAATTATTTGATATTCCTTAACTTTGACATCTATAAATTATTTATCATCTATGTGAGCAATGATAGTGAAAGGGTCTTGATATTAAAAAAGAATTTTAGCTTCCCCATCTATAACCACAATTTAAATTTTATATTTTTTATGTATCTCATGATTTTTAATTCTTTTTTTAGAAACCCTCTTTTAAGAATACATTTTTTATTAGCTTATATTTGATTATGTAACTTATGATCTTGTTCTTTTTGTATTATCACATTTGCATCTTGTGCCTTTTGTAATTTTTCTTTTTCATCTTGATCTTGTTGTGTCTAATTTTTCCTTTTGAACCTTTTCTTTCTCTAATTGTGCCTTTTCAACTTTTTCTTCCTTTGATTTGTCCTTAGGTAACCATTTGTACTAATTCTAATTTAATGACATATTATACTTGAACTTGTTCTATTGTGGGTTGCTTGATTGAGGTATAAATTATAGGATTTCCATTATAAATTACTATTTTTATTTTCTAATACAAATCACAAAATGATATGTATGATTCCCATGCATTCTATTATATACACAATGATATTTTTATCTCCTTAGAGGATGTAGAGGAGGTAGTTTGATCAATGAATTTATAAATATTGATCTTAGAATCTCACAAAAAATCTCATTAGAATTTTATATACTTTTTGAATTACTTATTGTATATGTATTGTGATGCAACTTTACAAATTGATATGAAGTCTTGTTAGGTGAAGATGCACATACATGATTAACAATAACATGGTCTAGATTATTTGCACCTATGCTTTGATTTTCTAATAATGCAAACTTTTCACTTAAAAACTAATTTTGATTTTTTAATTATTTTAATAAATTTCCCATAATGATTATTTGATCCTTTAGAACCTCAAAAACCTTGGGTAGTTCAAATTTAACATACATACATATACTATTAATGGAAGATGTGGGAGGTGGAGGGGGTTAAGGATGGATAGGTTGTGTTACAGGTACAATCACTAAAATAGCGGGGGTGAATCAGTGGGCCCAAATAATCCAACTTCAATTTCAAACATTTTAAAACTATTAATCAATTATGACAAGCATTCATGAGGCATACACTTCATTCATAGCAATGAACAAGAGAGACAATGCAAGATCAAGCACATAACACATGACATATATGAGAAACCCTCTTGGGGTAGAAAACCCATTGAAAAATTTAATTGGATTATTATCATATAATTAAAAAAACCAATTTAGACCAGATACAAATAATAAAGGAACTACCATCTCTTATTTTAGTGAGACTACAATCCCATAAGGAGCTACTATACCTGTCTAGCTGAGCTACCACAACAACTAGACCTTCATCAAGATTCACCTTGCAAGGAGGATAAAATCCCCTTAGATGTTGATATACCACAAAAAAACTTGTAAATAGAACATCTCCTAAAATACTAACTACCTAAAAATTTGATGGAGATGCAAAGTATATCAACTCTCTTCAACTTTGCACACTCAATGCATCCAAACCCACCTTTTAGATCCCTCTCCACTTTTTAGAAAAAAATCTATCACCAAATTAACAACATGAATAGATGGTCATTTACATATTAAAAACTCTAATCTATCTCTAAAATCATCTACTAATATCACATAGATAACATCTATCTTTTGCTCAAACTCAAAGCATCCAAAACATCCTTTTGGATCACCCTAGACCTCTTTGCTCATCCTCAATATCTAAGAGAACCAAGCTGACTTCAAAAACATGACACATAGGTCATCTACATAGTCATAAATATGATATTCTCATCAAATCATATACTAGGTACTTTACATCTCCTTTGCTCCATAACTCTCATATGGACACACCTCTTATAAGTTTAAAAAACCATCACATTTGGTTTCACTATTTATAGAGCAATCATGATCATCACCATCTTGGGCAACTAATAAGAATGAATTAACCCTTAATGTATATATCAAATTAATAAAAATATTAATACCATCTGCTAGGTTGGCCATAGAACCCATGGGTCACCCTTAAGCATCTACACCTTTCACTTAGGCCCTTGTAGTTCTTATAGGTCTCATGGAGACCTATTCACCAATTTAGCACTTAATCAAGAAAAATAAGAATACAAGACCACTTAAAAATTACATTTTTCCACTAAATATGTCCCTTTATACATCCTTAAGTGATTATAATCATTTTTTTTCACCTCTGTGTATGCTCAATCTATTCACACAATAGCCTTGTACACATAAAACCATGAATGAACACATAATCAAATTTTTAAAAATTATTCATACTAAATATGAATTATTCAAACCTAAAAAGACCACATATATAATCCTAATACAGTATAAAAAAATCCTAAATATATAAGTCATTATGAGATATTTAAACAACATTAACACAAGCTCAAACATCCTTCTCGGGTCACTTGTAAAACATAGTCAAACACACAGTCAAATTTGGAGATAAATATGTTTGATTGTGAAAAAATTAAAACCATATAATTAGGTTCAATATATTCAAATTTTAATCCTATACAAATTTTATTTTTACAAAAATAGAAAATTTGTCCTGAATTAGAAGTTATGGACAAAATATAGAGCACTGGTTTTTCCCTTTGTAAAAGTCAAATATTTAAATGCCAATGGTCATAGTTAAACCTCAGACACTCTGCTATCATGTTTTGTCATTGATTCTTAGATAAATCACAAACCATCAATATTATTTTAATCATATTGGTCTTTAATTATGTTAAACTTAAAATAATTTGACCATTTTGACTCCACTCATGCCATCGATCTCAATCACATGATTAAACATGAACCATTAGATCCTTATCCTTTACCTTTGCTCAGTGTTAAAATTCAAACACTTCTAATCATATCAATTAATAAGATCTATTAGATCAATATTTTATGATCAATTGTGAACCATTAGATCTTTATTTGGTCTTGATCTTTATCTCTTGCAAAATCAATTAAGTATGGGAACCATTGTAATCTACCTAAAAGGCCAACTTTGGACCTTAATAACTTTTTCTAAGCTTAGATGAATGATCTAAAATTTAGATTATATGATATTATCACATAGGATAATCCAACCATATATAAATATGATCTTATAAACTTTGGGTGTGTAATATATAATATCATTATTTTTCTCACTCAGATTTTTCTGCCATAGAGCTATGTCAAGAACTTGTTTGGAAGGTCAACTTTGCACATGCATATTTTTTGATATGCTTCATCACATGTCCTAAAACTTAGAACATATAAAATTAAAAAAATTATAAACCCATATTATCAAATCATTTTTAAACAACCACATGTGTGATATATGACTACACCAAAATGCCTACTCAGTTTTTATTTCCACATGCAAATTTGGCTAAGTATGGGAAAACATTGTCAAACTTCTTGGGAGCCCGACTTTACACTTGTGTATATTTTGTTACAATTAGTTTCATGACCTAATATTTATCACATTGTTGGAAATATTTTAATTGATGCCAAAGATCTAACATTATTGGTGATAAAGGCCCCATTGCATTTAATGGTGTTTTTAATATTCATATCTTGGATAATGTGTGTTAATATTTATTTAATATTAATGAATATATTTTTGTTTGCATATAAGTCAAAAAAGGGCCCAAGGATAATTAGAAGAGTCATGAGATAAAATACAAAATAATAGTGAGATGCATTTATCATGAAGAGTCATCTTGAGGAATTCCAAGAGTCACCATATGAAGACAAAAGAGGGTATGGTACATTTTTCCATGAGGGGACACTTTGAGGAATATGAAAAGTCAGCAAGATAATGACAAAAGAGGAAATGACATTTTTGCTTATGAAGGGTCACCATATGACTTTTCAAATGCAAGGATATGAAGGGTCATGCAAGTTTAATGCCATTTTCCATGAAGATTGAAGGGTCACAAAGGGTGAATGTCAAAGGTCATTCAGAAAGCTATAAATAAGTGCTTGAGAAGTAATTTGTAATATGAAAGAAAGTGCATGTTTTTTTTTTTCCAAAGAGAGAAAATTAGGAGATATTGTAGAGTTTTATCATTTGTTGAGTAAGAAACATTGAGAGATAGTTGTGTTTTATACATAAGAGGGGTTGGTGCTCCTATGGGTTGGTTCTTAACAAAGGGGTTGGTGCTCCTACAAGTTGGTGCTTAGGAACTTTATAATTTGAGTTAGTATTCATTAACATAATTTATATTATTCTCCATGGTTTTTCCCACTTTGGGTTTCCAAATAAAAATTCTCTCTCTCTCTCTCTCTCTCTCTCTCTCTCTCTCTCTCTCTCTCTCTCTCTCTCTCTCTCTCTCCTCTCTCTCTCTCTCTCCTCTCTCTCTCTCTCTCTCTCTCTCTCTCTCTCTCTCTCTCTCTCTCTCATGTGGTGCATATTATTATTTCAATTTTATTGCATATCTTGAATGTGTGGTTGAGTGGTTGAAAAAAAGTAATTTTATTAACAAATAAGATATATAATATATTGATTCACTCCCCCCTCTTAGTATATTTCATGCGTAATAATTGGTATTAGAGTAGATTCCCTTGAAAAGGTTTTACAGCCTGAAGGTAGATCAGTTAAGCATGATGGTTGGATCACATGAAGGTTTTTCTAAAAATAAGGCACCTTTGTTTGATGGAACAAATTATATTTTTTGGAGAATAAATATGAATACTTATTTGATGGCCCTTGGATTTGACATATATCAAGTAGTGGTACAAGAATATGAAGAGCCACAAACACTAGTAACTACTCTGGTAGAAAATAAGGCAAGTGAAAATAATGTTAAAGCTTTAAATGCTATTTTATGTGGTTTATGTTAATCAAAATTTTTTAAAGTTATGAAATGTAAATTTGGTCATGAAACTTGGGTAAAACTTGAGAATATTTACAAAGGTGATGGAAAGGTTTAGCAAGCCAAGATTCAGACTTTTAGAAGATAGTTTGAGAGTTTGAATATGGAAGAGGAAGAAAATATAGCAAGTTCTATTTTTTAGGTTGATCAAATAGTTAATCAGATTTAAGGTCTTGGAGAAAAGTTAGAATAATCAATTGTGGTTCAAAAGGTTATGAGATCTCTACCATTGAGATATGATGCAAAAGTTTTGGCAGTTAAAAAGATGAAAAATTTAGCCAAGCTAAAGATGGATGAGCTATATGTTATTCTTATGGCACATTAGATGTGAACTGAATAAGAGAAACCCTCAATGAGAGATGCTTCTTTCAAGACATTAAAGAAAGAGAAGGCTAAGATTCAAGAATAAAGTGATAGTTCTAGAGATGATGAAGATGACAATGGAGCTCTATTTATTTGTAAGACAAAAAATGGCACAAGTAAATATCAAGGATAACTACCATTCAAATGTTTTAATTTTGGAAATAATATACATTTTGTAGCTAAGTGTCCAAATAAAGGTAATGGTGACAATGAAGAAGGAAAGTCTACATATAAAAAGAATTTGAAAGGAAAATTCAAGAAGTGATTCGATAAGAAGAGTTTGTATTATAAATATATTATCTCAGTCAAAGATAGTGGAGTCAATGATTCAGAAGAAGAATAGATTATATTCATGGCCATATATAAATATGCCTCTGTAAGAAAAAGTATAAATGATCAAGAAGAAGAACAAGATGAAGCCAAAGTGAATCTAGAAGGAGAATTAATTTTTGCCTTAGAAGAGTTAAAACCTCTTGAAAAGAAAAATCAAAGATTAAAGCTCCATATCAAGAAAAATGAAAAAAAGTCAAAGGAAATAATCGAAGATATATAAGCACACTTTGAATACGTCAAGAAGAATGAATAAGATCTAACGACATAGTTGAAAGTAGTAAGTAAAGAATGTGAAAAGTATGTTATTGAAATTGCTTCTTTAAAAGTAGATCTTGAGAAAACAAATAAAGCAATTAATGATCAAGTACCTAATGATTAAAAATTTAAGAATATCACTAATATTTTGAATACGATATTAGAAAATCAAAGATCAATATCATATAAGATAGGTATTGGATTTAAAAAAGAGAAAGGAGAGGCCACTACTCTCATAGATAAGGAAAAAGGAAAGAGCTATGTTGAAGCTCTCAGAAAAGAAGAAATACAAAGAGAAGAAGTTAAGAATACAAAGGACATATCAAACAAAGAAGGTTGGAGGGAATGGAGCTACAAAAGGCAATCAAGTTAGAGATACACAAACATGTCCTATTTTTATTGTTACTAATTTTATTTTAATGGATATGTTCATAAGAAAATAGAATGTCAAAAAAGGGCTAACAATTTTAGAAATAAGGAGAAGGAAATTCATGTAGAGTCAAGTAGAATCCATGACTCTTTTGCTCATCTATCAAGCTTTAATGAAGAGGCCATAATATGTTACAAGTGTAACAACTTTGGACACATATCTTAGTACTATAGAAGTGTGTTTGAGTCAGTCAAGAAGGACCAAATTTTTAAGGATCCATTCATCAAGAAGAAATTTTAGATAGGTTCATGATAGAAGAAACAACTTGAAAAATATTGTTGGTACAAACAAATTTACATGCCATAGATAAATAAAAGCCATGGTTTATTGAGAGTGGATGTTTGAGGCACATGACAAGAGACAAAAGCAAGTTAATAACCTTGAAGAAGATCAATGGTGGCATAGTGAAATTTGAAGATAATATTACTACTAGAATTGTCAAAAAAGATACACTAAGTTTAGATAATGGTAGAACTAAAACTAAAAATGTTTTATATGTAGAAGGTCTTAAGCATAATATTTTGAATGCAAGTCAAATGTGTGATTAGGGGCACACATTAAAGTTTTATGCAAAAGTTTATGAAATTAGGAGAAGAGATTTAGATGTGTTGATTGTAGATAATCAGAGAATAGTCAATAATATATATATATATATATATATATATATATATATATATATATATATATATTATCAGACATCAAAGGTCAAAGATGTTGTTTGAGTCAAATTGAAGAAAGTTGGCTATGGCAAAGGAGAATGGGTTACACAAATTTTGATAATCTTTTCAACATAAAAAAAAAGAAAGTAGTAAGAATTCTTCCAAAGATTACCAAGCCATCCATCATGATTTGTGAACCTTGTCAGCATGGGAAGCAGACCAGAAGGTGGTCCAAAACAAAAGAGTACTCAACCACTCAAATGTTAGAGCTTGTTTAGATTGATTTGTGTGGACCTATGAGAACTCAAAGTACTCAAGGTGAGAAATATTTGATTTTGATTATTGATGATTTTTCATGTGTGACTTGGATAATGTTTTTAAAGAAAAAAATAAAAAGCTTTTATACATTTCAAAGAATTCAAAGCATTAGTTAAGAATGAAACTAGTTTGAAGATTAAGTGTCTAAGAGCATATCGAGGAGGATAATTCATGTCAGATCAATTTATTGAGTTTTGTGAATATTATGGAATAAAGAGACATTATTCAGTAGCTAGAACTCCACAACAAAATGGAGTAGTTGAGTGGAGAAATATAATAGTTTAGGAGAATGCAAGGATAATGCTAAACGAATCCAAGATACAAGATAAATATTGGAGAGAGGTAGTTACTAAAATAGTACATATTTAGAATAGAGAATTATTGAGAGTTAATAGTGACAAGACTCCTTATGAGCTATGGAAAGATAAACTAGAAATATTTTATTATTTCAGAATTTTTTGTAGCACATGCTTCATAAAGAGAACTAACAAAAAAATTGAGAAGTTTGAATGTAGAAGAGATGAAGGTATATTTCTTTTTTATTATTGCAAAAGTAAAGCTTATAAATATTATAACAAAAAAACCAATAAAATTGTTGAAATTACAAGTGTTAGGATAGAATATTATGGAACATAAAGAATCAGTGATCCAATAGACATTCCTAAAATCATTGAAGAGGAAGATTTTGAAGAATCAGATAAAGATGAGAAGAAGGAGAAAAATGAAACCAAAACTCCATCCAAATATGTTTAGATAAATCATAATGAAAGTGACATCATCATGGACATAAATAAATGAATTTTCACTAGAAGAATGATGGTAAGTGAATCTGAGCAAGTTAATTTCTCTTTGTTATCCAAAATTCAGCCTAGAACTTTTTCAAAAGCTAGACATGATAAGCATTGGGTTAAGGGTATGGATGAAGAATTAAATCAGATAGAAAAAGATGATACCTGGGATTACTGCCTAAACCAAAATATTACAATTGGATAGGAACAAAATGGGTTTATATAAATAAGTTGAATGAAAATGGAGAAGTGACCAGGAATAAAGTAAGATTAGTATGTAAAGGATATGATCAGATTGATGGAATAGATTTTAAAGAAACTTTTGCACCAGTGGCAAGGCTAGAGGCTATTAGAATGTTTCTTGCATATGTAGTGTTAAAAAATTTCAAAGTGTTTTAGATGGATGTCAAATTTACATTCCTAAATGGGAATCTAGAAGAAGAGGTCTACATTGATCAACCTAAGGGATTTACTCTCTCAAATATTAGTAGCCATGTATGTAGATTGAAGAAAGCATTGTATGGATTGAAATAAGCTCTGAGAGCTTAGTATGCAAGACTTGATAAGTACTTACAAGATCAAGGTTTCAAGAGAGGATCTACTAATAGTAAGCTCTACATCAAAATAGAAGGTGAGCATTAATTGATTGTTTTAGTATATGTTGATGAAATCATTTTTGGATGAAACTTTGAAAATATGACAAAATAATTTTCTAATAATATGCAAAAATAATTCGAGATGTCTATGCTTGGAGAATTGTCATTTTTCTTAGGATTGCAAATATTTCATATAGATAAAGAAATTTTCATATCTCAAAGTAAATATGTCAAGAAAATGTTGAAGAAATTTTGTTTTGAGGATTGTGCACTAGTTGGCACACCAATGTGTATAGGAAATAAGGTGAGCAAGGATGAATATTCACCTATTACAAATCCATCTTTGTATAGATCTATAATTGGTAGTTTTTTATATTTGACAACATCAAGGCTAGACGTCATGCATGCATTAAGTATGGTTGCAAGATATCAGTCATCTCCAAAAGATAGTCATGTTTAGTTGGTGAAGAGAATATTTAGATATATCAAGTGGACATTGGATTATGGATTATTGTATCCCATAGGTAGAGATTTCACTTTGGTTTTTTATACAGATTTAGATTAGGTAGGTTTCTTGGATGACAAAAAGAGAACAAGTGGAGGATCCTTCTTCCTTGGTGATAGATTATTATCATGGCTAAGCAAAAAGTAGAATTCAATATCACTTTATATAGTTGAATCAAAATATATTGTAGTATTATTGTGTTGTACTCAATTTCTTTAGATGAAGCAAACTTTGGAAGATATCAAGGTAAAATATGATGAACCTATTTCTATTTTTGTGATAACATAGGTGTTATTAATATTTTGAAGAATCTAGTGATGCATTCAAGAACAAAACATATTCCCATTAGATATCACTTCTTGAGAGAGAAGGTTGTAGATCAATATGTTAAAATGGAGTATATCAGTACTACATAGTAGATTATAGATATTTTCACAAAGACACTACCAAAAGACACATTTGAGTATCTATGAGAGAAGTTGGGAGTAATTTCTTTTACTTCTTATCATTGAGGTTTAACATTAGTTTAAGGGAAACTAAGTGTTAGCTCCAGCTAGGCCCTTTTCCATTGATGTCAAAGGGGGAGAATAATAATTATAGGTATGGGTGAAAAAATAGGTACAAGGAACATGTATAGGTTTTTACTGTAAGGGGGGTTACTACATGTTTTTTAGATGGTAGTATGTGTAGGTTTTAGGATGTGGCAATTTTAGTTTGAGGTTTCCATCAATGACAAAGGTGGAGATTATTGGAAATATTTTCATTGATGTCAAAGGTCTAGAATTATTGGTGATAAAGGCCCCATTACATTTAATGGCATTGTTAATATTCATATCTTGGCTAATGTGTGTTAACATTTATTTAATATTAATGAATATATTTTTAGTTGCATATAAGTCAAAAGATGCCCCAAGGAGAAGTAAAAGAGCCAAGGGATAAAATATGAAAGAGGAATGGGATGCATTTTATCATGAAGAGTCATCTTGAGGAATTCCAAGAGTCACCGTGTGAAGACAAAAGAGGATATGGCACATTTTTCCATGAAGGGAAACTTTGAGGAATACGAAAATTCACCAAGATATAGGCAAAAGAGGAAATGACTTATTTGATTATGAAGGGTCACCATATGACTTTTCAAATGCAAGGATATAAAGGGTTATACAAGTTTGGCACCATTTTCCATGAGGATTGAAGGGTCACAAAGGGTGAATGCCAAATGTCATTTGGAAAGCTATAAATAAAGGCTTGAGAAGCCATTTGTAATATGGAAGAAAGTACATGGTTTGTATTTGTTTTTGAAGAGAGAAAATTAGGAGATATTTTAGAGTTTTATCATTTGTTGAGTAAGAAACATTGAGGGATAGTTGTGTTTTATACACAAGATGGGTTGGTACTCTTGTGGATTTGTGCTAACAAATATTTGTAAGGGGTTGGTGTTCCTGTGGGTTGGTTCTCACAAATATTTGTTGTGTTGGTGCTTAGCAAAGGATTTGGTGCTCCTAAAAGTTGGTGCTCATTCATATACTTGAGATTGTTCTCCATGGTTTTTCCCACTTTTGGTTTCCATGTAAAAATTTGGTGTCTCTCTCTCTCTCTATTTTGTGTGGTGCATATTATTGCTTTAGTTTTATTTCATATCTTGAATGTGTGGTTAAGTGGTTAACGAAAAGGAATTTGATTAAGAAATAAGATATATAATATACTAATTCACCCCCCCTCTCAATATATTTTGTGGTTAACACACATAGGATAGTATCTCATATTGTAATTAATCTATATATCAATATGGTCATAAAAATTTCATATGTTTGAGATATGACATCACCAAACTACTTACTCAACTCTATTTGAACATAGAAACCATTGTCAAAATGCTTGGGAGCCCAACTATGTTAGGAGCACAAACACTAAGAGGGGGATAAATTAGTGTGAAAACATTTAATTTAAATTACATTCACTATTCATTATCCATTCAATCATACATCACTTGATCTAATAACAACTTCATGAAAGCACATACATAGAAAGCATGAATCAATATAACACATGAAATGAACACAATATATATGTGTGAAACCCTCATGGGGGAGAAAACCCTATAAAACAAGATATGGACTACTATTATATAAAGGATTAATTCAATTTAGACCAGAACCAACTGACCAAGGAGCACCCACCCCTTAATTTAGATAAGCACCCACTTGCCCTTTAGCTAGCACCAACTAGCAAGGAGGCTATAACCCCCTCGGTGATCAAGTACCAACTAAACCACCTCAAATATGATGTCCACATTTTAACCAATGTTTTAAACACTTGATTATATATATTCTAATATTATAAACACCCTTAACTTTTTAATAATCATGTAAACCCTCAACACCAAGCTTTGTACTTAATACATGCAAAAATAACCCTTCACCAAAAGTCACCTACCCTCACAAGGAAGCCTCCAAAAATTATGAAACCACTTGAAATCACATTAGAAAAATATAATAATATTATTGGTACCTTTATCATCTCAAAATTACATATAATAATCTCTCACTAAACCCTCTTCTACTTCATCCCAAATCTAAAATTAATTCACATAGGCAACCCTATACAAAATAATTCATATACGCATACATATGAGCTTGAATCAAATAAAAATACACTCATTACCTTCAATATGAATATGGGACATACAAAAAAAAAATCATTCTCTAATTCTAATCCTTTTCATTCAATTTTCCATTTTTGAGAATCACTCTTTAATTCGTCCCCATCTTCCATTTCACACACACACCAACATGGGCCTAAATTGCCTTTTTATAAGATTATCACAAGCTTACACTCAAGATATGTTAGTCAATACCTATTTCATTTAAATTGATAAACTCAAAATATCATTATGGAAATAAACCATACAATATATAATCATTCATAAGGTTTACCATGCTTCCAATTGCACAAACCCCACTCACAAGGCTTAAGTAAATAGCCCCCATTTAAGCACAAGTTACATTAAAACACTTTTACAATACTATAAATCTTCTTCATGATACAAACCTTTTATGTATGGAAACAAAACTTCACACCACACATGGAAAATATTGAAAAAAACTAAATATGTTGGATATATAATCCATAGGTCTCACTTAAGCTATCTCCCGTTTCTCTTTAAGCTTAAGTGCCCTTTATAGGCCCCATAGAGGTCCACTTCACCTTTTAACACTCCACAAAGAAAAGTAGAAACACAACACCACTATTAATCTTATGGAATTCAACCACATAACCTATATTACCTTATAAATACATAAAAAAATATTTCAACACCTCTTTTAACCTTGATTACACTCGCAACACTTCATTTGGCCTTAATGGCCCATAAGTCTTAAATAACCCAAAAACACTACCTACACTAAAAAGTACATAACTAACTGAATATAGATGTTATATGAAATATACACATATAAATGGAAATATTAAGACCTCAATAACATCATATAATCAATGAGACACCTTAATTCATCCTCCTAAGGCTCATAAACACTTATGTAATAAGCTCACTTAGATCTGTAATAAAATAATCAACAATAGTCAACGTTTACCTTAAATATATCCACTTATATGAAATTTGAAGACACAAAATCACATTAGGGATGATATATATGGAGTATATTTCATATTTTTTTTATAATAAAAATATTTGATCAATACATTGTCTTATACAATCAATTCTTTGCAATCTACTTTATTTAGAAAAGGCACAGTCAACCATAGTAAACTTGCTCAAGAAATAAATGAAACTTTACTAACTATCAAGACATATAAAAAAATTTATTGGATGAAAATTTCAATCCTATAACACTTTTATTTTTACATAATTTTCAAATTCAACTTTCATAAAATGATATGATCAAAACATTGTTGATTGGTTCACTAGAAATAAAATAGTCAATCTTGCTCAAGCAATAAAAGTAACTGTACTGACTGTAAAGAATTATAAAAAAATTATTGGATTAAAAATGAATTCCTCTACCAATTTTAGTTTTACTTCACCTTAAAATTCAACCTTAATCAAAAGATATGATCAAAACACTACTGACTGGTTCACTAGATCATGCAAATTTGGCTAAGTATAAAAACAACAAAATCTGCTCGAGATACTAACTTTGCACTACCATATATTTTGACTCACACATCTTCAAGAGCTGAAAAATGTCATATAAAAACTAGGTAAAATTTTTAAGACACCCATATTACCAAATTTATTTTACTCATCCACATGTGCCAATACTAATGTTACCAACATGCCTACTAAGATTTTTCTACTAGAAGACCATTTATGCCTAGATGAACAAAATGAAGCACCATATGCATTCCACCCATGAACACTCTGATAAATATCATGGGATACCTCTGATATTACCCATAATAAATTATAAATACCTTATATTCATCCATAAACATCCATAATCATGCCAAAACTGAGCCAAAAGAAGGCACACTCCAAGCACCTTAAGGCACATATATTGCACACTTTGTCATTGACTCACTTTGAACCTTGGGCACACAAGACACCTTGTATACTTCACATGTAAAATTACATGAATCATTTACAATTATCCAATAATATCCCCCTTTTTCATTTCTATAAACACATCAACAAACAACTCAAACTTCTTCTTTCTCCTCAAGAACCTTCTCACAACAAGAACCTTCTCCCCCTTTTACACAATGACAAAGTGGGGAAAACTGATCTTGAGAACCCAAAAATAACAAAACATGGATAATAACATATTAAAAATATTATAAAAACTCTTCCTTACCTTTAACTCACCTCTTCTTGCATTTCCAATATACTTTTGAACAAAACTAGCACTTTCCTTCAACTAAGCATGCAACCATTGAAGCAAAGATACACCATAGAAAAAACAACTCATGGAAATCACCTAGAATCATCTGAGAATGACTCCCCCTAAGATAATTCTCATCTCTAATCTAAATATATACTTAATCATACCTTCTCCTTATAATTAAAACATTTCACATATGTTCCCCCTCATTTGATGCATACCTTACATTTTATCAATTGAAGAGAACATAGCTCAACCCGAATGGATCCTTGAAGCTTAGCTTATATAAATCATGCCAAAAAATTTCATACTTCTCAATATAATTGATTTATCTCCCCCTAACTTCATACTCCATCTGAACAAATCTAAAATATTGCAAACATATGCAAGTAAACACTCTTGTAAGAACATACCTTGAAGGAAACCACCTCCATGTACACAAAGGCTCACCACAACTATCCAAAAATTATTCATGAGACAATTGAATCAAATACTGATCTTCTTGGACCCAAAATACATACAATTTTTTTTAAAAACCTTCTTACAAGCAGAAAAAAACTACAACTTATTTTTACAAAAGGAACATGCCCAAAGCAATCAGCTTACCTCAAAACAAGCATGTTTGACACCCTGTTTTCCTTTGCTTTCCTTAAACAAAGAAAATTATGTAAAATGGTGTTAAAAAATTATATAAATAACCAAAATATCATGATCTGATCCCTAACACATTTATTCCCTTTCACACTTCCACCAAGCATGCTCAAAGATCACCTGTCCTTCACTCATTTTTCCAATATTCTCACAAGCTCAAAAAAGTCAGAAATGCACAAAACATGAATAAGATACCTCATTATAACACCTTAAAAATTAAATATGATTTCAATCATACATTCCTTCTTATTAAAACAAAAAATACCTTCACATATTGAACCCTTCAAAAATATCTATCTTGCACAAGAAAGATACTCCACTCCTAGGCCACTTTAAAGAGAAATGTTGCAAACAAGAATACATGGCTTTGAAAGATACATACATTTTCACCAATGGGATACTTAAATAATATAAAAACTAATAAAATATTAAAAATATCATATAAACCTACACAAAAATAATGAATACCCAACTCGTAACACAACTTCAAGATACACCATCACAATTCTTCTTTCACAAGGACCCTTCATACAAACCAAAGACTCTCAAAGAGAGAACTTCTTCTCAAAAAAAATATATGCCTTCAATTAAATTATCATAGTTTTGGAAATATGATATACATCTTTTATAGGCTTGAAATCAAATTAAATAATCCATAATACAAAATATGCATCTCAAAACAAAAAACATACCTTAGCCCAAAGAACTAATCTTCACTTCTCAAGCTTTCAACATCACACCATGATGCTTCAAAGAATGAGTAATGCCTTTTTGAATCCTAATAGAGACACCTCACATTCCAAGGCACTAAAACACCCAAAAATCAAGAGATTCCCAAACCTCTATACTCTCACTAGATTTATTTTCTTTCCCAAGCTTCCTCATAGGTTTGATTGGCTCATCCATCTCTACATCTATGAAAGCAGTTACACACATCTCTTCCCTATAGATCTCTTCCATACATGAAACCTATTAAACCATATAACACATATTATCATGAATGATATTTTCATTAATCAAATCAACCTTGGTCTCACTATGATATTTTTCAATAGTCTTAGGTCTTTATAGCTATGTATGACCTCTTCCTTGCACACTAGAAGCTCTATACACCTTTTTTTGCCTTAGAAACCTATTTTTAAAATATTTTGAAATATTACCAAGTCTATGAAATATAAAACAAACAACATCATTCATACATTTTTCTTGATGATGGTGATGATGATCTCTTTTTGACAAGTTACCTCTCATTTTTCAATCCCTTACGATGTGACCAAAAGATGACACACATAACGATGACCATGAAATAATCTAGCATACCTTGTAAAATTTAGTTTTATAACTGATTTTTCTTGTACATTCATGTTACAATCCTCTTTGACCATTTATAATTTATTTTGACCTTATTCAAGCTCACCTATCTACAAAGTCACCTTTTATTTCTCAACCTTGCTCATTTTGACCACTATATTTTCATGCTCAACCTTTTAGGAATCTAGCTTGGTTTTTAATTAGTCATATTCATCCTTCTTTGGCTTCAAACTTGAATTTGCATCCTTTATCTGATTTTTAAAATTATAAGCCAAAACCTCATATGCTACAATTACCATGGATTCACATTCTTCAAGATTAGACTTATACATATTGTACTCTTCTTGCATTAACCTTTAATTTGTACATGAAACCTCTAGCTTATCCTGTAGATTATGAATAACCACTTTTTCTTATTTTATTTTTTCAAATATCTTAAGATTCAAATCACATACCTTTTTCTCAAGAACATCAACTTAGCCACCTCATATCTAATGTCTACCTTTGGATTGATGTCTTTAACACCTGATTATGGATATTATAATATTATAAACCCCATTCAATTATACATACTCATACAAACCCTCAACAACAATCTTTGCACTTAATACATTCAAAAATAACCCTTCACCAAAATTTACCTACCCTCACAAGGAAGCCTCCAAAAATTATGAAACCACTTACAATCACATCAAAAAAACATATTGATCTGATTGGTAGGTTTCTATGCTCCAAAACTCATAAAAAAAAATCTCTCACCAAACACTCTTCTTCTCTATCCCAAATATACAATTAATTCACATATGCAACCCTATACAAAATAATTCATATACACATGCATATGAGCTTGAATCAACTCAAAATACACTCATTACCTTCAATATCAATATAGGACATAAAAAATCATTTTTTGATTCTAATAATTTTCATTCCCTTTTTCATCTCTTCAAATCAATCTTTAATTCATCCCCATCATCAATTTCACACACACACCAACATGGGCCTAAATTACCTTTTTATAATCTTATCACAAGCTTGCACTCAGGCTATGTTAGTCAATAACTATTTTATTTACATGAATAAACTAAAAATATCATTTTATACATGAAAAATATAGTCCATAATAATTCATAAGGTTGACCATGCTTCCAATGGCACAAACCCCACTCACAAGGCTTAAGGAAATAGCCCCCATTTAAGCACAAGCTACATTAAAACACTTTTACAATACTATAACTCTTATTCACTATACAAAAAATTTAATGGATGACTAAAACACTTTCCCCCACACATGGAAAATATCAAAAACACCTACATAGGTTTTCCATATCATCCATAGGTCTCACTTAAGCCATCTCCCATTTCTCTTTAGGCTCAAGTGCCCTTTATAGGCCCCACAGAGATCCACTTCACCTTTTAGCACTCCACCAAGCAAAGTAGAAACAAAAAAAAAAACTATTAGCCTTATTTAATTAAGCCAAATAACATATATTACCTTATAAATACATAAAATAAATTACAACACCTCTTTTAACATTGATTAAACTCACAACACCTCATTTGCCCTTGAAGGCCCATAAGGCTTAAATAACTAGAAAACATTACTTTCACTAAAAAGACCATAACTCACTGAATATATACTTTATATGAAATATAAACATATGGATGGAAATATTAAGACCTTAGTAACATCATAAAATAAATGAGACACCTTATTTCAGCATCCTAAGGCTCATAAACACCTCTGTAAGAAGCTCACTCGAATCTACAATAAATACAATCAACAACAGTCAACTTTTGCCTTAAATATCTTCACTTATATGAACATTCAAGACACAAAATTTCTTTTAACATGATATGTACAGATTATAATTCATATTTTTTTTATTATACCAACAATATTTGATCATTACATTATCTTTTATAATCAATTTTTTGCACTCTACTTTATTCCAAAAAGGCACAGTCAACCATAGTAACCTTGATCAAGAAATAAATACAAATGTATTGACATAAATATGTATAAAATTTTTATTGGATTAAAATTTAATTTATCTACCACTTTATTTTTAAATTAACCTTCAAATTCAACCTTCATAAAAAGATATGATCAAAACATTGTTGACTAGTTCACTAGAAAAAATGCAGTCAACCATAGTCAATCTTGCTCAAGAAATAAATTCAAATATAATAACTATAAATACCTATAAAAAATTTATTATATGAAAAATTAATTCCTATACCACTTTTATTTTTACTTAACCTTCAAATTAAACTTTCATCAAAAGATATGATCAAAACATTGTTGACTGGTTCACTAGATCATGCAAATTTGGCTAAGTATAAAAACAACAAAATTTTCCCAAGAGACCAATTTTTCACTAACATATATTTTGAATAACACATCCTTAATATATGAAACCTATAATATATAAAATATGTGCAAGTGTGAACACACCCATATTACCAACTTCCTCTGACTCATCGACATGTGCCAATACTGATGTCACCAATATGCCCACTCATATATTTTTGCCACAAGACCACTTATTCCTAGATGAGCACAATGAATCACCATATTAATTCTACCTAGGCACAATCTGATCCAAATCATGTAATTCTTCTAATAGTACCCCTAACACATTCTCAATACTTTAGTTTCATCCCTAAACATCCATAAGCATGCCAAAACTGAGCCACAAGAAGGTGCACAACAAGCACCCTAAGGCACACATATTGCACACTTTTTCATTGACTCACTTTGACCCTTGGGAACACAATTCACCTTGTCCACTTCACATTGACACTTACATGACATCATTGACAATTATCTAATTAATTATGCACACACATATATTTTGGCACGCTTCATTACATGACCTAAATTTTAGTGCATAAAAACTAGGCACTAATGTGATCAAAACTATATGATCAACTACCCTTGAATCATCCACTTGTGTAAATTATGATATCAACAAATTTCCTACTAAAATTTTCTACCACTAGACCCAAAATGTCTAAATGAAAATAATGATCAACTAGATGAAATCCAATAATGAACATAAACACTAAAATCATATAAAAATTATTATTGGGCCTATTTCACATGATAAATACTTTATATTCATCACTAACCATCTCTAACCAGACCAAAATAGAATATCAACCAAGACAACTTGAAGCATACTAGTACAAGCACATTGCACACTATCATTGTCACTTAGACTATCAAGGCACTTTATCCAATCACTTGGAAACTTAAATGACATCACCATAAAATCATTGAAAACTCTCCAACAATATCCCCCTTTGTCATTGATGTCAACACCCATCATAAAACAATATTTATCTCAACTTCCTTCACTCTGTTCAATCACTCAAAAAAATAAGAACTTTCTTCACCTTTGACATAATGACAAAGTGGGAACCAACTAGTCATAAGGACCTATAAAGACTACCAATAAAATATTACCATATTATAAAGATATCAAAAACTCCCAATTAACTTGAGCCTACCTCTTCTTGCCTTAACAACTTCCTCTTTTTCCATGCCAACATTCTCTTTAACCAATAATTGTAGCCAATGAATAAAGAACAAACAAAATTACTAAAATCTGATGGAACTCACAAAAAACCATCTGAGATGGACTTCCCCTAAGATTTATTATAAATTGCACCTCTTAAGCATCTTTAGATCTCCACACACCATGAAAAACTACCATATAGGTTTATTATCCTTCTCTCTCAAATCGCCTTAAAGAAAACCAAAAAAACTTCATGCCACTCACTAAATAGGAAACATAATCTCAACCAACCTAAGAACACTCCTTGAAACAATCATGCCTTTATATTTTGGATAAACTAAGAAAAAACATCACATCTTCATGACTAGGTCCATCTAGACTCCTTGTAGCCCTACCTGGAACTTGCATAGCCCAAAAATTGTAGTAGACACACCTTAAATACTTTAAAATTAATATCTAAATCACTCTCATATTCCCTCTCAATCACACCAATTCTCATTACCTAGATCATCCTCTACAATAAACTTCATAAACCTACTAGCCAATTAGGCCTCCATCTTGACAAAAACATGAATAATTTGAAAACCACTAACCTTTAGATCTTTATGAAGATTTATTTGAAAAAACCCTATTAATAAGCCTAAAATCTCAGCTCATAAGGCAAGCCATTTTTCTAGCATAGCCTAAAACCATGGAATCTTAAAACAAACAGAGTCAATAAACCTTCTTCTAGTCAACGTCTACCTCTAAAACTTCTTATACCCTTAGAGACAACCATTACACAAATTTGTACCAAGATTTGAGATTTTACATCTTTGGGAACCCATAAATCCTATAACCCATTTTAGGCTTGTTAACCCTTAAGCCAAAACTAAGAAAATTGAGAGCACTCAAAAATCTTCAACTAGAATTCAACATACCTTTAGACCACAAAACCACTTATATTAAGCTATAATAAGGTCAATAGATATTTTTGAGCATAAAAATCTTCTTGAAATTTCATAAATCTCATTATGCCATCTAAAAAAAATCATTCTAACCTTATAGACACTACACACACATCAACACTTTCTTCACCACTAAAAGGATTCTCTTAAGAAGCATAGATAGAGACACCCTATTTCACAATGTCCTAGAACAATGTGAAACTAGGAGTTTCCCACAACTCCTCATATTCCTTATCCTTCTTGGTTATCTAATACTTATAGCTATTCTTCTTATTATTAGTCTTAAGAGAAGCAACATTCTCAACCACTACAATATTCTCCTTCTCTTCTAAGATTGACTTGATAATACATGGAGACAACATATATTCATGACATGCTTTTTCATCTAAAGAATCCACCTTTACGTTAGGAACCTCATCAATAAGCACTAAAAATCTATGTTATGTTCATGATACATCCTCAATAATGGTAGTATGTTCACTTAGATCCATACACATCTCAAAACTAGCCTCAACTAGTACCTTGGTCTTATTATTGAACCTTGTATCTTTATTCACAAGATTAGTAGATAATGAGATCCCTTTTCACTCTTCAACTTATATAGTATTTTACAGCATAGTAAATAGATTACATAGACTTGAATTCTCATCATGACTCATACTTACCAACTTTGGCTTCCATGAGTTGAGTTTCCTTCTTCCTTGCACTCTAGGAGCCTGATTGAACCTATTCTAACTTGTAGACCTTTTCTTGTATAATTTAGTAATGTGACCTCTTTGTTCATAGTTTTATCAAACCATACTCCTTGATGGAAACATAGTTTGTCTTACCATTTTTGGATAGAAACTTGCAATGTGTCCTATGTCATGACAAATGAAATAGCCTCCACTTTTTGAAGAGGAATCACCTTGTCTAACCTTATGTGGACAATGGTTTTCAAAATTTCTCATTAAAAAATAGTTGAAGAACTTAACTCTTTTATCACCTTTTAACTTATGACCCCCACCATAGTTCCATGCATACTCATTTCTAATAGGTTTATTGTATTCTCAAGCTCTATGCCCAAACTAATTACATGTGTAAAAATAACCATTAAAACTTGCATACCTTATGGCATTTGGTTGTTTTATATAATTTGTCTTTAGACTACCAATACCTTCATTCCTTATCTAATGATTTTTATTCAAAGTCAAATTATTATTTTTCACATTAGTCTTCATCTTGTCTCAAGTTGCATTCTCTAGTTCTTCTTTGTATTCAAGACCAGTTCTATTACTTACATGCTTTTGAATATTCAAAATATTATCTAGATCACTTGAGCTCTTTTCAAATATCATAAATGACTACATCTTACTAGATGTCCTCTATAACTCATATTTTAATGAATCATTTTCAATTACATACCTTTAACATTCATCTTTTTTATCTTTCAAGCTTGTAGACATGATTTCCAATTGACAACTAAGATACTTCATCATATCTTCATGATCTTTGGTATCTTCATTCAATCTTACTTCATACACACTAAATTTATTCTCATATTCCTTGATTTGAAACTTCATATTATTGTTAATCTTATTCTCAATCTTCAGTTCCTCAAGCACATTCATCGATTCAACCTCATAGTCTACCTCATCTCTGTCAACATTTAAATCACTCTAAGTAGACTCTTTTTTGATATGAACAACTTCCTTCTTCAGCCATGAATAGGTATTCATCTTCAATATGACCATAATATTCATGATCATACTCTAAGTCACTATCTTCACTCTCATATGATGAGATGGAATCTTCTTTGTTATAGAGACTCTTCTAGTTATTGAAGGACTTCATTTTGTTGTTACACTTTATGATTATTTTCTTCATGTATGTCTTCTTATCTCCATCTTGGCCTTCACCATGTTCTTCATCATTATTATTATCATGCTTATGAGGGCACTTATGATCAAAATATCCTATCTCTCCATAGTTTAAATATTTCAAGGGTAGTTTACCCTTATACTTCCTTGAGCTTATTTTCAATTTCCTAGTAATCAAAGCAATTAGTTCATCCTCATCAATGTTAGATATCTTGTCCTCTTTGGGTTTCTTACCTTGAAACTTCTTATTTATATTCATTTATATCATGAATTTTTCTTCCTTATTTGGTGGTATATCAACATTTACTCTTATCTCATAGGCAGTAAGGGTGCCATGTAATTTATCTATCTTCAAATGAATAAAATCATGAATTTATTCTATAGTAGACACTTTTGGATCAAACATGAGAGATAGAGACCTTAATACCTTTTAAACTATATTATCCTTTTCAAGGTTCTCTCTAAGAACTCTAATGATATTTACAATCTCATCAACTTTGTACAAAAAGGATGCCACATAATCTTCCTCATTTTTAAGACTCTCAAATTATCTTTAGTGAGTTTGCAACTTTACCAACTTAACCTTTGAATCTCCTTAATGAATGATCTACATTTTATCCCATGTCTCTTTAACATATTTACAATGGATTACCTTGGTGAACTCAATATCTATAATATCACAAGTAATGACATTCATTTCCTTGAATTATTCTCAAATATATTTTTATGTATGCACTAGATGGAGGAGTGGTAGGAACAACATAACCATCTAAAACATATATGTCCATACATCAAACCATAGGGATATAATGTATTTCCTCATTCTTGTACTCCAAAATGCATAATATTATCCTTTAAATGTTGGTGATTTCTTTGTAGAAAAACCTCTTTGCATTTGATGACTACCCATATTATACCTTGGATCACCTTCAAGCTATCAATTACTTACCAAAGGACATACTCTGATATAATTTGTTAGAGGTACAATCACTAAGAGGGGGGGGGGTAAATCATTGAGCCTAGATAATCTAAATTCAATTAAAAACCTTTCAAAACTGTTAATCAATTAACACAAGCATTCATGAAGCATACACATCATTCATAGCAATGAACAAGAGAGACAATACAAGATCAAACACATAACACATGATATATGTGGGAAACCCTTTTTAGGGAGAAAACACACTAGAACCTAAAATTGGACTAATATCTTATACCAAAAAGAACCAATTTAGACTAGATACAACTAATAAAGGTACTACCATTCTTTATTTTAGTGAGATTGCAATACCATAAGGAACTACTAAACATGTCTAGCTGAGTTGCCACAACAACTAGACCTTTAGTAAGTTTCACCTTACAAGGAGGCTATAACCCCCTTAGATGTTGAGATACCAAAAAAAAATTTATGAATAGATCATTAATAGAACATTTATTTCTTGCCAATCTAATGGAGATACAAAATATATCATCTCTCTTCAACTCTACACACTCATTGCATCCAAAGCCACCTTTTGGATCACTCTTCACTTTTTAGAAAAAAAATATCAACACATTAACAACATGACAAAATGGTCATTAACATATTCCACACTATGATATATCTCTCAAATTAGTCACAAATCTCATATAGACAACATCTATCCTTTTCTCACACTCAAAGCATCCAAAATATCCTTTTGGATCACCCTAGTCCTCTTTGCTCATCCTCAATCTACAAGAGCACTATTATAACATCAAAAGAATGACCCAAAAGTCATACATGTAATTATAAATATATTATTATCATCAAATCATCTATTTGGCACTCTACCTCTCCTTCACTCCATAACTCTCACATGTATACACCTCTTTCAATTCTAGAAACCATCACATTTAGTTTAACTATTTATAGAGAAATCATGATCATCACCATCTTGGTTAGAAAATAGGTATTCCATAACCCTTAAGTCATATATCACATTGATACATATCTCAATACCATCTACATATGTTTTCTGTAACACTTATGGGTCACCCTCAAGCAACTGCACCTTTCAATTAGACCCTTATAACTCTTATAAGTCTTATGGAGACCTATTCACCCATTTAGCACTTCATTGAGCCAAAAAAGAACATATAACCACTTTAAAATACATGTTTTTATTCCTTATGTCCCCTTAGACATCCTCAATTTCTTACAATAATCTTTTCTCACCTTTACGTATGCTTAATTTAATCATACAGTAGCCTTATACATAAGACACCATGAACGAACACATGTTCAACTTATTATCAATTATTCATACTAAATATGAATTGGTAAAACCTATAAAGAACAAAAAAATAATTTTCATGGAGTCTAAAACACTCCTAAATAGTTTAGACATCATGAGACGTCAAAACAACATCAACACAAGATCAAACATCCTTCTTGGGTCACTTGTAGAACATAGTCAAACATGCATTCAACTTTGGAGCTTACTCTATTTGATTGTAAAAAAAATTAAACCATATAAATAGGTTCACTAGATTTTTATTTTAGTCCTATACAAATTTTATTTTTAAATCAATATAAAATTCATCTTGGATCAAAAGTTATGGTCAATATACAAAGCACCAATTTTTACTTTACAAAAATCAAATATTCAAATGCCAACGGTCACAGTTAAACATTGAACACTCTGATATCATCTTGTGTCCTTGATTATTATATCAATCACACACCATTGATATTATTTTAAGGATATTTGTATTTAAAAATGTTAAACTTTGAATATGTTGACCACTTTGACTCCACTTGCACCATCAATCTCAATCACATGATTAAATGTGAACCATTAGATCCTTATCCTTTACATTTGCTCAATGTTAAATTTAAAACACTTATTACCATATCACTTAATACACTATCAATATTTTATTATAACCTATTCATATTTGGATCTTCATTTGGTCCTGGTCTTTATCTCTTACAAAACTATGGAAACCATCCTTAATAACTTTTGTTGTGTTTATATGCATGATCTAAAATTTAGACTATATGATATCCTCATATAGGATATTCCAACCATATATAAATATATTAATATAATATTTTCATGTGAAATATATAATTCCATTAATATGCTCACTTATATTTTTTTGCCATAGAGCCAACTATGTCATGAACTTGTACAGAAGGCCAATTTTACACATGTATATATTTTGATGTCATTCATTGCATGTCCTTAAACCTTTAAAATATCAAATAGGAACAGAAATAAATAAACCCATATGATTAGATCATTTTTAAACTACCACACATGTGAGATATGACTACATTAAAATACCTACTCAACTTTTCTTGCCACATGCAAATTTGGCTAAGTATGGGAAAACACTGTCAAACTTCTTGGGAGCCCAACTTTGTACTTGCATATATTTTGTCATGATTATATGAACGACCTAATATTTATCATATAAGATCTTACATTAAATATAAATTCATCCATATACAAATATACTCTTGATAATTTGATACATGTGAGATATGATGTCACTAAACAACTTATATGGCTCTGTTTGAACATAGAAAACACTATCAAAATGCCTAGGAGCCCAACTTTGCACACACATATCTTTTATCTCACTTCATTACATAACCTTAAATTTATCACATAATAACTAGGGAATAATTTTATCATAATATTATATCAAATCCCCTTGACTCATTCACACATGTAAATTATGATGTAAATAAACTTCCTACTCATATTTTCTTCCACTAAACCCAAAATGTCTAGATGAAAACAATGATCAACAAGATGAAATGTATCATACATACAAGCACTTAGAGCATATAAAATTTATTATGAGATCTCTTGAACATGATTAATAATTTAGATTCATCCCTAATCATCTCTATCCATGATAATATAAAATATCAACCAAGCCACCTTGAAGCATACTAAGACAAGCACATTGTACACTTTGTCATTGTCACTTACACTATCAAGGTACTTTATTTACTCACCTGGATAGTTCCATGGCATCAACCTTAACATAATTTAAAACTATCCAATAGGTTACTTAACTTATTTAGGAACTAAATGATGGGCTACCTTACCTTTTGGTATAGTGGTAACATTGACATGGTTAGAGGGAAAGTATCTATCACAACCATAAGGGTCAAGATGAAGAAGAGATTCCTTTTATCCATTTTAAATTATTAAAAAACTAAAATGAGAATAATAAAATATAGATATGTAAATGATAGAAAATAAGCAAACATTATAATTATAATAAAATTAAATTTTAAACCTATGAGGATAAAATGTTAGAATGAAACCCTACAGCAAACTAGCACTTTCAATGTTCAACAATAAGAAGGTTCACCAATATGTTCTATCAAATTTGTGAAAACCTAGCCATATGTAGATTATCCTATATGCATAAATATTGTGTAAAATAAATAATAATAATACTAAAAATATAAAATATTTTCTAATTTGATACTTACTAAGTCTAGAAACTTACTAAATAAGGAAAGTAAAATAGAAATTTAAGACTTAATTTTGAAAACAATGTTGTAGGAGCAATCATTAGATAAAATTGGTAGAGTGGTTGGATTTGGTGACTATAAAACTATATCTATAGCTAAAATGAGAAAAGGATAATAACTCCTTAATATATATAGGATTTTGGATACTCATGTCCTCTATTAGGCCAGTCCTATCCATAAACAAATAAGATCTAGGATTTATGGGTTTTATTCACCTTCATCTATATATTGTGTGTTCTATGCAGGAGCTTCTAATTAACTACTAATACCAATGTATGACTAGTTTCCTTCAAAAAATTATCTCGTGGACATATGAAGACCAATGTAAATCAATGGGATAAAAATGGTTCAGTGGTTGAATTTGTATGTGACATCAACACCCCATGTGTTAAACACTACCTACATACTAATACTCTATGTAGGGATCAAACTTCATGTTTTTATCCCATACTATGGTGATGTGGGAATAACTATTACAAAGCACTAGATTTTGGTGTAAAACTTGTGTGATTAAGTGCCTTAATTTTAATTTGTGACTTTGGATATGTATTAAAACATTAGTTCTAAGATACTAAGTTATATGTAATCAGAACTAGGATAATTAGGGAATTTTCTCTCAATGTGAAATTTAAATGTTGGTGTTTTTTAATATGGAAGCCTCTTGTGTAAAAATATTTTTAAATGTGTCTATATAGTCATATATTTGAAATTACTTAAAATGAGGATTCTTAGTGACATAGGCTAACATTTCCATAACTTTTGAATTTTTTAAATAAACCATTATTTGGTGGGAGGACAAGAAAGGGGGATTAGACAACTAAGTGGTGAACTCTTATCCAATAGGGAATTATTTTCAAATGGGGAGAATAGTAGTGGTAAGGGTCTAGCATGACCTAAATGATAGTTGATGTTAATATCATGATGGATAAATGTATTTTGGGGTTCTAAATAATCTTACAAGAGTGATTACTAGATGTGTAAAGTGTTCAAAAGTGATCAAAATGGCCCTAGGATAGGTCCATAGCTAAGTGTGTAAAGGAGTGATCACAAGTGCATTGCTTTATCTTAAATGTTAATTTATGTGTCTAAAAATTTCTCCTGCCCTAAATTATTTGAACCAAAAAATATTTTTTGTTTTAAATATCTATAGAATCTTTTTATTTATACGCAATGACTTTCTCTTGGTTATTACATGATTCAAGAAGGAACACGAATAGTGAAATAAATATCTAGTCTAGATCACATAGATTAGAAATCTAGTAAGATATATATATATATATATATATATATATATATATATATATATATATATATATATATATATATATATATATATATATATATAACATCTAATAAATATGTGTTATTTAAAGATATCAATTTAAAAAACAAATCCATGGGTGTACTAGGATGGTTACAATTTGTTATTCTAAATTTTCCAATGACTTAAAAATAGGGAATGTACTCTCAATGTGAAATTTAAATGTTGGTGATTTTTAATGTGGAAACCTCTTGTGTGAAAAATAGTTTTAAATGTGTCTATATAGTCATATATTTGAAATTACTTAAAAATGAGGATTATTAGGGACACAGGGTAGCCTTTCCATAAATTTTGAATTATTTAAATTAAACGTTATTTGTTGCGAGGAAAAGAGAGGGGGATTTGACAACTAAGTGGTGAATTCTTATCCAATAGGGCATTATTTAAAAATGTGGAAAATAGTAGTGGTAAAGGTCTAGCATGACCTAAATTATAGTTGATGTTAATAACATGATGAATAAGGGTATTTTGGGTTTTTAAATTATCCTATAAGAGTGATTCCTACATGTGTAATGTGTTCAAAAGTGATCAAAATTTCCCTAGGATAGGTCCATATCTAAGTGTGTAAAAAAGTGATCATAAGTGCATTGTTTTATCTTAAATGTTAATTTATGTGTCTAAAAAATTGTCCTACCCTAAACTATTTGACCCAAAAAATATTTTTCCTTTTAGATATAAAATGAATCTTTGTATTACTACCCAATGAATTTTTCTTGGTTATTACATAATTCATGAAGGAACATGAATAGTGAAATAAGTATATAGTCTAGTTGTGGTCACTTAGATCATAATTATGTGTGTGTGTGTGTGTGTGTGTGTGTGTGTGTGTGTGTGTGTGTGTGTGTGTGTGTGTGTGTGTGTGTGTGTGTGTGTGTGTATTAGCATCTACTAAATATGTGGTATTTAAGGATATAAATTTCAAAAACAAATCCATGGGTATACAAAGAAGGCTACAATTTGTCATTTTGAATTTTCCTATAACTTCATCAATATATTTATATTGAGTGATGAATATATAATTTGATTTTTGGATCACTTCGATACCTAAATTATAATAAATATAACTATATCTATCATTTAAAATCCTTTCATAAAATATAATTTGAATTTTATGGTGTATCTCTCATTTTTTACTATGACAATTAGATCATCCACATACACCACTAGAAATACAACTATTTTGGTGAAAATAGTTACACCTTCAAACTCAAAATGTTTAAAGTTCATTTTAAAGATTTGATCAATGATTTTTTTTCATCATGCTCTTGGGGATTATTACAAACCATACAGTGATTTTTATAACTTGAAATTTTTCTTCTCTTGGTCGTTTACTTACAAAATTCTTAGTTGAGTCATGTACAATGTTTATTTCATATCACTATTCATATATTTAGTTTTCACATTCATTTGGTGAAATTTACATCTATTTTGAGTTATTAAAGCCAATATAGTTTGAATGGTGGTCCATTTTTTTAAGTGCAAAGGTTTCATTTTAATCAATTCCTTATTTTTGAGAAAATCCATTTGTGATAAACATTAATTTATTTTTATTAAATTAGACATCTAATTTATACTTGTTTTGAATGAATCATTTGTATCCATAGGTTTACATCTGATTCAAGGATCAACCAATTTCCAAGTTCCATTTTTTACCATTTTGTAATACTCCCATTGTATTCCATTTCTCCATGTATCAATATTTTCATTTTTTTAAAGGAAGTGGGTTTAAAGACAAAAATAATGTTGATTTATTCTCCTAGAGGATCATCTAAGGTAAGATTTCATGTCTTATCTTAAATTTCATTTAGGAAATTTTATGATTTTTGTGTAGTTATATATGCACTTCTAGTGCATTTTTCCAACTTTGTTAGGTCTACAATCTTTCAATGTCCATTTGAACAATCTTGGTATCTTTGTTTAAGTATCTTGAAGAATTAATAGTGCCTCATTTTATTTATTTTAAGCTCCTTAATTTTATGACTTCCAACCATATTATCGTGAAGTTTCACTTTCTTATATAAGAGAAGTGTCATTTTGAATTACATGAGTAAATAAAGATTCATCTATTTCCAAATTGTAGGATCCCTCTTCACTGTTTGAAACCACCATATCAACCTCCTTGAAAATATGAATTTTGGCATATTTATCAAGTTAATATAATTTTCAATTGGTTCTTGTAGTTTTATTTGTAGTTTCAAAATTTAAAAAAAATATTATGATAAAAAAACATTATTATTGTACTCATCAAATAGCTTATATGCCTTTGAGGACATTGAGTATCCTAAAAACATGAATTTATGACTCACATGCTATAGGTTTTTTCTTTTCACTATAGAAATAAATGTGTAACATGAGGATAGAAAAATCCAAAGATGTCAAACTTAATGGAAATAAACACACTAGAATTCACATGGAGTTTTCATTTTAAGTTTTTTTATTGTGACCTTTGTAAAGATAGACTACTAGTCGAGTTACATCTACCTAGAAATGTAAATTTTCCTCTTTAAAGTACAACATTCCCTGAAACATGTTCATCATAGTTATGTTAATCCATTCAACTACTCTACTATGTTAGTAAGTTTAAGGGATTTTGAGATAATGATTTATTACATTCTTGTTTAAATAGGATTCAAACACCTTTGATGTATGTTCACCATTGTTATCAATCCTAAGTGTCCCAGTGTAGGATTGAGAATCATTTTCAACCACTATTTGAAAGTTTTGAAAAGTTTTGAAGGATTCTAATTCTTTATTTAATAATTGTGTCCAATTCATTATTGCATCATAAATAATGAACAATATGATGTTAAAATAATTAATGTCTAAGTCGGATAGTTTATACCTTTAACATACTTTGGTGTATAATTAGATAGTAATAATTTATTGTTTGTTAGCATAAGGTGAAAACCTCATGTAAATAAATAATAAAAAAATATGGCTTATTATTTACCAATTAAATTAAAGTATTCTTGATATGGTTGGAACCATTGATTATAATGGTCACCTCCCTTCATCCACATTAAAATTAGGGTTTTATCCCTATTGTAAAATACAATTTGTAATTTGCTAAACTTGATGTGAACTCAATGAATTTGATATTTACATGTGGAAAATATTTTATAAAGGTTTTGTGAGGGATTATATAAATAAGTGAGAAGTATGAAGAATTTGTATTTATGTGAAGAATTTTTCAATTATATTAATATCATCTTTGTGGAATTTTTTACCTCTCAATGGTTTCCCATGCTAAATTATTATAGGTCTATGTTCATTTATTTTCTCTTTGTTGATCTTTTACATGTCTAAATCCTACATATTATATATCACATATTATATTTGTATCTTATCATGGTATCATATCCTAAGCGAGTGTAGAGGATTAGAAATCTTGGAAAGCAATTTTTATTTAATTACAATACTAAATTTCAAATCAAATTTATTCCTTTCAAGCCTATATGGCACTGGGATGACCTAGTAAAGGGAGATTTTTTATTTACCATTGGTGGAGGCCTAGTTAAACATTTTTGGAGACTTGGATATTTATTTAAAAAATATTAAGATAGTCCAAATCTCATTTTAATAAAATATAATTTTTTCCTAGAGATTTGTCTTACTTGGTTATGGTTGTATGGCCCTGTGGTATTGAATTTTTTTTAAAAAAAAAAATTGATTTCAAAATTATTTTTTTAAGGGTGTGGATGAATAAATATTGATCTTAAAGGCCTATTAAAAAAATTTAGACCATATCAAGGCCATTTCAAGATTATGGAAAAAAATCTATCTCCACCTAGGACACCAATATTATTATTGTATGGTCTCCTACTTGTGGATTTTTATAAAATTTGTTCCCAAATATTCTAAGGCTCTCCTTTGGTGTTGAACATTGATTATTAAATCAAACATAGATAAAAAACTTATTTATAGTCATTCTAAAGCATCAGAGGATTTATCTAAAAATTTTACAAGCTTCCAAGGGTGCTATAAATAGTGTGGTGAAATGAGAAATCTAAACTATGCATCAAAATTTTTATTTTAAAAGTGTAATCCACTTTATAGCAAGGATTTAGGGAGGATGCAAAACTTTCATACATTTTGGTGACCTATTCAATCTAATGTGAGCACTAATACATCTATAATAGTGCATATGTCTAACTACAAGCATGTAAAGGTTATCACTGAGTTTTTGGAATAATAAATAATTATATTATTAAAATTAATATTACCACGTAAGCAAACCTTGGCCCCCACCTTTTTTAAAACATTTTTACTAAATGTCAAAATTTTTACTTTGTATTTCTTTTTTGAAATTTATATGCAAGTTTTAATTTATATTTTGTTTATTATAATAAAAAAATCAAAAAAAGGGTTCATATATATTAATGCATGTATATTCTTATCTAGTCTCTTAGAAGGGTTGGTAGCTCTTATTTTGATAAAATCTTGTAGAGATAAGGTCTAGTGTTCAAAACCCACTAGCTCTTTCCTTTTTTTTCAATTCAAATTCTTTTTTAGTCAATTAGAAAACTTTTGGTTTATGTGTAGGGTAGCTCATGTGTAAACCCCTAGTGTAAATTTGACCATACATTTTTCAATTTTTGACCTAGACAATTGTTTATCCAACATAATCATTTAAATATTTGTTTTCTAGGTTTTGGCACCTTCTAGATGCATATATGTGGTCCATTTTTTATTTTTAAGCCTCCTATTATCATTTTTATACCTTTTTTTATAACATTATTTAGATAGTTGTTTGGGGTGTGACACTTGTGACACCTAATCTAATGAAAATTATTATAATTCATTACATTATTTCACATTTATTTAAACATTTATATTATTATTTACACTATAATTTTTGTTGATTTTATAAATAGATTATAAATTTACATTAAAAACATGGTTCATTTTAAAGATTATCTAGTGTTATATGATCATTCTTAAAGGGAAGCAATGGTTTTCATAACTTTGTATTAGATAAATATTGAATTATTCATGGATCAAGCTATAATATATGAAAAATACTTATTACAATAGAATTATTGGCTTGAAATTTATAGATAATAGTTTTTAGGATTGCAAAATCCTGATCATGATGACATGTTACAACTAAGCTTTCAAAAGTGTTTCAACATAAATCATAGGAAGCAATATTGATTATATTATAAAGCGATAAGGATGAATTCCTACTCCATATAAAAAATCAAGAGTCTCCTAGTGATGGTTATAAATTACATGAGTCTATGCTTGAGGTCACTCATCTCTCTAAAATTATTAAGTTGATCCTTAAATTTCTTACATTTATGAAAGGTGATGAAATTTTTGTTAACTTTCTTCCTATAATAAATAATATTAAAGCTTAGTTTTATAATATAATTCAAGATAAATTATTATATTTCATTATTTATCTCAATATTCATGAAAATTTTAATAATTTTAGTTCAATTTTGATTTAACATGATCTACAGGATTTTCATATGGTTTGGAAAAATGTTGAAAAAGACAAGTGTTGTAATGGAAAATCGATATGTGGAAAAAATATAAAAAAATTATACAATTAATCTTTATATTGGAATTATTTTATGTGATAATGGGTGTTGAGTTACAAATGTGGGATCAAACTAGTCGTTTACCCACATTACCTCGTAACCATTCCACATCCAACTTTACCACATAATTATATTAAACCACAAAGATATTTTACATCATCCAATTATTTTCCCACTATGATTATTCCATTTTCCCATTTCTAAAATAATCCTAATATCCTATTTTATGATTATTAATTAAAAAAAACCCATAGAATATGTTTTAATTAAATCACAATTTTTAAATATCTTATTTATAGATTTTATTAACTTATTAGATAATTAAAATCTAAATCCCAAATTAATATTAATTCCACTCCCACGTGGAAAATTAACGATTTATTTTATATGGGATATTAATTAAAAAATCCATGGGATATATTTAAAAACCTTTCATCCCATTTTAATCCACTTTACCTTTCCACGTGGATATCCAATTTGTATAGGTTTTAATTAAATGGAATATGTTTTTACTAAAATCATGGGATATGTTATTTATGCATGTTTTAAGAACCTTAAACATTATTTCCACTTTATCATTATTATCCCACTTTCCCACATGGAAATCCTATTAACCTTATATGGGGGCTATTTAAGTGGGATGTGTTGTTAAAACTAAAGTCTAAACTTTCTCCTTTTTATTTTATGTTGGGCACTAAAACTCTTAACATCCATGCCTTAAGCTTTAAGCCACCTTTTATTCCATATGGGTTTGTCACTTGTCAATGGTTTTGATGGGAAGTTGTCTGATTTTCAAGGAGAGATTATGTTTTTATTTGGAAGAGATTATTTTATTAAATATAGTATGAAATTGAAACTTTCCATAAATTATGCGATTTTATTCCTTTGTTAAATACATGTAGTCTATCCATAGTTTAACCATACTTCAGACAAAAATGGAAAACTGTTAGCCAACATTGGCTATATGACATTTTTTATATATTGTGTGTTTTAATTATTACACATAGTAGCTTATAGGGAGCTTATAGAGAACGGGTAGTTTATAGAGATGGATAGGTTGCTTATTTTTTGATAGATAAGGATTGTTATTAGGAATTTCAAGCATGGATGATCCATATAGATGAAGATATATTTTTCTTGAAGAACACAAGTTATTTAATTCAGTGAATTGATTCTATTTAATTTTATTCTCGAGTCTTTTTCAACTTGTATAAATTACAAAGATTTGTAAGCCATGGATATTTTGATAAATGCTTTGAGATTTTTATTTCTTCATGTTGAGAGAATTAATAACCCATACAAGAGATTTTAAGCATTTATAGATATTTTATGGTGGAAGAGAACATTTTAGGTACTACATACAAGTTCTTCATATCACACAAAACTACAAGTTTTCTTAAAACCATTTAGGGATGTAAGTTGTAAATTCTATATTTAAATCATTTTATAATGGAATGATTCAAATAAACCCTAGGATGTAGCCAATTGGTGAACCCTATAAACAATATTTTGTCTCTATTTTTTTTAAAGGAAATATACTATGTAAAAATAATCATCAACAAGTATTAAACTATTTAACTATAGATACCTAAAGGTGTTACACTATGTAACCATAGTCACATTTAAAGGAATTACACTATACAATTATAGATACCCAAAGGTATTACATTATGTAACCATAGTCACATATTCACCTTTAAATTAACTAAATTATATACCCATATACATATAAAGGTTTTTCACTATGTCACCATAGACATCTTTAAATTAATTACACTATGTGACCCTAAACAACTTAGAGTGAGTTTAGGTTGTCATGATTATGAGAGTACATCCCATAATTTCTTATGAAAAATCAATCTAGCATATTAGAGTATTTTATAACATAAATAACTTCATGTTAATATGTATGTGGTACAATATAAGCTTCCATATGAAGTCTACCAAAATCATTTAAAGTGATATATTACATTTTTTTATAATGAGAATAATTGTACAGAGATAGAAGGAAAAAGACAAACCAAATGGCCATTAGGAAGTGACATTATGATGCACACTCCCCCTCAATGCAATGTTTGAGAGGCCCAACATTGTACAGACCTAATAAATAGAACCAAGTGATTTTTTGAAGATATATTTTACCTATACATCCATAAGAAAATAATGTAGATCAATATCCCCATTGAAGATTTTATCTCAGATAAAATGCACATGAACTTCAATATTCTTAGTTCATTGGTGCTACACAATATTTTGCCCTAGAGATATACAACTTGACTATTACCAACAAAAGGTGTTAAAATGAGGAAATTATACATGAAGTTCTTCTAATATACTTTGTATCTATATGGATTATTTAGTAGATTCCATATGAAGTGATCCCAGTGATATCACTTGCAATAAACATAAACACATACCCATAAGTAGACTCATGATATCGTAGTATGGTTAGCATCACAACAACCAAATAATTTAGAATTATCAAAGAAATAATAATATAAACCAAAGTCTATAGTTAATTTTATACATGAAATTATATTCTTTGTTAATTTATAATAATCCAAGTATGGATCTTACATCAATTTGGAAGCAACACACAACATATGAAATATCTATCCTAATAATGGTCGGATAAATCAAACTACCAATAAGCTTTCTGTAAAAAGTGGGGTTAGCTTTATCACACATAGTTATTGGAAAGATTCAATAGGAATAAATGTAAGCTTAAAATACATCATATTATGTTTAACAAGTAGGTTATGTGTTGCACATACAATATATTCAATAATTATATGATACTAAGTTAGCCAAAAATTAAATATCTTATTAGTAATAACTCATTTTATTATTTGAGGTTTAATAAAACTTTGCAAGTTTAATATGCTTCAATTTTCCAACGATATAAAATAGGATTTAATAATTTTTTTAGGTATGTAATCTCTCATATATAAATGTTAGTAGAGGTTCTTGACATAATAAAACATGTAAAGGATGAAGATAGATAAGTTTTCTTAAGTGTGTAAGATAGTGCAGAGAATTCATATTTAATAGAAGCATGATGGATATTAATCATCATGTGATAGGAAGGAATTAATATTAATAGTACTGCATGAAAGTGCACAAAGAATTTAGAGTAAATTAGATGAAATTAAGCTTAACATTAATATGGAAACACATGAAAGAAAAAATATAACAAATACAATAGGTAATCATAACCACATAGTCTCTATTGATCTTAATAGAATTTCATCATCTTATTCATACAATAATACATATATATAGTCATTTATAATCCCTAAATATTTAGATTCTTCTCATACTATGGAATAAAAATAGGAGACTATTCATCTTCTATCCTTTTACAAATCATGGAGTGTAGTCAAAAATACATATATCCAACAACTACTTGCATAACATAGAATATCCAATGAATATACTGCATAGCTTTACTTATCTATTTTCTTCTCCCAACACTTTCCTAAACTTCAAATTTTATCTCATCCCAATATAACATCATATGATCATCTAATTTTGAACTTAGGGTACAAGCTGAATAAATGGGTAGACTAGTAAGAGTCTTAGTAATCACTCAAGGCACCATTTCTGATTTTAACCTCTTACACACAAATTAGCCACCCTTTTGGGTTTTCAACTAAGTATCATATCAACCTATCACCCGTTTGGGTTTTAAATAGGTTGGCATAACTAGGTGGCCACCCTTTATGGGTTTTCAACTATCCTAGCCCTACTTGTCACACTAGTCATTTTGAATACCAAAATAGTTTACAAAATTTCAAAACTTATTCCTTGTATAGTATTTAAGTAGATGGAGGTGGCATTGTTGTGGAAGAGGATTGGCTAATAAGCCCCTAAATTTATAATATTATACTATGCAATGACTTGATGGAGCTCAGATGGTGCCTTATAAACTAGAACATTATGGATCTAGACCACCTCACTACATAATAGAGCCAAGTCACTTTTGTAGGTGTGCCAGTTAAACACCACTTCTTAGACCATATGGATTAGAATGTGTATTGATATGTGATATTTGATAAGTTTTTTCTATTTTGAGTTCTCAGTGGTGCTCATGGATGTCTTTGTATTACTAACCTTTATCTATATTTCACCACTCAGTTGCTCCAATTTTTTTGCATGGCATTCTACCTAGAGACCTACAAATGAACTATGTCATAATTCATGTTGTTAGTCAATCAGTCAATCACACACATTATCCCTAGAATTGAATGATTCTTGGAGAGCAAGGTAATTTTCATCCATCAATGCAGTCTAATTGTGTATGGTTATCTTGGTTATTATAGCTACATTAAAATCTACATTGGATCTAACAAGAGAGTTGTCAAGTTCTTACTTTTATTCCATAAAAATTCATGTGACCTGATGAGTTTGGAGGGATATAATATCAATCATTCTTTGATACTCCTCCAATAGATTAATCAAAGCATCAACCTCAGTCTTCTTACTCTAGCCTAATTTTATGATTTCATGAAGTTGTTAGGATGTGTACCATTCCTTTGTGAGCTCAATAACTAGCATCTTAAGCCTACATTGGTTAGACATCACTTTGTTCTTGATTACTTGAGAGGCCAAATCTAGACAAGTATATTTAATCATCTTCACTAATTCTTGAAGGTGAGCCATAAGGTCCACATTTTCTACCTCCAACTGATCCCATTATCATTCAATGGAGGTAGAATTCTACATGATTGACTCCTACAAAGATATAATATGCTCAAATTATTTCTTCAAAGGAAATAAGGAGATATCAATTGAAGCCTCCTTTTTGATTGTGAGTATGACTAATGTGCTTACAAATTCTACAAGGATTAGGCATGGCATAATATCAAGTGGAAGGGAAAAGGTAGTGTGATGACCAGTGATTATGAGAATGTCCAAAAGATAATCACCTCTTAGTGATAACTCAAGTTTCTATGATGATGAATACATAGTTATTAGTGCTTGCTACTATGATGTGGCCCCTATTGCCAACTTACTTTGTTGCATAACATCTTCAACTATCTTTCATCTGGATTCCTCCTCCTCCTCTTGTTTATTCTTGTTTTATTTTTCCCCCCTATTATTTTTCTCATCCTCTTCCCCTCACTTCCTTTTCTCTTCTGCTTATTTATTTTTCTTATCCTCTTCCTCTCGCTTCATTTTCTCTTCCTCTTCTTATTCTTCCTCTTTCTCTTTCTTCTTTTTCTCTACTTCTTTCTCCTTTTTTTACTCTTATAATACTAGGGCCCTAGCCTTGGCTTTCTCTTATGTAACTTGGGCCTATGCTTGTGCTTGTGCCTAAACTATTGTGTCTTGTTTTATCTTTTCTCTATCTTCTCATGCTTTATTTATTACATTAGCTACTTTTTATGCCTACTTAGCCACATCTAAGGCCTTAAAAATTTCCACCTCTATATTATTGGCCTATTATGTGGCCTCAACTTCTTTGGCTTATTTCATGGCCTATTATTTTTTTGATTCTTATTTATTTCTCTTATTTCTTCCTTCTTTAGATGGCATTAGGCTATGTGGGTGACTTATTCCATGGTGGCCTATTAATCCTCTACTATTGGTTGATTTGGTGTAAAATCCTCAACATATTGAGCTTATAGTGATGGTGGTGAATCATTTGGTCACACCTCTAAGCTTTAAACATGTACCTTCCTCCTCTTCATCATGACTAATCTATGTCTAGGTGGTGGTGGTGTAGATGCAAGGGTAGGTTGTGTTTCCCATGGAATGGCTAGTCATGTAAATATGCACTCTTCCAATGTAAGGGAGACCTTCACATCCAATCTTGTTCATGGCTTATGTACTAGCTATTCATGTGGGATCTCTAGGGGAGGTACAAATATGTCTTTATCTATAAAGGTTTGTGTAGGTTACAGCTAGAAGAAGTCTATTCTATGTTAGAGTTATTCCACTTCTTCTCAAATAATGTCCATGATGATGAAAGGTAGGCAGAATGGAAATTCCACCCATAGTCCAAGGGGAACCTACTTTTGGTCTTTCACTATGAGGACCACCTTCTAAAATAAGCTCCTCCTTCTTTTAGTAGTCTCTAGCCATGTCTACCATCATGACTTGGTAGACTTCCTACTTGTTTGTGCCCATTTGGATGAGTTCACATGATATCACAATCTATGACACCCTTGGATCATCCTTCTAGGTCATAGTGCTATGGTTTTTTCACTTTAGATGAGGGGATACTGAATGAGGGTCTACTTTGCACTTTACCTTCTACTTATGTGAAATGGTTACTATATCTAGTTATTATGTAGTAAGAATATCTATACCAAATGGTATGTGTTATAAGGGGGACACACACCTGGCTGTGAATGCTTTTTATCAAGCCACTTTGGCCTACACCATATCCATTGTGATGAGGAAGGGAAGCACTAGGAAAGGTGAACATGATAGCTTATGGATGGTGATAACAACTCCTTTGGGTAGGAGGGTTGTTATGTCAAGCTAAGGTAGGTATTGCATGAAATTGGTTATCACTCGAGGATGTGTGGTGATGAGGTCTAAGTATTCCTACCACCAAGCTTTGAACTTTCCCTCATGTGTGAGAGCTCTATGGTCTTATGTCTAGACTAGATTTTGGAACTGCTATACCAACCAATAATTTATATCTAGATGCACTTCTCCCTCTATTAAATTCTATTATGTTAAAAAAATATGAAGATCAAGAACTAATTATAGAATGTTTTCTTTAGGGAGGTGTGACATTTCTCAATATTTTTGAGAAACTCTTAAAAAAGTATTCTAGTTAGTTGAACTATTCATTATGGTGGATTATGCAATGCGTGATGTCCATAACTCCATTTGGTATTTATTTGATAGACTTGGTCATCTAGTAAAATCATATGGTTATGCACTCTATGAGGATACACACTAACTCATCTATAATTTCATAAATATGGACCATCGATTACCTCACACATATAGATCTTGAACTTCTTGTAGAATTGAAGGGATTTTCAACTTGTATGAGAACAAAGAATCTACCCATGTAGACATTCCCAATTCTCAGGCCATAACTTGTGTGTTAATTTCAATAGTATCATCTGGAACTAATTAAATTATACGCTCATTGTATCACCCAATAAATACTTACATGATCTCTCCCAAGTCACCAAATATAGATAATCTTAGCAGGCACTCAATGTCTATATTCTGGAATCAATGGGGAGATCTGGGGGATACTTTTATAGAATTTCCTCTAGTGGTGCCACAATCCTAGCATAATTTATTATGAACTTATTATAATATATATAATACCAAAGAAAGGTGTGAATAGTTTTCTATGTCTCTAGCAGATGAAGCTGAAGGATGATTGTAATCTTAGCCAGATGAATGAGTAGACCATACTTATTAATTATGTGCCCAAGAAAATTGTCAAATGGCATTGCAAAAACACACTTATTAAGGTTTAAAAAATTGTAACCTCTTGTACCTTTCAAAAATTAGGTGAAAATTGTCATAGTGATCCTTCACTAACCCATACACTATATAATCATCTAGATATACTTAGATGAATTTGAAAATGAAGTATTTAAATGTGGTGATCACCACCTAGGAGAAAATGATTGGCATATTGTTTAGCCTAAAGGGCATCACATTATTTGTGAAACAACCCATTTGGTCATAAAGGTGGTTTTGGGATTGTCATCCTCCTTGATCTAGACTTGATGGTATCTTGAGAACCCATTAGTAAATGTGTTTATCTTATAACATGTGATGACATACAAAAATTCATTGGTGAACAAATTTAGAAAGAGGTTAATCATGAAGGAAGCATTCAATAGTCTATATTCAACACAAATACAAATGTTCCCATCATTTTTGATGTTGATGACCATGGGGCTAACCCATTAAGATATCTATATAGGGTAGATGATGCATGTAATAAGCATAAAATCAATCTCAATCTTGACCTTGGCACAAAGGTTTGGGTTCATCTTATAATGCCTTTTTTATGGATCTTACACCATCGACTAGTTTGATTTTCATATTTCTAAGGGATGGGAGTGTAACTTTCATATCCTTATAGTTTTGTAGGAATAAATCTTATAATTCCTTTAGGAGATCAACAATACATGCCATATCCATGTCAAAAAAATAGGCTCCCAGAGTGGCAATATTTGGTTCCCCATCTAAAATAATATATATCTTGGCAGTTTTTAATGGTACTCAATAGGTTTTATTCTTATCCTGGTATGAATCATCAACTTGTCTACTACCCTCTATTATTTATATCAAAATATGGGTAGGGTCCTCTTCTTATAGAGAATTATCCTCACCTTGGTGCCCTAACTTCCTTTTATTTGTCAAATTCTTCCAATTATACTCCTTCCATGTGTTATCATATCCATCACTAGAGTTATTATTTCAAATTTTTTCTTCAAAGAAGGTTGGCAACACTAGCCATTTTACACTGAACATATCTTAGAGGAACTCCTTCAATATAACAATGTCCTAAAAAATTAACTTTTAAACTACTTATAATGTGTCAATTAATTCAAGATTTTGTGATGAAAAGGAAAAAGTATGAAAAAAATGCTCCTTAAGGGCATATTAGTATGCAATTTTATGCTACATCTCATCGACTACATAAAAATACCATGCCTAAGTCATTAAGGTTCTATAGAAGGTGTGCATTCATATATTCCTTGGTGCATTTTCACCACAATTGGTCCACATTTCTTTGCAAAGATGTACATGTGTGATAAGGTCAGAGTCAATAGAATAGGTTGAAATGTCTAGGTCCTCATGGTTCTTTTTGAATCTAGTAAAAATAGATACATTCACATCTTTCTAAGTTAAAAATATAGGAAGGCCACCAATGAGAAATAATTCTCTTCAATGTGTACACTAGTTCACCCATTCTATCCATCTATTTTGGAATGCATGACTCAAGGTCATAAACACAGTCTTCCATTGGATTACTCCATTCATATCTTAAGAGCACTACAAGTTTTACCTTACTAAGGTGGAACAATATTTTCCACTTTTCTTGTTAAAAGGGACCTATATTTTGTAAGCATTATCAATTTGTATTCATCTTATCTTTGCTAGTTTTGACACCTTTACATGTACCAAGTGACATTGTTGACTAGTGGTCTCATATGCTTCCTTGACCCATCAATCATAAAAAACATCGACGGTGTTTGAGGACGATTGTCCTACTTCCAAAGAGAGAATACCTTGATCATTTAAGTTTAGTGTCTTAGCAAGTTATGCCATGATGTTATAGATATGGTTGATCTCATCCCTGATGTCCATGCTCTTAACATAGGGGGTCATTGGTAATTTGAAATAGGTATAACTACCCTCTTCTTTCCATTCTCAAATGTCATGTAGTCAATTTTAAAGTACATATCTAAATTATTTGCATAATACCATGGCATTCATAGAAGCACTACATAGTTGTCCTACTCTGCTAACTCTATTACTTAAAAGTCAGTGTAGAATTTGGCACCCATGATATATAGAACTACACTCTTTGAAATAATGATACATTTTATCTAGGTATTATTGGACATGAAAAATACATAAGGGGAGAGTCTTAGGGATGGTCTACCCATTTTATCCCAAGAATTATAGGTCAAGATGTTGAATTTAATGATGGTGTCCACAAGAACTTCATAGATAGTCCATTTATTAATAGTGGCATCCATCATGAGTTCTTGGTCATATTCAACATTATTAGTATGTCAGACTTCTCACACCATCTCCATGTATGGTGTGGTGACATCAACTTGATTTTGAACTATACTCTAAGAGAAAGTTTATAAATAAGGAAAATATTCCTTTTTCGAATGAGATGTAGGATCTGAGTTAATTCTTGGACTTCAACTTCATGGCTATCTTGCTTTTTTTGAGAGGCATAGGTTGTGCTTCTAGTCCTTGTGCTAATTAGAGCTCCCCTTGCAGTTTTTGGATTACAATCATATCCTACTATAATACATATTTTTGGTGCATTGGATCTAGGTATGATGTATATTTTGGTTTAGGTCATTTTATGTGCTCATTTTGACTCTTTTCTCCATATTCAAGGCATAACTCAGGTACTAACACAACTAGTGGCTAAAAGGTGAATGCACTACATGTAGTTGTTTGTACCTTAACTACTTCTATGTGTAAGCTATACCTTTAGGGTCCAATTTTCTATTTTATACTCATGTTTTATCATTATTATGCCCTTGTATACACTAGGCCTACCTTGGGTTAAATTTTTGTATATATCAGGGCATTCTTGGACCTTATGGTGCACTTGATAATACCCACAAATGGGATGTGTAGGGCAATTATGATGATAATGCTTTATTGATCCAAATTTATAACATGAGAATGATGGGAAAATTCCACCATTGAATCCTTTGCCATAGAATTTGGTACCTTGTTCCATCCTAAATCCTATATTTTATTAACTATAGCCATCATTTCCTTGGTTTGCTTATCCACCAACTACTGTGGTGACCTATTGTGCACCCCTTTTCATGTTTTCATGCATTTCATAAATCACTTGGAAATCAATAGTGGTATGGGTGTAAGCATCACACAAAAGAAAATATATATTCATATTGACTTGGATAGCACATTGCAATAAAGGACATTTTTAGACATCATGTTCTTCTTAATATACTTCATAAATTAGAAGCCAGGTGTGCACAATCCTCCACGGGTAGTTAGTTCTCTTATGGCCTTGTAATTAGAATTTCACATACCATAATCCACTTTAAACATCATTTGATCATTTTTAAAGAAGATTTTAGAGCTTTGAGGCCTTAAATATAATTTATTATTTCATAAATAGGTTGATCTTGGTGTCTACACTTTTGACTATGTCAGTTCTGAGCATGGCTTAAAGCATGTCTTAAGGGTTGATAAAAGTATTCATGAAAAATGTTCTTTGGAATGGAATTATAGTCCCCCATGAACCATTGTGCATGATGGGAAGGGTTAATATCATATAAAATATTTGATAAGAGAGTTTAAACCTTGTACCATACAAGTGCACACTCTCTGAAAGTTCTTGGGTAATTTTGTTTAGTGTAATGATGATCTATTGTTCAAACTCTAAAATGTTAAATTTCTTTAGGAATACATCCTTTATGGTATCATATTCAATCATGGCCTGGTTGGGATTAAATTTTTTGTACTAGGTATGGGTACAATAAAGTAAAGTGGTCACAAACTAAGTAGCCTTATGTTACAACTAGGTTATGGCTCATGCATCCATTGTAGTTCACACTTCATCACATGTTCTATGATATTTTACATGCCATGATACTCTATAAAAGTGAATATCCATTTCATATTAGATCTTATACAAGGAGGTAGTTGGTACTTAAGGTGCTTTTCCTCTTGATGCCTATTTTGGTGACATTCCTCTAATGCCTCTAGCCATGGGGTTAGGCACTAGTCCCATCATTACTACTAGTACATTTGATGTTTTTAGTGTTGTGATACTTGTTTGTAGTGTTAGACCACTTCATACAGGTTATTTATCACCTTTTGTTGATAACATCAATTGAATTATATACTCATGGTCAATTTCTATTTTGGTGAGATAACACCCAATGTTCTAGAGGTAGTTGCACTCAACTCCTTGTATAGATTAATCTATTAAATAACAAATTTATAATCCAAATATATAAAATATCTAAGATGTAAGGTGTCAATAGGGTCAAAAACCACTTATATACTTTCTTTGAGTGGGGGATATAGTGTGTTAGCATGCACTATAGTTTAAAAGGGGGTAGGGGCATCAAGTGTATCCGTAGTCACCAATTTTTTTAGGAACTCAATGAATTACACACTTGACAAGTGTCAAGCTTGGTCTATTTATTCATTATATCTCTCATCTTTATGTTATTGTATTTCAAGGGATCCTTCCCCATGTCCTTCCTATTCACTATGGGTCCTCTCGCCACTTTTAGGTTCTTGATTTTCCATCAATAAGCAACATCTCTTATTATAGTTCTTCATTATGATCTCTAAATTGTCAATTTTCTCATCCCCTTCCATTATGCATCACCTACACATCCCCTTCTCCCATTGTACAAATATCATATATGAGAGTATTTTATCCTTCCATGCCTAAAGTTTCAAAACCATAATCAACCATTAGTCTCTTGATCTCTACACCTAACTCCTTCACAAATGTGCCTCTAGGGTGACGTAAAATCTAGTACTTCACTTCTTTAGGGCATGAATATGTTGAGACTACAAAATCAAGTATGTAGCTATTTAGGTCTCTTTGACACCATTTATCCACTATTTTAGTCCAAGTAACATCCAAGGTCTCTATCCTTTTTAGGCACTCCTTTATCCACTCATATAATCATCCATATATTCTTCTTTTATGGGTTTAATATGCATCCAAACATCATTACACATGCTCAATTAACTCACATAAAATAACTCATATAAATCATCATATAGGTTATCCTAAACCCATTTTATTATTTTCTTTCCTTTACAATTTGGGTGCTTCAAAGCAAAATTATCTTCCACATGATACAACTAGAACTCAATGTTTTCAAGATAACTTTGATACATCATTTTTTTGCATCATCATAGAAAAACAATTCAATAGGATCCCAACAATATAACCAAAATGTTGTGAAAAGTCTAGTTAGTTCTTAGTTTACTATGACTAGGCATAATCATGGTATACTCCCTTTGCATTAAAATTTTGAAAACTCAGCTACACTGGCATCAATTAATATAAAGCATAGACATTGTGTGCTCACTTGAGGTTTAGCTGAGAAGGAACCAAGGCCTGCATTGGGCTAGTTATGACATGGCTTGAAAATTCATTAAAGGGACTATTAGCACCAATTAATGCACTGTAGAGGAGGTTTTTTAAATCCTCCTCCAAATTTGGGTAACATGGGAATACTTATAGGTATGCAAGTTTACCTATGGTAAAAGTAGACCTTTAGGTTTAAGGGCTAGCTCTCTGAATTTACCTTGAAATACTTATCACCTACTTAATTGATTGCTTATGGGAAAAGGGATATAAGTTTGCATGAAATGAAATTTATCTAAGGGGGTGATACACCATAAGTATTTCCAAAATATAATTATACTTATTTCACTAAGAAACAAGACTTGTTATACTATCTTCATAGTCCTAGAATGCTCTAACTTTAGTATTTCAATGTGAAGGTAATATGCATGAAAACTATCCAAGGTAAATGAACCAAATATTAATTTTAGACACTAATTCCACTTGTAGATTTTAAAATAGACCCATACACTTTGAATCACTTCATATGACCTACCAGAGTGGAACAACTTGCATCAAACATGAAAGGATTGAGAGAAAGCAAGGATAGATGAATATCTCCTAACTATTCATTATACATCTCTTCACACAATTTGAAAATATGATATATGAAATTAAACTAGATTGTATTTATTATTATAAGGAGAATTAAAATGTCAAAACCAATAGGGTTTCACCATACATGGTGTGGAATTAGTCTATAAGAGCCAAAATGGCTAATACTTATAAAATTTGAGAGAAGAGAGAAGAGAATGAAGTCCAAGAGTCACTAAACCAATTTTCAAGATGAGAGAAAGAGTTACATATACAACGGGATTAATTATGATACAAAACATACAAGTTCTACTTGGAAAAATGTCCCTCAAAACATGAAACTCATAGAATGTGGCAATTGACTCTTCATTTGCTTTCTTACAAACTATCTTCATCATTTGTCCTTCCATGAGCACTCCAAAATAGACCAAGGATAGATGAGATGATTTAAATATGAGGAAGAGGTTACAAACATTCCTAATAATGCATTGGAGGTGTCCCTAGTCATGAATATTCTTTTGTCCAAGTGTTATGACTTCCTACAGTCATAATCACACCTCTTTCACTCACCCTTAACATTTAGCACCAAGATGTGACTCAATTTACAAATCCAATCCATAAAAAATGTGATTTGACACCTATCAATATAATTTATTCATATTCATCAAGTATGCTTTAAAATTACTACCACTTGGATTTTTCACCTTCTCACTTGGTGGTCATTCTTTGTTAACTATGCTAATTTGGATTGGCTAAGATGAAGGTGTTAGTAGAGGCACTTATGATCTTATATGATGAAATAAATGAATATTAGGGGTTGTATTAGGTATTATAATAACTCCCAAAGTGATTTTAATCTCTTGAAACCCTTATATACCTACACAACATACAAAACTATCAGGAAAAGTCATTTTCACCCTATTCATATAAGTAGGGTACAACTCAGTCTAATGGGAAGGAGACCTAGAGAGTCATATAAAATCTCAAATCACTTTAATTCTAATTATATCTCATATAAATTCCCCTCCTTCATCTTTCCCATCAAGTCACTATCAAGGGTTTAGGAAGGTTTGGTGTAGTTTTTAACCTTGAGGTTTGTTCTTCAAGTTATGACATGGTAACCTTGAAAAAATTCCACAAGAATATTTTTTAGGACCCTCTCTAACATATCCTATCTATTTTATCTCCCAATATAATCCCCCATGTTGTTGTGAGCTCTCAAATATAGCTTCTCGAGCATCTCTCTCCATTTTGCATACCCTGTTATGACCTTAAGCCAAGAAATGGATTATCTATGGCTTATTATCCATTAAAAAAGTTCAAACACATCTTATGACTCTTGATTAAAATGTTTCAATTAATTATAATGTATATCTAGTGTTATAAATTATACTAAACCCCCTTTAGGGATTTAGGCCTAGTATAGGCCTAGTGGGCTTTGACTATATCCATGTGGATTTAGGCCACCAGGTTTGACTTCTATTACCTATGAGGATTTATACATGTTATTCCATGTCTATAGGAACTCTATGCATATCCTTTATTTTTTTACATAGGCTTCAAGTATCTACTAACTTCCTTCCATTAAACCTACAGAACTATCCTCTTTAGAGTGCCCTTTGTCTGAGACAAAACAAAGGGCACTTCCCTTATTGCCTCAAATAAAATTATGGTATGAGGGTATTAAATATGTACTATGTACCTTATATGAAATATTTTAAGGTTTTATCATATCATTATACATTATAATTATTTAAAACCCTAAAGGTACACTGTATATCATGCTGATTGTGCATGGTTTCAAGTATGATTGTAGGCTATTATGGGACTTCTCTATGATTTGTTTCCACTATATGAAAGTATTGTGAAGTGGTAATTATAAATTTTTTATTTTTATAATGTATTTTTATCATCAAACCTCTTACAAATTTTCATTTTTCACGTCTCACTTTAATATGCTTAGTTATAGTCAACTATGACTATGTTGTCTTGCTTTGAAAGAGGTGCCTGTAGGTGGTACCTACATGGTTAAACCTTGTATACAATTCCAAAAGAAACTATTGAATTTATAAATATTATATTATAGTCATTTAGTTCACTTTATATCATATCCATGTCAATACAATAACCAAGGTAATCATACCTTAAAACATTGTTAACTACATTCAACTATAGTTAACCCTATTGAGGCGAAAAGTGATCCTATAGGTGAGTTACCAATATTTGAAACCTATGTCACAAGGTTTAGGATATATTTATAGGTATTTTTAGGTACTTAAAACCTATCAGTTTCCTTATTTGCATTTTTTCATGCTTAGGTCTATATCATGAGACTATAGACACCTCCAATCAATTATAGGTGGCCTTTTTGAGAAAAAATACACATGTAGGTGTGTATATATGTCAAAAACCTTATAATCCAACCCTTACCAATATTATTTGGACCCTTAGTGATAATTTATATTAAATAGGATCATTAAACATGGTGATATTTCTTTATCATTTGTCTTAGACTCATGATGTCAATTGAAGCTCACCATTCTATAGAAAACATTGAAATCCTATAGTAAAGAAATCCATGAATTAGAAAATTTATAACATCATCCTTATTTATCCAAAATCCATATTATTTTGAAATTTATCTCCCATATATTAGGGATAGAATATATTATCATTAAAACTCATATAGGTTCCATATTACTTAATCATATGGTAGTATCAAAAAAGGCTAGGGATCTGTTTTGGAGTTTTTAAGGAAACTTATCCCTAAATTGATTTTCTACATATGTACATAACCTTTCAAGTTTGTCTAGAAATATAATTCCTCAAAAATGGTTATCATGACTCATATAAAATCTTAAACCTTATATTAAGGTTTATAAAATGTTTATATTCTCTATATCTACCTTCAAGTCTCTCTATAAGGCCACCTATAGGTGGCCATTTTAGTATATAGATAGTGACTATGAATATGGGTAGTATGCATTGCAAATAGGATTGTAACCAATAGTAGACATTCTTAAGGTGTCCAAATGGATCCTTTATCCCATGAATGGATTTAAAACAATCACAATGTTTTCATTTCCATGTGATTATCTCTTGAGGGCACTTGTAAGTGGACATTGGTGTTGTAGGCTTATGTGTAGAGTTGAACTAGTTATCATAGTTAATCACATGAAATTTGAAAGGTTCAACTTGTTTTTTCATTCTCTAAGGATGTATATAAACATATTTATACTTCTCATTTCACCTCCATGGCCATGCTTAGAGATTCATACATCATGATTGTAGATTGAAATTTGTAGGAAGTTGACTGTGTGAAACATTCTTGATTGCAACTTCATGGATGATATAGTTGTGAGTTGAGATTTTAAGGAGAGGGGATAAAAAATAATTTAAAATCATGAAATATATAACGTAAAAATTATTTATAACCATTGTATAAAATGAAACCTTCTATAATTGATAGACATATTTACAACCTCACTAGTATACTCCACCTACAACTTTAGAGGTTTAAACTCATCAAATCACTTCAAAACATGAAAATTATTAGTGTAGGTTTTTATTTTTCCCTATTTATTAATTAGGGAAATTGTATTTCTTGTGCATACATGGAGTTTTCCTACATTTGTGGGATAGGATAGCTTATGTGGAGGTGTGTGTCATAGACGTGTCATAGGTGTCATAAGAATGTCATAAGTAACTCCCTTGATGGGAGTTACTTCTCTATTCTTAGAACCTTGTCACTACCTTTCATGGAGGAGTTACTGTCTATTCTTGGGGTGCCTTGTCCATCTTTTGTGGAGGAGTTACGTACTTTCCTATATGTATTCCTCACTTTGGCCATCTCATGTTAATCAGATTTTGGTTTTTTCAATTTTATCTTGTGCAATTTATCTTGTTGTGTCATTTTAAAATTGCTTTAGCATCTATGTTGTGTACACTTGCTTCAACTTGTGTGATCACATCTCCATTACACTCGCATTATCTGGATTCTGGCAACAACTTTGATACGGTATCAGAGCAAGAATGGTAATCATGTGTCTGGTTATGCTTTTAGTTCATTTTGAAATCAAGAGGAGTGGAGTTCTCTCTTTTTTTTTTTTTTTAATTTTCTATATTTGAAATAAAAAAATAAATCATTTCTGGCTAGTTTCCTTGGGATCCTTCACCTTTGGGTGTCTTAGCTATCTTCATTTCAGGTGCTAGTTATGTTCTTGGGTGCCATTATTGTGTGGAGCAATAGAGCGAGGAGCAGCACTCATCTGGTAGAGCATACCTTTTGGTCAATAGTCAACTTTGCACCCTAAGCAGCAGCAAGGCACCTTTAGCAAGCCATATGGCATCCTTTTTTTTAACTATTTTTGTTTGCAAGTCCTTCTAACTTCTATGCCTAACTTTTGGTTTGCAAGTTTGCTTCTGTCCTTTTGCCACGCCACAACCATATGATGTTCCAACTTCAGTAAGCATTCTGTTTTGCCATACAAGCAGGCCGTATGGCGTCCAGGTCTATTTTTTTTAAATGGCACATTTTTTTGATAAAACTGTTGTGTGTTGAAGTCTGGAATCTCTTAGACCTTTTTTTCACCAGCAAATTAGAGATGCTCCCTCTTTTTTGGTAAAAACAAACTACCATTTGATGTTGTTTTGTCTTTTCTAAGTTAAAATTTTGGACTGTGATATTTTGGATGCCCCTTCCTTACTTGGCATCCTATGTGGCGCCCCTTGGACACGTGGTTTCATTCATTTCTATCTATGCTTAATTTTTTTAGTTAAAATTGATTTGATAAAACAAAAATCAATCAATTTGGATGCATATTCAGTTTTATAGATAGTTTTGAAATTTTGGGGTTTTCAATTAAAACTTGTATCTTCGCCTGTCGAAGACGAAGGGTGAGGCTCAGGTTGGTGGGAGGCCAATTCCCCCTCACACAAACCTCCTTTGGATTCATCATTCTGTACCAAATCCAATGAGTGGTTGGAAGGCCACTTTCTCTCTCAAAATAGGCATTTTTTTAATGTTTTAGTGTTTTTTTGCAAAAACACTAGTTTACGAGAAAATTGAACCTTTAATATCTTGCAAATAGTAGCTCAAATTTGGGTGCCATTTTTTATAAAAGTGTTTGTAATTCAATTATCCATATCTTAGGCTTGTTATTTTTCAAAAAAGCACTATTTTATAAAGTTCCAAAAATTTGGGTCTCTCGGGATGGATTTTCGACTGAGTCTGACATCCTGTTTGCTTTAGTCTTGCATTGATTGCTCTAAGAAACATTCTCGACTGAGTTCGATGCCTTTTGAGTGTGCAATTTCATATTTGAGGGACTCAATATTTCAGGGGAGTGTGATTGCTTTTTCCAACTGGCATATATTTGTTTTCATTTTCCTTTTTGCATAAATTCACAACTTACAATCAACACAACTTCACATAAATTCAGCTAAAAATGGATTATTATCAAATTAAACCCCTAACACCCTTCAACTATTATGAATGAAAGGTTAAAATGGCAATCATTCTTAGAAGCAAAGGTTTGTATAGGATCACAATGGGTACTGATGTAAAACCCAACACTGATGCTGAAAAGGTCAAGTGGTACAACCGTAGTGATGAAGCCTATGGATTACTGAGCTTGTCTATGTCTCCAAAAATTCTCTTCCATTTAGAATCATCTAGACTCCTAATGACATATGGGACACCTTAGAAAATTTATTTGGGAAGCTTGATGAGATGAGAGATCATGAGCTCAAAAACAAACTCATAAGTCTAAGTCCTAGCAAATTTGACACCCTACAAGACTTCTTCACTAAGTTTAATGCCCTTAGATTGTAATTGAAATAATTTGAGATAGAGAATAAATATGATCAACTCATAATTTTTATTCTTGCAAAGTTAGGTCCAAGCTATTCAGTCTTTATCTCCACTTTCCATGCCACAAAAAGTGCCCTTGGCACTACATGGAAAATGCCTTCTTTGGATTCATTCATTGTTGACTTGACTAGGGAGCAAGATAAGATAATTCAAATGGGCATATTGAAGTCTACTCAACCCCAAGATTTGATAGATATAAATGGTAAGGATAAGACTTCAACAAAGGAGAAGAAGAAAAAGAACAAGGACCAGGAGAAAAAGAAAGAAAACAACAGTCCTGCTAAAAACAACACTAAGTCTTCATCCTCCAATGCTAAACCTAAGAAGGAGAAGGTTAAGTGTGCCTATTGTAAAAATATAGGGCATGATGAACATAAATTCATGAAGAAACAAATAGATCACCTAACTCATCTTCTAGAGAAGAACAACATAGGTGTTCTTGAGTCCATCAAGCAGAATTCATCTACCCAAGATTCTACCAAGGCAAAAGGCAAGGGTAAGGAGAAAGAAAAGGACAAGGCCCTTGTAGCTACAATAGCTTCTACATCTTCATGGGTCATTGACTCAAGTGCTTCTCACCACATGGGATCTTCACTAGTTGAGTTTTCATCTTTAGAGCCTTGTAGCATGACTTCAATTAGTTTGGGTGATGACACATCAGTTTCCATTGTAGGGAGAGGGTCAGTTGAAATGGAAGGAGGAACATTCAAAAAATTTCTAAGTGTTCCTTCTCTTTCAATGAATCTCCTATTAGTGTACCAAATCACTCACATTGGTCAGGGTATGAGAGTTGAGTTTTCACCAAATTCAATGGCTATCAGGGAGTTGCATTATGATACTATAGTGGCAGTGGGTAGGGCAGATCACCAAGCCAAGTTATACACCTTCTCACATTTTACATCAGATTCTTCTCCAATAGTGTTGCTGACTCATTCAAATGGAGTTAGCAAATTGTGGCATGAGTGGTTTGGCCACCTTAACTACTACTATGTTGAGCAACTTTGCAAAAATGACATGGTCATTGGCTTGCCTCCTATACAATTCTAAAAAGGACTTTGTGAAGGGTGTTCCCTTGGGAAGCATCCTAAAGAAAAATTTGAAAAAGGCAAAGCTTGGAGGGCTTCACAACCTTTGGAGTTAGTCCACAGTGATGTATCGGGACCCTTTCCTAAACCATCTTTCACAAGGGCCAAGTACATCCTCACCTTCATTGATGATTTCTGTAGGTACACTTGGATATATTTTCTTAAACAAAAGTCTAAAGTGTTTGATAATTTTCTAGGCTTCAAGCCTCTTGTTGAGAAATAGAGTGAGAAATCCATCAAGGTTCTTCAAATTGATAATGGAGGGGAGTATGTCAGCATCAGGTTTGAGTAGTTTTACACTATAAAGGGGATTGATTTGCAGTGCACAGTCACTTATAGTCCTTCATAGAATGGGGTTGTAAAACACAAGAATAGGTTATTAAAAGAGATGGGTAGCTATATGATTCACTCCAAATCCTTAGCACCATAGTATTGGGTCGAAGCCATAAATTGTGCTTGCTACATTCAAAATAGGGTTTCTCACAAATCTTTGAAAGGGATAATACCCTTTGAAGCTTGGCATAAAAGGAAACCTGATGTTGAGCACCTCAAATTTTTTAGATCCCCAACCATGGCCCACATTCCAAAGAAGAAATGCAAAGCTATGGAATGTTAGTCCAAGCCTTGCATCTTTGTAGGATATTCATATGGTATTAATGGATATCACCTTCTAGATCTAGTCACTCATGAATTGTTCATCGAGAGAAGTGTCCATTTTTAGGAGAGTCCTAGAGACTCAACACTTGACACTTCTCCTCCCTCATCAGATCTACTTCTTCATGATGATTCCTCGTCAGATTTAGATCAGCCACAGTAGGTTCTTGAGCCAGAGACATCTTCTTCTTCAAGTTTAGACAGTGAGGACAATGATGTAGAGTCATCCACCTCTAGTCAATCAGAGGATGAGGAGTTAGCACCCAACTTGCCCACTTCTAGGCCACTTTGGGCCAGATAGACACTTGAGAGTGTTGGCACTTGGGCAAGAGATCCCATAGATGATAGACATACTAGGGGGGATTTTTAGAGAGATCCACATGCCTTCTTTAATTTATTTTTGGATCCATAGACTTTTTGAGAGGAGGAATCGGGGGTACCTGAGTGGGATAATGCTATGGAGGAAGAATATTCTTCCTTAATCAAAAATCATATTTGGGATTTGACTTTGCTTCCTAAGGGAAGAATGATGGTTTGATGTAGGTGGATATATCGAACCAAGTTTATAGTAGATGGGTCAGTTGATAAGTATAAGGCATGATTGGTCACCAAGGGTTTCTCATAGGTAGCAGGTATCCATTGCAAAGATGACTTATATCTGAATCACCTTGGCTATTGCCGCAACACATGGTTGGGATTTACATTAGATGGATGTGAAGAATGTCTTTCTTCATGCAGACCTAGAGGAGGAGATCTACATGGAGTAGCTAAAAAGATTTGTTCAGGATTCTTCCTTAGTATGTAGACTTGGGAAATCTATCTATGGCCTCGAACAGGCCCCTCAGGCTTGGTATGCCAAGATGGACTCCTTCCTTCTCATAGTAGGTTTCACTAGGTGCCATTATGATCCTAATGTCTACTTATTATAGTAGGATTATTTGCTCTTGATTTTGGTTCTATATGTTGATGACCTTTTCATCACCGAGAGTTCTTCATCAACTATTGCAGTGGTGAAGGCATCTCTTCAGAATAGATTTGACATAATAGACTTGGTTTTTTTTCACTACTTCCTTGGTATCGAGATCTCATAGTTAGATTCAGGGATTTCTCTTACATAGCCTAAGTATGCTCTTGACTTATTAGCTCAGTTTCACATGGCTAATTTCAAGCCATCTCTGACTCCCTTTCTATCAGGAGTCAAGCTTGAGGCTGATTTTTCTTCACCATTGGTTGATGCCACTCGGTATCGACAAATTGCTAGTAGTCTCATCTACTTGACTCATACTAGGACTAACATATCATATACAGTGGGACTTATTTCCAAATTCATGTAAGAACCTCATGAGATGCATTGGAAAGTAGCTAAGAGGATCTTGCATTACATACAGGGTTCACATAGATATGAGATTCATTACAAATTTGGCATAGAGGTTGACTTGGTTGGATATATAGATTCATATTGGGCTGGTGATTCATAGACTCACATGTCCACTTTTGGTTATAATTTCTCTCTAGGTTCTAGTCTTATCAGTTAGTCTAGCAAGAAGCAAAATGCTATTACTATATCATCCGTAGAGGTAGAGTATAGGGGAGTTGTTAATGTAGTTACTGAGGCTATTTGGCTTCATGGGATTCTTTATAAGTTTGGAATTCATATCAAGTAGCTCACCATCATTTATTGTGACAACCAGAGTACCGTTCAAATTTGTAAGAATCTGGTTCAGTACCAGTGGACCAAGCACATAAAGATTCACATGCATTTCATTCGGGAGCTTATTCATAGTCAGATCATTGACTTGATATTTTGCTAGTCTTTAGAGCAAGTTATAAATATCTTCACCAAAACTTTCACTGAGAGAAATTTCATTCATCTATGAGCTATTCTTGGGGTGCAGTCCACATCTTGAGTAGCATCATCTTCTGGGGGCCTTCTAGCCTCTTCTTTCTTTTATGTCTCTCTTTTGGGGGGAGGTTTTTCCTATGGGTTTTCTCCTTTTATCTATCTTATGGGAGATTTCATTTATACATGGGTACCTCATCAGGCCTAGTTGTCGAGACCCATTTTCTATTTCCACACTGCCCACCTAAGATGCGCTTATGGGGGGTATTAGTGTAGGTTTTTATTTTTCCCTATTTATTAATTAGGGAAATTGTATTTCTTGTGCATACATGGAGTTTTCCTACATTTGTGGGATAGGCTAGCTTATGTGGAGGTGTGTGTCATAGATGTGTCATAGGTGTCATAAGAATTTCATAAGTAACTCCCTTGATGGGAGTTACTTCTCTATTCTTAGCACCTTGTCACCACCTTTCATGGAGGAGTTACTGTCTATTCTTGGGGTGCCTTGTTCACCTTTTATGGAGGAGTTACTTACGTACTCTCCTATATGTATTCCTCACTTTGGCCATCTCATGTTAATTAGATTTTGGTTTTCTCCATTTTGTATTGTGCAATTTATCTTATTGTGTTATTTTCAAATTGCTTTAGCATCTATGTGGTGTACACTTGCTTCAACTTGTGTGATCATATCTCTATTACACACATTATCTGGATTCTGGAAACAACTTTGATATAAGGATATATAAACATATTTATACTTCTCATTTCACCTCCATTGCCATGCTTAGAGATTCATACATCATTATTGTAGATTGAAATTTGTAGGAAGTTGACTGTGTGAAACATTCTTGACTGCAACTTCATGGATGATATAGGTGTGAGTTGAGATTTTAAGGAGAGGGGATAAAAAATAATTTAAAATCATGAAATATATAACCTAAAACTTATTTTAAACCATTGTATAAAATGAAACCTTCTACAATTGATAGACATATCTGCAACCTCACTAGTATACTCCACCTACAACTTGAGAGGTTTAAACTCATCAAATCACTTTAAAACATGAAAATAAAGATGTAAAACATAATAAAAGTAAATCCACAACCTCTATAAGTAAATTCACCATTTTTATTATATGAACTAGATCATATAGAATCAAAATGTACAGGGTGTGGGGATTAGTAAGTAAATCAAGATACTCAACTTCTTAAGATTGATTCATAGATCATAGCAAACCATTTTATAAACTCCTAACATGAAAATGAATTATACCAATTTTAATCTCAACCACAAAGATTATTTGACCTAAAATATCTCTTACTAGTCATACCATCAAAAGACCTATTAACTAATTCCATATTCTTAGAGGAGTGATGGAGAAGAGAAATGGTTTTGGCCCATTTCTTGAACTTTCAAATCAAATCAAGCTTGTAAATGGAGCCAAGGAAGTTTAATATCTGTTTCATAATATTTTCCCATTTGACACTCTCCTCTATAGGACATACAACTGCCAAAATGCCTTTTTTCAATTGTTTTCTTGATTTGAGTTAGGAACCAACACGTTTTAGCTAGGACTAACATTATTGGGAAGGAATCTGACATATTGGATGTTGGAAGAGAGTCTAGAACACTTGGACACCTTTGAAAATGGTATCACGTTCATTTGTGAACCAAATATGACCCCTAAGTAATATAGAATGCCATAAAGGCTAAATTAGACTATGACAAGCTAGGAACACATTATATCACATTAACTTGACCATGACACACCTTATAACATGCTAATATACCCCTATATCAAGTTTTTCACTATAGGTAGTTGACCTATTTTGACCTATGGTAAAAATAATCAATAGGGACATAATCAAATCACCAAAAACTCAAGGTAGATCCATAGGCATAAGCCTATATTAGATTAATCCTGGGGTCATATAGGTTCTTAAATGGTCATAAGATTGATTTTACTCAATTTATTCATACTAGACATAAAATTTAAACTAGGATTGGGTCATCGACATAGGATCTATATTCATTCTTTAGGAAAATTGATGATGATGTCAGGATTCATTATATGGACTCCATTAAATATGCAACCTAATAAAATGTTTGAACACTAATTAACACAATTCAATTTAAATTACACCATTAAAAACATATGAATCTCATTGGTAATATTATAAGATATGTAAAAATAGATAGCTTATTTAATATGACAACATTAGTCATTGATCAAAGTCCATAAAAAAATTCATACTTATATCATAACATCAACAACCCATTAGCTCATAAATGAGCTCAAGTTCATACAATCATAGAAAAGTGGCCTTCATATTATTTCTAAATCCTTAATGGTAGTTAGATCAATGTATGCAAAGTAAATTCATTTTACCAAATCTCTATTTTAGTTCTTTCATCTCCCTTTGCCTCTTCTAGCTTGAGCTCCTTAAATAAGCCTTTAGGATCATATTTTATAGGGTAGAAGTTACACACTAAGTGTTGATATTAAACTATATTGATACACCCTTAACCTTGACATGTCTAAGGATATGTGTGGTCAACTTATGGCTTATATACCTCTTTTATATTCTTGTTACATTTCTCTATGTTCTTAGTTAGGTCGGCCTATGAAATAATCATGGCTAAGTATAATATATATAAGAGGTAGTGGTTAGTATTTGATCATCATATTAATTATTGTACTCTTATTGAATTATTATGGAGGTGTCCCCTTTGAAGTGGCTCTGCTATATTATCTAATATTCTACTCTACTATCAATTATTGTTGTGTAATCTCTTATCTTTATCTATTATGTGTGATACATAATAATCTTGCTTAAAAATCTAAGTAATTTCATTACAAATGGTATCAGAACATTGATTTGGGAAACTTTCCTATCGTATTGTTTTTGGATCTAGTGAGGCATGACTTCTACGAGTGGATGGAGTAAAAGAACATAACTTGCAATCTAGGAAGAATTAATTTTTTTATTTCAATGTAGTATTTCTTGAAATGATTTTTTGAAAAAAATATTTAAAAATAAAATTTCATTCATTTGATTTATCTCAGTGGATGATCACAATGGTATATTCTATTAGTACACCTTTTTGGTACCAAATATTTTCACCCTAGTGTGTAAAGGAAATTGTTGGATTCATCTTGGTGAGGTGATCATAATGGTACCATATCTTGGTACACATTTTTTAGGGAAAAAATATTTGTAGGGTTTGTGTATGGCAGGTCCTACTAGTCAAGGAAAAAAAGGGGGAAAGAAACTCCTAAGACTCCTAGGGATGACATAGAATCTAGAACTTTTGATCCTTTGCTTTCTCAACTTCAGGCTAACATAAAGGGATTGGTGCATCATGATGAATTTATTATAGTTCAAAATAATGTTTTAGGGATGCAAAAAGATATTAATGGGATGCATGCTCAATTATATCAGATCACTATGTAATTATCTACCATTTCATCTCATTTACAGCTATACAACCCTCCACTTCATCATTCGGGTCCTCCTCCTCTCAACACTAACAAATCCAATATTGGTGTGAAATTAATGTTAACAAAAGTGTACATGCATAAGTTTGATGGTAAAGATACTCTCACTTGGATTACCCAAATTAATAATTTATTTGATCTATACCAAAATCCTAGTTCTCAGAAGGTGATAGTGGTGTCTCTGTATCTAGAACTTGAGTAATTCATTTGGTCTCACTAGTTGTGTGCTCAAAAGAAAAATAATGGTGCTCATATTGCATGGTCTATTTTCACTGATGAGTTATTGTCTCATTATCAAAATAATGTGTCTGAGAACTATTTCAACTAGTTATTCAAACTGCATCAAGTAGGATTTGTGAAGAATTATATTCATCAATTTTAGAATCTATCCTTATGGGTGGAAGACATTACTAAGGAAAATTTTACCAATATTTTTTTGGGTGGACTCAAATATAGTATCAGGTTTATATGTTTAATCCATTATCTGTATCAAAAGATATCTTAAAGGCATGCATGTTAGAAGAAAAAGTGATGGTCAAATGAAAAACTTTCACTATTGGTCATGATCACACCTTTACACCACCATAATTTCCTCAACCCATCAGATTGACACATCAATAAATTGAGGAGAAGCAAACAAGAGGGTTGTCTTATGGTTGTGACAAAAAGTGGATAAAAGGACAATACTATGCAAAAAAATAGTTTTTTTACATCGAAAGTGCTAATGAGGATGAAAATGATGAGGAGGCAATTGGTGAGGATGTATAATGACCTGAGGAGGAATCTAAAGACTCTTAGCCTACTATTTCCTATCATGACCTTTAATGTATTAGTACTCCCCAAACTCTTAATATTGTGGGTTTTTCTAAGAAATATAAGGTAACTATATTGATTGATTCTAGGAGCACACACAACTTCATCAATAGTAAGTCAATTTTTCATTTCAACCCTCTCTAAAATTTTAGGCCATGATTTTAGATTGTGATACTATTAGATGTTTAGGAAAATTATATAGTATTTAGCTAGACACAAGAGACTACCTATTAGATTCTCTTATGTTTTTATTCTTATGGGTGGAACCAACATTATTCTAGGAGTATAGTGTATCACCACTTTGGGAACTATTGAGATGAATTTTCAAGAATTATTCATGCATTTTCATTCTAAGGGAAGGACATTTGATCTAAGGGGATTAAGGGCTATATCTCCCTAACATGTTATCTCCCATTAAATAACCAAGATTATCTGAAAGGGTTTTGAGGTATCTATATCTCATTTTTTATCCATTGAAGTCCATCGAACTTAGCCATCTATAACCCCTGATCTACAATAAGTGATTGCTTCCCATTATGTTATTTTTGGTAATATGCTGGAAGGATTTCCACCTAAACACACATATGATCATGCCATCAAACATATTATTGGTAGTACACCACCTAACATCAATCCATATAGGTATCCCTATACCCATAAAAGTGAAATTAAAAATATTGTATAGGAGATGTTGGATGTAAGAACCATTCACCATAGCCAAAGAAAATATTCTTTGCCAGTTGTCATGGTGAGAAAGAAAGATGAAACTTGGAGGATGTGCCTTGATTATAGAGAGATAAAAAAGTACACTATTAAAGATAAGTTTCTTATTTCTATCATTGATGATTTTCTAGATAAATTTCATGGTGCACTTTATTTTACCAAGTTAAATATGTGTTTTGGGTATCATCAAATCTAGATCCATGATGAAGAAATACTTAAAATATATTTTATAGCTCATGAGGAACATTATGAGTTTATGGTTATGAATTTTGGTTTAACAAATACACCATCCACCTTTAAAAGTTTAATGAATACTATTTTTAGGCCATTATTTAGAATTTTTTTTTGGTGTTTTTTTATGATATCCTCATTTATAGTAGAAAATGGGAAGACTATTTGCAACATGTGAAATAGGTACTCTCAATTTTAGAACAACATCAATTATATGCCAAAACTTCCAAATGTACTTTTGTATCTTTTGAGGTTGAGTATATGGGTCATATGATTTCACATGGAGTGAAAGTGGATCCTAAAAAAATCTAAGCAATGATAGACTGGCCAGTTTGTAGGACACTCAAGAAACTAAGGGGATATTTGGGGATAACTAGTTACTATTATAATTTTGTCAAAAATTATGGTAGCATTGCATCCCCACTCACCTCTTTGTGAATAAAAACTCCTTCTAGTGGATTGATATAGCTACTAAGGCATTTGAATAATTGAAATTGGCTATGTGCAACACCCTAGTGTTTGCCACTCCTAATTTTTATAAGAATTTTGTGGTTGACTGTGATGCATTTAGATATGGTATTGGTGATATACTCATGCAATAAGGTAGATAAATTGAATTTGAAATTCACCAACTGAAGTGTAAAAATTGGCTCAAACACATCTATGAGAAGAAAATGATGGCCATTTTACACGTAGTCAAACAATGGAGACCTTATTTGATGGGTCATCACTTTTAGGTAAAGACTGATCATGATAATCTCAAAAAATTTCTAGAATAATAGTTGTCATTATAAAAACAACATAAATGGGTAACTAAGATGTCAGGATATGATTTTGAAATAGCCTATAAGAAAGGCAAGGAAAATATGGTGGTAGATGAACTATATATGAAGGATGAATTAGTTGAGGCACTATTTATTCCATGACCATTTGGTAGGCAGATTTGGTAATAGGAAACAAAATTAAAATGGGAAAATGATAGTGCTACCCATGATTTGATTTAAAATCTTCAACAAGGTTCTGGTGGATTTTAAAAATTTACAAGGAAAGGTAATGCATTATGGTATAAAAACAAATTATACCTATGTAATAATTATCTTCCCAAAAAAAAAATCCTCCATTAACATCATGTAACTCCATTTTGGGGTCATTCAAGATTTTTGAAAACCTATCATAGAATCAAGCAAGATTTTTTTGGGAAGGACTCATGGGATATGTCTAGAAATATGTGGCTAAATGTATGATCTATCAATAAAATAAAATTGAAACCATCAAAACCCCAATTATTTTTCAACCTTTATCCATCCTTAACTAGGATTGGGAAGAGGTGTCTATGGATTTCATTATAGGGTTTTCAAGATCTAATGGTCAAAATTTTATCATGGTTATTGTGGATCATCTCAATAAGTATGCTCATTTTTGTTTTTTTTATCATAACCATTTGTTTCTAGTACAATATATTTTGCTTTTCTCAATACAATTCAAAAACTACATGGTACTCCTAAGATCATTTTCAATGATAGAGATTCGATTTTCACTTTAATTTTAGATTGAACTATTTACATGTTTGGTCACCAAGTTGGCTCATAGCTCATCCTATCATCCTCAATCAGATGGACAAATCGAAGTAGTCAACAAACTATCTATAAGGATATATTTATTCTTTTGTTTATGATAAACAAGATAAATGGGTTCATTGGTTGCCACTTGTTGAATGGTGTTATAGTAATTATGTTCATAGTTATTCCAAAATGTCTCCCTTTATGGCCTTGTATGGATACTACCCTCCATCCATCACTTCCACATTGAAGGTCCATCCTAAGGTTCGTCCAATTGAATAACATATTCACCATCAATAGGAGGTCCTTGTAAGTTTGCATGAAAATTTAGCCATGGCCTAGAATCATAGGAAGCATTAGACTAATCAACATAGGAGTGAGAGGTATTTTGACATTAGTGATTGGGTATTTATTTTCTTGCAACCATATAAACAAATGCACTTGAAATAATAGGAGAAGGATAACAAGTAATCCCCTAAGTATTATTGGCCTTATCAAATCTTATATAAAATTGGTAGTGTGGCCTTCAAGTTGGAGTTTCCTTCATCCAATCACATACATCTAGTATTTCATGTATCATGCCTAAATAATGTCATTAGACACATGGTTGTTACTAAAACTAAGTTACTAGAATTGGATGAGGAAGGTAGAGTTATTATTGATCTTGAGTTGATCCTTTAAATGCATGCTAAGTAGCAATGATATTAAGTGATTAAGGAATACCTAATCAAATGGAAGAATCTGACATGTGAAGATACCACCTAAGAGGATGAATCCTTTGTGAAAAAACATCTAGAGTTGATTCAATGTTGAGGACAATGTTGTTTTGAAGGTGAGGAACATGATACATCCTTAACCTTTATCATGTCTAGGTATATGTGTGGTTGAATTGTTGATTACATACCTCTTATATATTCTTGTTACATTTTTTTATGTTATTAGGTAGGTTAGCCTATGAAATAACCATGACTAAGTATAATATATAAAGGAGGTAGTCGTTAGTCTTTGATCATCATATTAAGTATTATGCTCTTATTGCATTGTTCTGTAGATTGCTCCCATAAAGTAGATCTACTATATTATCTAGTATTCTACTCTGCTATCAATTATTATTATTGTGTGTATCTTTTCTTTATCTATTATGTGTGATATATAATAATTTTATGTAAACATCTAAATAATTTCCTTACATCTATCATCATAACCGCCATCTCCATGACTCTATGAACTCCATGTTTTAACTACCATGTCTCTTCAAATATTTGATGATGACATAAAAATATGGGATATGGTTAGACACCTAGCAGCTGGCACAAGATTTACACTACAACTTATAGCTAGTTACAAAAATCTCAAAGGATAACCACTCGACAAAATTATCCTCTCATACTTGGGTGGATTTCATGTTGAAAAAAACACCTTAATATGTTAGGGGGCCTACATTATCCATGATCCATATTTTTATCATTAGAAATTATCTAAACATATACTTCATTATATGAAAGCATTTATTAGTTTTGGTTTATTTTATTATTCCATTGATATTGCTAGATTATATTGTTATTATGAATCTGAACATGCTATTGATACTAGAGATCACAAATATACTTTTGGATATGTGTTAAATTTTGGTGTATGTTTTATCACTTGGTGCAATAAAAATTAACCTATTGTATCTATCTCTTATATATAAGTAAATTAAATTAATTTCTAAGGAAGATGATAAAGAATCCATGTGACTATGGATGTTTTTAGGATAAATTTATTTGGATGTTTATTATAGTAACAATTTTCATTTTGATAACCAAATCTATATATATCTAGAGAAAAATCTAATTCAACACAAATGAAATAAACATATTGAATTTCATGTGTAATTTATCTGAGAGAAAGTCCTCAGTGGTGATATTGATATGTAGTTTTGTCCTACAAATGAATAGGTTGAAGATATCTTCACATAACCACTTGGTGCTACCAATTGTTTTTATTTTCATGAAAGGTTGGTCCTATAAAATTTTCCATTGTGGGGGAGTGTGCATGAAAATGCCACTTCCTAACAACCATGTTTTCCTTCTACTTCTCTATAATTTTAATCATTGTAAAGAATTTTAAACTTTTTGTGGAAGTTATGTGATATGAGTAAACTTCATGTGGAATTTTTAATTTTGTACCACAATACTTAAAATCATATTCTAATGGACTTCCTTATGTTCTAAAATGCTCTAAACATGCTTAGATGATTATTCATGAGAAAATGTTATATGTAGTCTCACGTTCATACTAACCTAGACTTAATTTATAGTATTTTATGGATTATAATTTATTTTATTTCAAGAGGTGATGTTTGTCATGATGTAATTTTTTAAATACTTCACTTATTTTCATAGTACAATTCATTTATTAAGGTGACTATGACATTTTTACCCACTTAGCATAAAGGGGGAGTGTTAGAAAATTTAATGTCTAATTGGGATAGATTAGAAGCTTAGCATACTTTGGTGTATAATTAAATAAAAATGATTTATTATTTATTAACATGAGGTGAAAAACTCATGTAAATAAATAATAAAACATTGTGGTTTATAATTTACCAATAAAATTAAATGATTCTATGGATGGTTGGACCTATTGGTTAAAATGGTCAACTCCCTTCATCCACATTATAAATAGGGTTTTTAACCATATTATATAATAAACTTTGAATTCTGGGAAACTTGATGTGAACTCTAAGAATTTCAAAGGTTTTGTTAAGGCTTATGTGAAGATATGACAAGTAAGAAGGTTATATATTGGGGTGTAGAGTTTTTAAGTTATATGAATATCATCTTTGTGGGTTTTTTACCTCTCAAGGTTTCTCCACATTAAATCATTGTGTCACTGTATTCATTTATTTGTTCTTCCTTGATAATTTACATGTTTATAGCCTACATATTATATATCTCATATTAGATATGTATATTTTCACATGAATTACTTATGACCACTATAAAAAATAATTAATAGAGAACACAAATAATATTGAACTAATAAAATTTCATATAAGCTTTTCATTCTAAAATTGGAAACATTTCCCTTTCATGTTTGGCCAATATGTAAGATTCGCACTTTTTAATGTTTGTGGGTAGTTTTGGAAAGTATAGACACCATTTTTAAATTTTATTATTTTTTTCATAGTCTGTTTCAATAAATATTTCATATCAAATAAAATTTTCTATCATTCCTTCTTCTACGAGATGAGAAAAAAAATTGGCACTAATTTTCACTATTGAGTTTTATCAGTTTACCTTCTTCATATCTAATTAAAACAACTTTGCTATCAAATTTTCTCATGAAAATAAACTCTCAATTATATAATAAAATATAGTGGACCTATTATTTAATGAGAATAAGAGATAAAAAAATTCTTTTCAACTAAGAAACATATAACACATTTTGAATAATTAAGTCTAGAAATCTTTGTGATTTGAGTAGTGGAATTTAACATTTTCATTGAGGTCATATATTTGTTTTATCTTAGAAATATATTTAACACTAAATTTATTCATGAAACTCCTCAAATAATTCATTTTGGAAAGTCATATTATGTATGGCACCAATGTCTATAACCCAAGCATTATCTCAGGTTGAACTCTCTAAATCATTCTTTGTTTCATCAAAGATGGAAAACACATGTTCACTATAAAATTGACATAAATTTGGTTTTGTTTTTTTCTTATCCTTTTATAATATCTTTTCTATAGGCTTAAATATTATCCCATGTGTTTTTCATTCATGAGTCTCATTACTTCCTTTCCTTTCACAAGATTTTCAAAACAAATACTTTTTAACATTATATTTGTCTTAATGTTGACAATTTTTTTATTATATTTTACACATTACCCTTTTTTATTATTTACCTCCATAATTTCCTACATTTTTGGAAGAAATGACTTTTTGATAAGCATAAAATATGATTTATCCTATGAACTCAATTTTTCTTCCCAAGGTTTTTCTCTTTTGGTCATCTTCTCAACCAATTTATCAAAGGTGAAATGTTGGAAGAACTACCACTGAGGGGGTGGGGGGTGAATCAATTTCTTATAACAATATTTTATTTCTATTTAAAATTTCAAACCAATATAGTGATCAAGCAATGCATAGAGAATTAATCACATAAACATGAAGAAAGATATGAACACATGAACATAATAGATATGTGGGAAACCCTCATGGGGGATAAAAACCATTGAAACATAGCTTAGAATAAATTCCTATAATCAATGGATCAAGATTTAGTGAGGCACCAACCCAACAAGGAACACCAACCCCTCACTAATCAAGCGCAAACTTAACTAGTCCTTTAAAAAGAACCAACTCACAAGGAGGCACCAACCCCCTAAGTGGCTCAACATCAACTAAGTTACTTCAAGAAAACTTATTAAACCTCAAATTTTCAATACAACTCTCAATTACTCTTGAAAAATCACCAACTTAGCCAAGACCACCTTGATCACTTCAAGATGCCTTGTTTAATCAACAAACAATGACCTCTTCTTCAAATTTATATCTTCTCTTATCTAAAATATATTCACTTTAATACATTAAGAACACATATCTAATGTAGATATTATCGATTCTTAATATATAATGAACTCATTCACTCTTCTCAACCTTTTACCCCTCTCAAAACAACCTCTAGGATTCTTCACTCAATCATGCCTATTACTAGGATTATTAGGTCAATTGACATTGACATCCACATGTAGAAAAATGGTTATATGTTCATCATATTCTCTATCCCATCTTTATTGTCTTAAATAACCGTGTTTATTCATAAACCTACCCTCTTATTTTCTCATTAGTGTTTTCTCTTCTTCACATATAAATAGGCCACTTAGGCCTTCTTATACTAGTCTTTTGCTCTCATACACCTTGGTCAGACACAAAAATTTACACACTTGTATTAAAATTAAAATGGATTATATAAATCATTTTATACATGAAAAAACCACTAAAAATTTTAGTCACCACTCATGAGAACTAAAAACCACTATTAGGTTGAAAGGAGACCTAATGCAATTAGGCCTTCTCAAGCAACATGTTACACTTATCCCTCTTGAAACTTATTGAGACTTCATAAATGGATGACAATAAATAACTCAAATATACCCATTAAAAAATACATATATATCCATACCCATTTTTTTTCCTATTCTATACATGGGCCATAACATAAACATTACTCACAATAAGGTCTGTGTAAACTTAGAAGGTTTGTCATCTAAAACTAAAGAACACAACCACTTTTATAAAAAACCATATAATTAAATCAAATTTATATATCCTTAGTGACATATATATCATCATAAACTTTATTATACACTTTAATACAAATCATAAATCTTAGAATTCACTTCTACAACATGACCACTAAGAACTATTTGAATGCTCCAAAACCCAGTCCTGAATAATTAACTATCCAAAATTTCATAGGAACTTATAATGAGGAAAAATAAATTAAAATTAAACTTTTATACCTAAAAAAATATTCATAGGAAATATATTCTTCAACTTTGGGTAAATCACTTCAAACTCATCTCTAATAGATGACTACTTAGAACTACCAACAAGTGTGTCAACATGGTCATGATGAATGTTATTTTAAAATATTATTAAAATAATTAAAAAAATAGTTATGCACATGAATATTTATTATTTTACCTATATAACATATTCCATTATATATATCATAAGATATAGTGTCAACCATTGGTCTTATAGACCAATCTGTTGACCTTGTCTCTCACAATCTTTACACAACCAAAAAAACCATTTTGGATTCCATAATCCAAACTAATATATTGAATTTAAAGATTATAAAAATAATTTATAGGTCATTTTTGTCCAAAATAAAAACATAATATTCATTTTATGCTTTAGTTAAGTGCAGAGAGTCTCCAAATCACTACTCTCACTTGCTTACTCAGAACTACCATTCTACTTTGTGGACCAATCACGATGATTATAAATTCTAACATATATTTAAATATAATAAATAAGTCATAACAATTAAATATAATACTTATATATATTTATAAAATATTAAAACACAAATATATATATATATATATATATATAATTGAAAATATGGAATATATAGACCAATCTCTAAAACTTACACCTTCACTATCTCATCTTCACTAGATAGGTCATATTATGAACAATATATTCAAAAAATTTAATGATATAAAAAATGTATAACAAATATTTAAATGTTTTATAGGTATTTAAAAATAAACCCATGAAATTTAATCCATTCATAATCCATGACAACTCATCCCTAATCTCATCCTCATTTCTGCCTGATTTTTCTCACTATCTTCACTATTAGACCTTTTAATGATAGACCAAATTCCAAGACAAGTTTAATATATTTTAAGTATGTAAACTAATCATAAAATACCATGGTAATGAATTATAAATTATAATATTAAACCTCCATCCATTGTTCAACTTTGACTTAGTCAACCTTACTAGTTAAATAATGTTTTTGAGAAACATGGGATTTCTTGTAGCTTCCACTCACTCATATAATATATAAATGATACCTATAGGTAAATAGGATATTAATATAAATTATCCAATAAAAAAATATGTAATATAGTCTATTGTGATCCATTTCCATCAATATCTTCCATATTGGGTCACTATAAGGGTTTTAGGAGGGTTTTAGATTGGTTTCCATTCTTAATGTTTGTTCTTAAAGATATTCCTCTAAAACCAAATCCTAATGCTTGAAAAAAAATTATAGGAAACTTTTATATCTATACCTAATACATCAACTTCCAATTCAATATTCACACATGCCAACAAGCATGAGAAAATCCTTCTCAGGTCTTTGTCTTCATTCTACTCATACAAGATACCTTCAAACAAATTTTCATGTTTTTTACTACAAATTATGAATTCAAACTATACAAACATACCTAAAACATCATTTAAAACCTCAATACATGCTCTCATGAGCTCATAATCTTCAAAATCTGATCATGATATCTCATTCTTCCACCTAGGGTCTTAAGACTAGGTCTATGAGAAAACCACTAAAGAAGAACTTACCCCTTTGGCTCACTATGAGAGTCATGTGACTAAATCAGAACCTTTATCAGATTATTTAAAATTTAATTATATAAATTAAATATCATACACATCCATATCACCACCATCATACCTCTACAAGCTATATACATGCTTAAGAGCTAGCCAAACAAATAGACCTCCTATGCAGTATACCAATTTGAGATATTCAAAACACCTTATAAAGCTTACAACTCACCTTCATACATCTAATATATGATCCAAAATATCACCCATCATTATCCTTTTACAAAGTATCCTTAAACCATATAGGTCACTAGCTAAGACTGAACTAGCCTTCTTGAACACACAAGACATGAATAATATCTCTTTTTTTGAACTCATGAAGCTATGAATATATTCACCAAAGACATGAAAATTACACTTCCTCATACAACTCCACATACCAATAATCACTCATTTAATCATACCTCACTATGATTCATAAGACACTCCATTAGATCACTCAAAGATCACACTAGCATGTTCAAACAATCAACCTCATATGAATGACCATAGTCACATTCTTGTGAACCAACACTTCACCTCACACTTCTTTTGACATCAATGACATCAGGCATATGACATCAAAGAAAAATATAAAAAATATCCCCCTTTGTAATTTATGTAAAACCACATTGATGGCAAACCATAATGAACAAATCCTTCTCAAACTATACTACTCTCAATAGACTAATTCTCTCTCAAACTGAACAATTTCATCAAGAAATTTCTCCCATAGTAACTTTGACCATCAAGAACATTATCCCCCTTTGACATTAATGACAAAGGGTTTATACACTCTTATAAGGTCATCTAAACATAGTCCATTGATCCTTGGACCTCACTATGAGAGAAGACATTATAAGTATGGTTTTCCATCAATGACAAAGAGGAGATTATTGTACATGGTCATTGGTGTTTTAATTTGTCATTGATGTCAAAAAGAACATGTGGTACTAATGCATGAATGATAGAGTGATCAAATTGAGAGATTGAAGAGATATGGAAAATGTACAGGTCTATAAGGATAAATAAGTGGTTGTAAGGCATCTTTAGATGTTTTAGAGGAACTTTAGTATGTTTTTTTATCATTTGGAATGATAAAAATACATATTATAGCTTGATAAAATCTAGACCATCACTACACATTATACAGATATGAAAGATCTAAATAGTTTGAGCATTTATTTAAAGTATGCAAAAAGTCAATATTGGTCAAAGGATTACATGGAGATGTTGTCTATAGTACCAAGAAGCTACCCTAAAAATTTGGAGTCTTTAAGTATTGTCTTGATCAAGTTATAAATCTTTAAATTTGCTCTAGTAGACTATCATGGGTTAGAGACCATCAAATTTAACCACGTCAAAGACTGAGGTCAATGGTCTAAAATATCTAATGGTGAGTGCTTAATAGTACATATTGAGATCAATGGTGGATATGAAGTCAAAATTTCAAAGGTTGTATGCAAACGTGACAAGTGTCAAAATATTTATAGTTTGATAGAAGATCAATGGTGAGTGGTGGTTTGTATTGATGAAGATCAATGGTGTGAGACAAGTTAAAGAGTCAATAATGCATGTGAGACCACCCAATGAAACAAGTATAAGGGACTATTAGTAAAGTACTTAGAAGGCATGTGAGGGTGATAAGTATCATAATATTTGTATTTCTTAGTAAAATATAATGGTGAGCACTGTAAGATAAAGACTAGGTTACTCAATAGAGATCAATGGTGCATATGTGGTTAAGATTGCTAGAAAACATGAGATGAGGTCAACATGTTTGAGGTTTAATATTTGGACAGTGGAGCACTAAAAGTTGAAGTTTGAGATAATTCCAAAAAATATTGATGGTGTGAGATTAGTGAGATAAGTGAAGGGTATGAGATGTGTTCTAAGTAACTGAGGTTTAACTATGACCGTTTGGATTTAAATATTTGAATTTAATGAAAGAAAGACTAGTGCTTGGTTTTTGAGCCATAACTTATGATCTATGCATAATTTAATGCTGTAATAAAAATAAAAGCTGTATAAGACTTCAAAGTGAATTTGTAAATATTCATTTTAAAGTCTAGTGTTTGCATAGTCAAAGTTATTAAGCTCCAAAGTTGACTATGTGCTCATTCATTCTTTGTAAGTAACCCGAGAAGGGTAATTGAGTTGTTCTTGATGGTATTTTGATGTTTTGAGATGAGCTAACTTTTAGAGAGTGTTATAGACTACATGAGTAACATGTTTTTAGATTATGAAGGTTTGATTAATCATATTTAGTATGATAAAATGCTTAGAAGGTGACTATGTGTTCATTCATGGTGGCTATGTGCACAAAATATTACATATAGAGTGTATAGTACATTTAAAATGTATAGTATTTAAAAATACATGTAATTTATAAATAGGCTCCACAACACAACAATATCCTTCTTGGAGACTAATTTCCCTTGAGTAGGTTTCTCAACCCTTCACTATCGACTATGAAGGCCAACCAAAATTAAACATAGCTTAAGTTTCTCCCTTGTGAACACCTTAGTCATCATGTATATGGGATTTTGACTTGTATGAATCTTCTCCAACTTCAAATTCTCTTCCTCTGAATTTGTCTTGCTGAAAGGGTACCTCAACTATATATGCTTCATCCTGGAGTGAAAAGTGGAGTTCTTTGCTAGATGTATAACACTCTGAATACCACTATATAGCTTTCCTTTCTCCTACTTATGCCCTAACTCTTCAAGAAAATACTATAAAAAAATCATTTCTTTATTTTCCTCTATTTCAAAAACATACTCATCCTCTATCGTTGATAAACCACAAGTTTTTATAGTCATGAAATCCAACTCATCACTATGTCACCTATAGTAAATACATATCCTATTATACTCCTCTTTCTATCTAAATCTCCAACCATGTCTAAATATATATAACCACACAAAGTTGTGTCTAATCCACCATAGCTTAAAATTGTCTCCATGATCCCTTTTAAATACCAAAAGATCTAATTCACTACCTTCCAGTGTTCTCTACCTAGATCACTCATGTACCTACTTATTGCTCATACTACATGGGGAATATTTGGGGTAGTATACACCCATGACATACATCAAGCTACCAAATTATGATGAGTAAGGTAATGTGAAATTTGGAGTCTCTCCTCCTCTATTTTGGGACACTACTCCTTTGACAACTTGAAATGACCTGCTAAAGGAGTCCAAACCAGTTTAACATCCTAAATACTAAACCTCTCCAAGACATTTTTTATGTACTCTTCCTAGGATACATTTAGATTTCATTCCTTCATATCTCAAGTTATTCTCATACCAAGGATTTATTTTGCTGCTCCCAAATCCTTTATAAAAAAGGAATTACTAAGCTATTCATTGAGTACCTTTATTTCTTGCATGTTCTTACCTATAACCAACATGTCATCCACATACAAACAAAGGATAATGTAATCACCATCATAAAATTTATTGATATATATGCAATGGCCTAAATGACACCTAGAGTATCCCTGATCCATCATAAAACTATCAAATTTCATGTACCACTATCATGGATCTTTTTTAGGCCATACAAGTTCTTCAATTTGCACACCATGTTCTTCTTCCTAGTGAGAATACATATAGAGTATATAGTACATTTAAACTTTGATAAATTTAAAGGAGTTATTTTTTTTTCTTACATGCAAGGTAAAAAAAAATTTCCGCTATTGCATGTTAATTTTTTAATGTAAAGGCATAAATTTTTTCCACCCTTACATCTTTTGTCTTTTTCTTCTCCGTGTAAGAGTAGTGAAAATCACCACTCTTGCATTTTATAGCCTTTTTATGCAGGAACGACAATTTTTGCCACCCTTGCATATTTTCCACCACCACATGCATGAGTGGCAAAATTCGCTACCCTCACATGACCTTAGTTTTCATGTGTCATATTTATGACTATGCACGTCGAGTGGTTGGCTTAGGTTTTGAGGCGTTTAAATGCTGATTTATGTCTCATTTTGATTATTTTGAGTTGTTTTCTCCCCCTCCCTATAACTATTTGACTCTATAAATAACTGAGATTGTAATTTTTCCAACTCCAAGTGAGGGATTTTGAATTACCAATTTCTCTTGTGGATCCTTCTTCATTGACATCCTTTCAACAAAAGCTCTTCCAGATGACTAAGGTTTCTCTAAAGAAATTGAAGACAATGAAGTACAAGTATCAAGGTGTTTTTCCAATCACATTAGTAACTTATAATGTCAATGGCATTAGAGATATAGAGATCAGTCACATGGATATGGATAAATTCATAGAAAGAACTAAATCGAGCATTCCCAACCATGAGATGAAGAAGATAATCGAAATTAATATTCATCTGGTATCTTTTTTCCCTGTAGCGGCTCACAACACAAAGTTTGTTCTCTAGTACACTCAGTTCTACAACAAGAATACCAAGGTTGTATCAAATGCTAGTGGTAATGTGGTGATTAAATTGGACCTTGATTTCATCGATAAAGTATTCATGTGTCCTCCTACTACTGAAATATTAAATATTGATTTTGTCGAAGCATAAAGAGAATATGATAAGGATCTTGAAAGAGTGAAAAAGGTAATCAATAATAAATGGCTCAAGACTCCAAGGGAAAATTTGTCAAGATGGCCATAGATCTTTCCAAGAAGTGAATATATAGAAGAAGTTGATGACCTCATCACTCTTCTCAATAGGGTAAGAGGTTTACCTACTTCCTCATAGTTTCATGAATGGATGTACCCCTTCATTAAGATAATTATCCAAGGCAAACAAGACATTTTCTAGGGAGAATAAATCAATAATGCTATGCATGAGCAATTGATGAAGGTATCCACTACCTCCAAATTTTACATGAATTCATACCTAGTGTATATTACAGCCTCGATGAGAACCTTTCTAGGTTTGACATCAAAAGGAGATAGGAGAATAACACTAGTATATCAATATTACTCTCAGTTGAAATTGAAGGGCTCTATTCATCATTTCAAGAGAGTAAATGATGCTTTCTTTCTAGTATTTTTTTCTCTCTTTGATCCTCAATTAGAAAAAAAAAGAGTGTCAGATGAAGCCTGAACAGTTGTGAATGACTTTGGATGTATGTTCTTACAATTTCCTTATTTTTCATACCTGTGGGGAGGCTTTTTCCAAGGTCATCCTTATATACTCCCAAGATTCCATTCAATCAAATTATTCTTGATGGAGATATACAAAAAAATAATTATCATACATAATAAATAGATGGAACTCAAGAAACTCAGTTTCAAGTTCCTAATTGAAATTGGCAAGTTTTCAGTGTTAACCATTGGAAAATCTAGAGTTATAGAAACTAAAATGCATCTCGTAACCATGAGAATTTCAAAAGGAGACCAATTTTTTATTATAGGGGTGTAAAGGATATAATCAAGAGGAAACCCCAATTTCATGAGCACATGATCAAAGATATTTTGGTGGATTTGAGGATAGTAGAAGACGTCAAAAAAATAGACTATAGTAGATCGTCTCTTGAGTAGATATAATATCTTGGACTCACTGATATCCCTAATAATCTAGTGGATGATGAAGATTTGATTAATAATAGATACCATGCTGAATAGGTTGCCAATACCCCTCTTCCCCCAATTCAATGGTCACAAAACAAACTAACTTCCTTAAGGCAAAGATTTGAACCAATATTGGCAAACACCAATGATTGGTTAGCAAATAAAGGAATCACTTTGAAAGAGTTCATCACAAGATTAGAAGCTAAATTTCAAGAGGAAACAAGAATAAGATCAAAAAATAAGATGAAAAATAAAAGTGTTGTTCCTTCTTCTTCTAGGCCACATAAGCCTAAAATCATATTTGTGACGAAAAAGTCATAAGTTATGGAAAAAGAGATAGAAATAGAAGATATGGAAGTTTAGAAGCAAAGCACTAAAGAACCAGTAAGAGAATAGATGGATATTGGTGATAGACCCACAAATCAATGAGAGAAGGAAACTTTACCTCCTCAAGAGAATGTACAACAAGAAATAGGAATTTCTTCTTCCGTGATGGGCATGCCTATGGCAATTCCTTCACCTATTTCCCCAATTAGTGTTCCCTCTTCTAGATTACCCTCTCCTTCTAAAGTAATTTTTGACAAACCTCAAGGCTCCTTTGGATATATTCTTCATTCGTCAAGATCAATTCCTAGTTTTTCATCTCCATATTTTGATATCTAAGATAGTTCTACTCTCGACACTAAGTAAAAGGTGTATTTTTTATGGATACTCCACCTATTATTTCCACTATTGGTGTAAGTACAACTCCAACAATGCCAATAATGGAGATTGATACTAATGTAGGTACTGTGATCCCACCTTGGTTGTCAGCTTATATGCCCAATAGGAAAAAACAAGCCATCTCTCTAGATGACTTTGATCTCAATAAAATGGTGTCAATAAAATTCAATTCTCCCATGAAGCCAAAGATTCTTTCAAATATGATTGGTGATAAGGCAAACAAATTTATGAAAGTTTCAATACCTCCATAGGATGAAACTATTGAAAATTTTGATGTAAGTGACTACTCTATCTCTAGATTTGAGTAAGGTAAGATAACTCACGAAAGTGATAAGAGTGATTTGCAGTTAGCCATGGACATTTTAATTTCGAAATTTGACAGAGAGAAAGAGATGAAGGACCATTATAAAGCAATGGTGGAATAATTGACTGGAGTGATAAGGAGAATTAATTTCACTCAGGAAACAGTAACTCCAAAGGCTATTTCCATAGAAGACCCAATGATTTATAAAGTGGAAAAGACCTATCTCAAGGGAAAAGTACTTGTACAAGATGCATACATAAGGAATTTCCTTGCTCACAGAGTTATATGAGAAGATAGAAAATAAGATCAAAACTAGATGATCTTATAAATGTCATTTCTCAAGATATTGAAAGCATAAAAAATATCTTGACAAATGGATGGATATGAAAAAGTTGAAAATGAGCACTCTTATATCAATTGGAATCATTGCTAATAGAGAATCTTACATTGAAATTAAAGAAGCATTGATATATAGAAATTGAGTGCTTAAAGAATTGATCAGTGACCTCGAATCTTAAAAAGACCTTAGTGAAAAAAATGATATCAGTCTATTGCATAAGTTGGAGGAGCTACCTTGTAAACTTACATCACAAGACAACTAATTCATTTCAGTAGAAAAATGATTCAAGAATTTCAAGGTATGTTCCAGAAGGAATTTGAAGATAAAATATTCTCAGTAGCCTCTGTGGACAACATTCTAGATAACTAGTTAACTCTGGATAATCTGAAAACTAGGTTACCTAGCCATGCAAAATCAGTTACAATAGTGAGAGATGCCATAGTTAGGGCTAAGGTGATTTTAAAGAAAACTATTAATCTAGAAAGTATCAGGATATAAACAACTATCACTATGTACGATGCTCATCTAAATAAAAATGGGGATACAAATTAAAACTTTCCTTGGTTTAATTTTCATTTTGCAAATGCACTTTTGTAACTACTTTGGACTTTTGCACATGTACTTTTGTCATGTGTAATTACTTGTAAAAATATGGAAAGTCCAAAGTCAATAAGGACTTCTATCTTTGACTAGGTCAAAGTAATTAAGTCTTTTTTATTTCCTCAAGGCATCTCCCAATAAATAAAGAGAGCCTCTTTTATAATATAATCCTTTTAGGAATTGGAAGCAAAACTCTTCCCAAATTGAGATGCCTTTTGAGACTTTGAGCTCAGATTGTAAATCATATTTTCTTAAATGAAATAGAAAGCAAGTGACTTTTCAAACTTTGTATTGAAATAGCTTGTGTTTTTTAGGAAATAGTTCTTATGTATTTTTCCTAATACAATCTTATCTATTTGATTAAATAAGTGGAGTGAGTGAAGATAATGTGGAATATGTTCTAAATTTAATTATAGAGACTTTGTGCTGCTATAATTATCTTTAATTTGTGTTTTAGTATGAGGGGTATTGGAAAGGCTTTGAACTACTTTTATCCTTTGTGCTCATATACTATGTTGTAGTTTTCAGTGGAGACTGTGGGCTGCACTTCACTCTACTATTATATAAGTTATAAATCAATAAGAGAAGCAATGAAAGACTTTGTGCTTTCATGGGTTTCTTGTGAATTCAATTTATATCAGGGATGTTTTCCTCTATTTGTAAACATCATTTCTAAGAAAAGAGAAATGGATGATATGATCTCACCCCTGAGTTAATATTTAGTTAGATTAGTTTATAATAGTTTATAGGGAACCTCCCCTTACTAAGAGGAGAGATTTATCTCATTATGCTATGGCTGATATAACTATTTTGCCTTTAGTTAGTTGATGAGAAAATATTCACCCAACACAAGACAAGATGCATAAATAAATAAAGCATGAAATTAAAAAGACTTTAGGGTCATTTTCAAGATCACCCAAACTTTGATGAGTTTTGGGGGAGTGATTTAGACAAATTTCTTTCTAAGCCTTGGACTAGGCTAATTGTAATAGGAATGGCACTTTTGATTCCAAGGGTTCCTTATAGGGGACAAATGTAAGAGCATATATACAACATTCCTCTTTTTTCCAAATAAAATCTAATTAAACAAATATTGTAAGCAAATTTTGAAAAGTGTGTTCAATTTTAATCTGAAATGAAATGTTTGGTGGCATTCATTTGACCCCTTGGTCTTAGTTGTAAACTTTGAAAAACATTCACCAAAAAAGCCTAAATTCTTTGTTAAACACCAAAACAAAGTTCCTAATCAAATTTTAATCATGCAAAAGTGATTTAAACATGTTTTGAGCAAAAATTCCACTTGGTCCTATAGAAAAATTGTTAACATGTTCTTTATTTTTTAATCTCTTTTTAGTTTGAAACAAAAAACTTTAAAAAATTAGGTCTCAGGTTTGTGTTTTTGGAAAAACATAGTGGTCAAGGTTGGTTAATACCACTGACATTAGTTATGGCTAATTGAGATCTAATTGATGTCAACTCTTTAGATCAATGTCAGTTAATCTAGGTAATTGATGTTAGTATTTCTACTGATGTTTGTTACTGTGTAAAAACCATGGAAATAAAAAATTGAAAAATAAAGTTAGAAAATCAATTTACAAGAGTTTTAAAGGCTCAAATAATTTTTTTAAAAGTTTCAAAATGATCTCCTTCAGGTATATGATGTGTCTGGTCCCACTAGACATGTCATAATGTGATGCAGGAATTTGACTCAAAAATGGATGGTTAGTATTGTGTTAGTTCTAAAATGAAAACAAAATGAAATAAACACACTAATAACATAACATCTTTAGACCCAAACACTAAGGAGATTTTATTTAATAATCATGAATGAAACACATAACTAAAATGAAAAAGAAAACTTTTTTACCTTCCATGAATGCTCCAAAATGCTTGTTGTGGTGGCTTGCTCAGCTTGTGCTCATGAAGTCCTTGGTAATAGAAGATTGAAAACCTCCATCTCTCCTTAGCACCTTTAGCTTATGGCTTGGCTTGGCTTAGAATAAATTTGGCATTATAACACTAGTTGCTTAAAACTTTTTGGAACCAATCCTACATTATAACATTGCACTAATTAAGCTTAAAAATGATGTTGTGAGGCCTCTTATTTATAGATTTTTAGATTTGATTAGAATCAACCTCAAACATCCATCTCAAGCTTGAGATGTGTTTTTGAGGATTAATTCAATTTTTTGAATTAAGTTCGTAATTATCCTCATCATGACATTGGAAGAAGGGGAAATTAAGACACATGGAGGACATCATGGAAGGCATTGATGAGGCATGGGAGGCATGAATCCTGATATTTATGGCATTTATAGCCTAGGGATGTCTTCCTAAGAAATGAGGTCACTTGATGATAAAATATTCAATATTCATTTCTAAAACAAATTTTTCAAAAATTTTCCATGGAATTTTTTATTAAGCCTTGATTTGGGTTAATTAGATCTTAAGCATGATTAAGTAAATTGTGCACAAATTACCCAAATTGATCAAAATGTCTTGTTATTGGTCCTAAATTTGACTAGATTGGAATTGAAAGTCCACATTAGATGATTTGGATGCATATTTTGATTTAGGATGTTTCTAACAATAAATAACAAAGGCATGAGTTTTGTCCAAAATATTTGATAGGAAAGATTTGTCCAAAGCACGTGGGTGCAAAATTGGAATTTTTACTTAGAATGATATGATCAAAGTTAGCTAGTCCATAAATTTTATTTCCCCAGTTAGGGATACCCTGGCCAAAATCAACACTTGAATATATCAATTTCAACTCATTTAATGCATGTTTTAGTGTTATTAGGCCAAATTGTGCACTTTAGATGGAAACTAGCTAAGAACCTAATTAGAGGTTATCGAAGGCCAATTTTAGTTGACTATAATCTAATTCATGCCCTAGCCAAAACTTTGAAACCTATGTTGACAACATGTCCATTTGTTATATAGGGACTCGATTTCATTGGGAAGATAAACCCCACCTCATCTAATGGATATAAACTTATCCTTACCACCATAGAATACTTCACTAATTGGGTTGAAGCTATACCTCTCATCTATTGCTATGGCATTCCCTCTAGTATTATTTTTGATAATGGTGGATAGTTTATAAACAAGGATGTCAAATCACTATGTGCCAAGTATAATATTAATCAACATTTTTCCACAATATATTACCCTTAAGATAATGACTAGATAGAAGCATCAAACAAGACCATTGTCAGCATATTTTAAAAATTATTAGTGATTCCAGTTATAATTGGCACCTTTAGATATTCTACACCAATCACTACACTCCCATGGGAGCCACTCCATACTCACTTGTTTATGGTACTAAAGTCATTCTTCCCATTGAGGTCAAGTCACCTTCCTTATGCATCTATTTGAAACATGTACTAGATGATGAATACTATCAAGTAGATCGATTAAAAAATATAGATTTAATTGATGAGAAAATATTGGCTACAGTAAACCACCTTCAATCATATCATAATCGACTATGTGACCACTATAATCAGCACATAAAACACAAAGACTTTGAAATTGGTGATCTTGTCCTCAAATAAAACCAAAAGAATACCACAACTAAAAATAAGCATAAAGGTAAGTTCAAACCCAATTGGTTAGGTCCCTTCATCATTATTTTAGACTATGGCACTGGAGCATACAAGCTCAACACACCAGATGGGGATGAACTTGATGAGCCAATGAACATTATACACCTCAAACATTACTACATTTTAGTGACTTGGTGTATTGTCTATGAGGACCACTTCAATATATACCATATTATACATATTATTCTTTGTACCATTCCATTATACCATCCTATCATCCAATCACTTTGCCTATCACTTATCCATTCTATCAACCTATTATGTTTTGATCCTACCTACCTAGCTCGTTTGAATTTGGTTCATCTACTAGTTTCAGCATTTAGCATGAATAATAAAATTAGTTGTAGTATTTGTTTCAATAATTTTATATATAGGATATATTTTAGAGTAGTATGATAGAAGTTTGGTATTTACATCATTCATTTCTTGTTTAGTTTTATATTGTGCTTTTCTATGTCTGCCTGATTATAACTACCTATGGGTAAATCAATGTCTCACTAGTCTTTCTACTAATTATAACTACCTATGAGAAAATTAGCATCATTAATTTGAGTTATTATATCCTATTTATAATTGCCTATGGTCAAACTAGGGTAAATATTTGTTTATTATGCCTTGGCATACCAACTTGCCATTACTATGTCATATTGTGCCATTATGCCAACTATGCTTGCTTTATTTGAATTATATGATACACTAGTCAGATTGCTCTATTGTAAAGATGAACTACTATTGAATGAGTCTATTTTGAGACTATGTAGGTTATGCTCTATACTTATTTAGGTCAGCTCAGTCCTCCTTTACCATATGCTCTTGCCATTTTATGAGCAACCTAAACCACACTCTTACCATTTTATGAGCTTGAACTATTTAGTATCTCATCATTCTCAATTGAGTTCAGATGCTCAAAAATTAAAAAAACATTTGAAAACTATTTATAAAAACCAAAATCATTGACCATTTCTTTGCCTTAATGATTCTTAGAACTCTTACTAAGTCAAAAGAAATCACATGTCATATAGTTTCCCCATATTTTCTAACCTTTTATCCCATGCACTCGCTATTTTGTGATCTCATCATATATTATTCTATAAGATCCATCATGTTTGTTTTCTTTTCATCATTTTATTCTATCCCATATCTTGAGAGAACTACATTCAGCCTAAAGTTTTTTTTGTAAATTACATCCATGGAACTATGTAGGCAGCATCACTTGCCTAGTGCATATGGAGACAACTCAACCACCCCTTCCTTTTATTTTATTACCTCATCTTATTTGTTCCTTAAGTTTTCACATATTTTATAGGGGAAATGCGTTTCATGTTGTTTGTGTCATATTTATTTCTACTAATATTGTGATTAACCATTGTTTACTTGTTCCATTTTCTTTATTCTATTTTTTTCTTTTCTTTTGTTTGTTTGTTTTAAGTACTATTGCCTTGATTCATTATATGTGTGTTCATTGAGTGATTCCTTGTGCACTATTATTGAATCAATCTATATTCATATCTCAACATTTTCATCATGGATTTGATAATTGGTGCATTATTTTATATTGAGTATTAGATTGAGAGTCTGTCCTTCTACATATTTTGGCCAAGTCCTCATGGTATTCTATCACAATGCCTACTGTTATGTCCTATAGTAAAAATCAGATTTAGGAATCTATATGACAAATGTAGCCATGATATATTCTTGCCACCAACACCAAAAACATTATTGATCTAATCCAAATCATATCCCAAATAGAGTAATTAAACAATGAAAGAATTATCCTTCTTACCATTTTAGATGAGTATGTCCCTACTAACAAGTTTCCTCTTTCCTCTTTATCCTTTGTATCCATTTGACATAATCATATTTCAAATAATAATTTCATATCATTTTTACCACTATCAGGGTATAATGCTTATAACCACCTTTGGGCAAACCATTGTATACCATCCCACTCGCATTCTAAATGATTATAACTACCTTTGGGAAAATCATTGTGTTTACACTTGTTTCCCATTATTATGGAATAATGACTATAAACACCTTTTGAAAAATAATTTCACACCATCCCACTTAAATTTTTAGTGATTATATCCACCTTTGAGTTAATCATTGCATTTTCACTAATTTAAGGGTTAATGATTATAACTACCTTTAGACAAAACATTCACTTTCTTCCACCCAATTAGGGCTTGTTTTCCATAATTAGGGTAAAATTATTATAACCACCTATGGATAAACTATTTTACACCATCCCACTCATTATTATTTATTATCACTACCTTTGGGCCAAATCATTGTGTTTTCATTTATTTGGTTCACTCATTTCCTTCTTTCAAGGGACCATTTACCGACCCCTTTGCCAACCACTCCCTCAAGGGAGAACCTTATAGTTCATCAATTACCATTGAAGTTATAATTAAATATAACCTTTTTATTATTTGAGAAGATGTTATTGTGCTTACAACTTGTGATGCCTTTCCAAATAGAGGGAAATTATAGATACCTAAAATTGACCACCAAGGGCTTCATACCAAACTTTAGACTAATTATTACTAACCTTTTGAAAATCTAGCCTAAGATAACTAAATGTCTCAAATTTGGCTTCATAAAATACAATTTGGCTTATAAAATAATTAAATGGGATCAAATACACACATCAATTAATTCAAAAATCTTCAAAATATTACAAGCCTAAACATAATTAATTAACATGTAAAATCAAATCAAATGCCTAAACTAAATTAACCATGAGAAAATAAATGAATTATAAAAAAATAAATTAAAAAATCAAATGGTATCATAGGAATTCATAATTACCTTTTTTTGAGTTATCAAATATCAACAATATCCCACCTATGCCAATTCATTGCTAATAATGACCATTTGACACCTTATAATTGCATTAGGGTTAATTAACTCACAAAGGTAAATTTTGAACCCATTCCAAGCCCAAACTACACCTTAACTCACCTTGTGTTGAGGTTAGTTATTAAAACTATAAATAAAATCCACTGCCTATGAATAAAGAGAGCTTGGACATAGTAATGTTATAATGTAGGATTTGGTACATGATTTAAAACTATAGAGTTATAATGCCAAAATTACAAGCCAAACCATTTTGATCAATCAAGATACATAAATTAAGATACAAATCCAACAATGGTGCTAAGGAGACAAGGAGCCACACAACTATATTTTACAAAGACTTCTTGAACACAAGCTAGGAAAGCTAAATAAAAAAATCTCTTGGAGCATTCAAGGAAGGTAAAAAAAGGTTATTTTTATTGTAGTTTAGTTGAAATTTATCAATTGGTTTTCTACACCATGCTCCTCGATTTGATCTATGAAAGATATTTTTATGCATTTTAGTGTGTTTATTTTCATTTTGATTTTTTTTCATTGTGAAGCTAACATATGATTTAACCACCCTTATTGGATTCTTTGATCACAGGGGGAACTATATGATCTAGGTTGTATCATCTAAGCCTAAATCATGAATAATATGTATGGGATGATATTAAAATAGAATAAGACTATGAGACCAATGATTTTATTGAGTGAATGGATATATGAGAGGTTCCCAACATACTGACCAATTGGGTTTCCCTATGTGGTTAATGATCAATTGCCTTGAATATAGATATGGAGGAAGGATCAGGTGGCATGATTCATGCCTCACATGGTAGTTTTATAGACAGTCATGTAATCAAATATTTTATGTTAGTTGTATAGACACATTTTGATAGTTTGGTTGAGTTATATGATGGTGGAATTAGAGTTGGCATGAACATAGATTATAAGCTACTATACCTAGTGGATAGAGCCACATCTCGTGACATTTTTATGAGGATAGTTCAAAATCCCTCACCTAGTGGCTCAAATAATGGTTCCCACATTTTTGGATAGACATGTGAGAGAGATAAAGGGGAGAAGAGGAAAGGGACACCTATTTGTGAGGCCAAAGATTAGACCATGACATGGAGACCATGGATAGGTTTATCATGATGAAAAATAACTAGAGAGGAGATGGATGTGGATACATGAGTGCCAAAGGTACCAGAGTATGAGGAGTGATGACCACCTCTATCATACCACTAATAGCGACAAAAATTATTTGTGATATCATATAAGGTGGTTATTTAGGATAACCCATCAGTCGACCTAGTGTAAAGATGCTCTATAGAGGCACCATTGAGGTATAGCTTGATATGGGTTCATGTGGTGATACTAGGGTTTCTATTAGTTAGAATGCATCCCAAAAATGAGGTACTTATAGGATGAGACAAAGGAGAGACCATGTTTGGTGGTCATGTAGATAGAGATATGGTGATAGGTGACACTTAGATAGGCAATAAATGGTTATTATTTGATTAAGTTTTTTTAGATGTATTATAGATAGATATATTTTGAGATATATTTGTGATATAATATATATTTATTTTGAATTTTATAGATCCTATAGATGATGAGGAGACCAAAATGGGATCCATGGTGAAGTTAACACTCCATGAGATCCTAGATGGAGTGCTGACACCATATGACCCTACCACATTAGATGATCCTATGGTACTATCTTCCCCAACTCAAGTGAATTGGGTTAGACTAGAAGGAAAGGCCATTAGGATATTATAGGCAATAGAGAAGAACAACAACCACCAATATGGGTGTGATTGGGATAATCATAGGCATGGTAAGCCCTAGCTTAGGAGAGAGCCACACATATGGCTACCATGAGTTAGCTAACATAATTAAAGGCCCTGGTGGCCGACCTATAGGGATAGGTGATAGGTTTGAAATCTTGAAAAACCTCTTTATAGCGTAATATTTTTATGGTAATATCCAAGGCATCTATAGGTTTTTTTTTCTAGGCCACAAGATATAAAGAATAGATTCAATCTTAGAGTTAGAGCGATGTATATTTTTTACTTTGTAAAAAAATTACATGGCATATATATATATATATATATATATATATATACATATATATAGATATAACGTATTTTGATAATTGGATGTTGATATTATGTTTTTTTATTATTTTTATGGTTGTGGATGCATGGATATATTTATTTCTAGAACATGTGTTTTATCTTTTATTGTATATGTTATAGGAAATATATGTGTTGTGATTTTTTTTATAGCATTATGTAGGACAAATACTTGGTTAAAAATAAAAAAGACTTGGCTAAGTATAATCAATCAAAAATAAATGTAATACACATTATTTCACATTAAAAAAATTGTAATAACAAAAGATGACTAACTATAAGAAACTAAAGTGTGGTAAACAAGAGGATAAACAGGTTTTTTGAAAACCATAAGAAAGATTAGCACCAGCTTAAAACAAGTAAAATCACACCAAATCATGTTTGGAGTTTGAAAATAATGTATTAAAATGGAAATCATGTGAAATAAAAATGGATTAAATAAATCAATCATAGTAGATCAAGTTGGGAAGTATAAAATTAAAAAAAATTGGAAAAATAATGATCTTAAATTTATCACACTAATTCAAGCTGGGAAGTATGAAAAACTCAAGAAATGATTGGATTTTTACATGAAATCAAAAAAGAAGAAGATAAAAGTGAAAAATTAATAAATTAATCATAAAACATACTAAATAAATATGGGAATCATGTCAATTACATGTAACTTCATAATCAATCACTCATATTTGACACATGTAATTTTCTTGTGACTTGGATTATTAGAAAACTTTGTGAGGAAGTCTAGGTCTTATCTATGGTCTTAAAATTCAACTCATAAAAGGAACATTGATGAGATGGAAATAAATGTGAAATTTTGGTAATTTATGAGGAAGTCTAGGTCCTATCCATGGTCTTTCAATACAACTCACCAATGGAATCCCTAAGGGAGTGATTACTGAACAAAACAATTTTTATAAAGAAGAAATATGAGGATTGTAGGGAGTGAAAAAGGAAATGTAAAACTCATAAATTAAGGATCTTATGAGAATACATTTGAAGCAATGAGGGATACTAATGACATGAGAAGACACCAAGTGACTAGTGACCATCAACGTATAATAGAGACCCGTTCACTATAAACACAAAGCAGTGTAGGAAAATAAGTGTGATACTAAAACCAACTAATAAAGGTAGGTATTGATAAAGAAAATTAAAATATACATACCTTCCCATGATGTTTTCCCATTCCTCATGACCCCTTATAAAGATGTCAGTCTACTATGAATATTAGGTACTTGCTTGAGAATGTAAGGAGCACTAAAATATTTTTTTATTCTCCTTTTCTAATCTACTAGCCTGCTACACCCCAATGGAAATTGGGTCTATTTTGAGTCCAAATTTAGAGTTAAAAATTTTATTATATTAAGAATATTTTCTTAGAATCACATCTTTTAGTATGATTTGACTTTTGAGAATTTTGAATGTTGCCTTTTAGGATGATTTCCTTTTGTTAAATGAATTGGCTTTTGAATATTTGTATGGATTTTGATATCCACCTCCATATAGACTTGTAATGACCAATCAAGAGATATAGAGTGATACACACAAATTATTTTTATGCTTGGGCTAAAGAAAGCTAAGTAATAGAATATAAGACTAACTAAGATACTTAGGCTTAAGTATGAACCAACATGTTATCTCATCTCTCAACCATGTGTATGCATAGTTTTTGAAAGGGAATAAAGAGTAAGAAAGGAGATCCAAATTGGATTGGTAAAATGAAATTATAATGAGATGAATTATTTTCTAACAATAAATTGGTAAAGAAGGAGTGACTAAAGGAGCAAGGTTTGTATAACCAAGTCATAATAACAAAATTATACATATATATATAGAGATAAGAGAGAGAGAAATCATGAAGAAGAGAAAAAAGGATCCATAAGAAATGAACTCATGAATAAAATAAGGAAATGATAAATAAAAAAACCCATAATAAAACATAATGACATCATATGTAATAGACAAAACAAAACCAAAGTCACCATGTAAGATAATAATTTGACACAATGTCAAATGATATGACAAATAGATAAAGATAAAGTTGTATCACATGTACAATCCAAATGGAAATTTAATAACATCATGGATATGATCATAAGTAATGATATATTTGTCCATACATATTATCCATAACATCTGATAAATCTATATGAAGTTGAATACAACCTACAACTAGTGTCTCATCAATATTCAAGGAGAGCTAGGAAAATACTTCACATTGAATCTCTTCAACTAAAAATGTAGGAATGATTTAAATATCATGATGATGAGGGATATAAAGAAAGGGATGCTCAGGAGAATGCATGGGATTGGACTCTACTAGAGAGGAAGGGGTCACCAATGGGGAATAATTCATAGATGAGGGATCTATGAGTGGATAAGGATCCATGGGTGAGGGAGTCATAAGTGGAGGAATAACAGGTGAAGAATGGACCATATGAGGATATGGGGCCATAGGAGGTGGAACCATGGGGGAAGAAGGGGTAACCTTATTATGAGAATGACCTATGGGAGGAATGGTATAAGTTACAAGAATGTTTAATAGGTGATATTTAAGTTGTTATTGAAGGATGTGGCAATGATTGGTGTGATGTGTGTCATATTGGTGATAATGACAATATACCTTTCTATAGTTAAGAATATATTTAGGTAATACTTTTGGGAGAGGTATAGCCTTGTCTGAAGACTAAGGATTAATAGGATACAAAGTGTTAATATATTATCACAACTTGTGACAATATGTGGATGAATGGTTATCTTTGCCATGGAAGCAATAAATATGTGTGTGAGGAGTCTTGGGAGGGGTATTAATAAGAGGAGGTGTAATAGAAGTAGAAGGAGCTTGGCATAGGGTTTGCACAAAATTTCAAGTTTAAGTAATACTATCAAAATGACAATAAAAACCCAAAACTTGATTAAAATAATAGTAATTGATAGAGGACATAAATTAGAATAAATAAAACATTCTTACCATTCTTTTTAACTTCTCACGCCTCCATTCTAGGACTTGAACTTGAATGACTAGACTCAAATTGACACTATGATTCTTGATTAGAGATGTTGGATACTTGGATCAATTGACAATTGGACATGGATTCTCTAAAATATTTCTAGATTGATTTTGACATGGCTTTGATATGAGATTATTAGATGGATTTCATGGAGGAGGAAATTTGGTTAAATAAAGAAGGGGAGGGAAGATCAAGTGCTAGGATTCAAACTTGGCTGAGGAGATCCAATAGATAGAGAATATTCAAAGAATATTAAATTCCTTGGAAACCTCTAGCGTTAGAGTTTTCTAGAGAGGGGGATAGGTTAGAAATACTTCTAGATTTGGAGAGTTCTAGAACTATCTTTAGGATTTAATGATGATTAAGGGAAGGATAGATGGGGATTAGAGAAGGATTCAATGACTAGGGGTGTAAGAAAGGCTAGGGTGTAGGTTAGTAAGTGGTTAGGTAGGGTCAAGGGAATTAAAAATTTAAAAATAATAGATAACTTAGGATTATATTAGGATAAGAGGGATTAGGATATAATTAATGAAGGGATGGGATAAATAAAGTTAGTGGATGAAGGATAAAGGGACAAAGATATTAGATAAATGACTAGAAATGAGGGATTAATTAGTGAGATGAATTAGAATATATGGGATTTATAGAATTAGTGTCAATTAATAATAATATTATCAAAAATAATGAGGCAAGCAATTTTAGGTGCATACACAGGGAATAATCTCTAGTCTAATAATTGAAAGCTTTATGAATGTCACAATAAGGTTGATTGACCCATTTTGTGGATTAATGAGCTTATTATAGTAAAGGGAGGAAACCATCACCAACAAAAGGTGGGGATGGGGGAGAGGTTGGACAAGGCTCAACTATAGGAGTGATAGGATTAAAAATAGGAATAGAATAAAATAAAGTGGGAGTGGGAATGGGATCTAAATTTGGATTATAGTGAGGGAAGGGTAGGGTCTATAGAAGGCTAAAGGAGAGTTGCATGAATCTCAAGGATAAGTACACTATAGGGTTCATGGTACCAAAAAAATTAATAGGGCCTAGTCATATCATGATCCCTAAGCATATCCTTATGAGGTTGTTAAGAAGTTGGAGGTGTCTACACCATATCTACCCTATAATAAAGAGGGAAAATGCTAAAATTATGAATGATTTATGATGGAACATAGGAAGATATACTAAAAGACTAAATCTTAGAGGAATGATAATGGATAATTTCATTATCATGGTCCTAAACAAGACTTCCTAAGTATGGATTATCCAAGGAATAATCATCATCATAATCAATTGTATTAAGATCAATGGTGTAGGTAGGGATGACCTTGTCATCTGATGAGGTGTGATGAATGAAATGCCTAGTCTTGGTAAATATAATGGGGATATCATAACAAGGTGGTTTGAGATAATGAGGTTGTAACGAATTGGGAAGTTGAGAGATGAAATAAGGTGAGAGATCAAAATTTTTAATCTTAAGGTTGATCTCATCAAGTTCATCATCATTAAAATCTAAGAAGTTAGGAGGAATATTACCAATGAGTTTGGGATGACCATTGTAACCTCAAGTGGAATTGATGAGAAAGTTAAATATATGAGATTCAAAGAATGAAACACTTGGTAAGGGTTCAAAGGTAGGAATCATTAATACACCCTAGTCTTGAAATTATTTAAAACTCCAAGGATTGGTGTCACCCTAAATATTATAGATGAATCCTTTATGAGGAAATTTAATGAATTATAAATCACAATAGGCAAATGCCTTCATATGATGAGTCCATGGCTTACCAAGAATAATGTTGTAAGATAGGGTAAAGTTAAATATCATCACCTTCACATGAATGGTGATAGGTGGGATGGTAATGGGGAGCTACACATAACCTAAAGGAGGAATTTGCCTTTGAACATAGCCTTGACATGTGTTTCATATGGATATAATATTACATTCAAAATATCCAAGGGTTTTGATAAAATTGACAGAGGAAACACAAGTGTTAGAACCCTCATTAATCAAGGCATGCTTTGCTTGGATATCACCAATTTGGATACTAATTAAAAGAGGAGGATCATCCACATGAAGCATAATCTCATTAGAGATCATGGAAGTAATTAGGAATTTTAAGGAAGTGTCCATTATTTCATTAATATGTATGAAAATATCTTAACACTTCTACAAAATTATATCTTTAGACCTAGATAAGGTTGCTTCACACCCTACTAGGGGAGGATGATAGATCTTCATTTCAAACAAAAGTTACATAAGCTGGTTATAATGATGTAGAGAGGTAATCATAAGTTCAAGAAATGGTATTTGGGATGGGAGATTAGTGAGTTTTGTGATAGTATCCCACTCATAATAATCCATAAAAATATTGTTGGAATAGGTGCATAGTGTTGAAGGAGATCCGTAGAACATGTGAATTTATATTGGTAAGAGGCAAAAGGTTTAGTAGGAGGACAAGGCTGTATATTATGGTGAGAAGATGAATCAGTTGATGTAGGTGTCAGTTGATGTAGATTAGAAGAAGTGTTTGTAGAAGGTTGAGTGTCATTGGTATTAGGTAAAGAAGATGGAGGGATGGTAAAAATAGTATGGGAAGTATTATCTAAGGGAGGTGAGGTGTTGTAATTGGATCATCAAAAGTTATAAGGTCATATTTCCCCATTTCATTTAAGTGATTTAGAGAATAATATTAGATAACATGAAATGTGCAAGATAATGGAGGGGTGTAGATAGGTTGAGTATAAATGAAAGGAACAACCCTTCACATATTAGCTATATTAGACACATTCTCTTTAGGAGTTCGGTCAATAAGACTATCAACATTATTGGTAGTAGGGGTGGGATTTTCTTTGATATCTTAGTTATTTGGAAGAGGATATGTATAGGTGGCCAAATGAGAATTATCTTGATTAAAATATTGAGATTTAGTATTTATTTCTTGGACATTAAAAGCAATGTCATAGGCTTGTTAGCATTGATTAGTGATAGTTTTATGTCAAAATTGGGACCAAGAAAAAAAATCTATAGCCAAATTATGAATATACCTATAGGTATCCTGAGAATGACCCCAACTAGTATGAAACCAAAAACATTTATTAGGATCATACCAAGATTTCATAAGATAAGTGGGGTTAAATTGTCATGGGGGAGGTCTTGGTAGACATTTTAGTAATTTTGCTGAGGATAAAGGTTTGTGAACATTGATGTTATTAGTTGAATAGAAATGAGAATTGATAAATTGATTAGGAGGGGAAGCTTGTTATAAATTTTGGTTAAGAATAATATCTTGAATAGTGTGAATGGTATCATAAAAGTCAGTGACACCATCATTGGTAGGATGATGATTCTTATTTTTAAGTAATATACAAGTACCCATAGAAGGTTGGGATGGATTGAATTGATGTATAAGAAAATATTGATGTTTAGTTTGGTCAATAGCCTCCTCTAAAGTACATAGAGAGAGTTTTAACCTGATATTGTAACATGGAAAGAAGAGCATTGGTAAAGATATGGAAAATGTTATCATCATCCATATTATGTTTACATTTGTTAAATAAGGTCTTCCATAAATTAACAAAAGCTTGGGAAATTTTTGTCTCAAGTTGATTACAATTGATAAAATGGGCCAAGGTATTCTTAAGAATATAATTAGTTTGGAAAACTTGGACTAGAGCATTTAATAAATCTTCTAAACTAGTAATAAAAAGGGTTTTAAGTTCATTGTACTAATCTAATGCATCACCCATGTGAGTTTTGGCTAATAGTTTGGTGGTGATAAAGGTAATTTATTTTACAGTCTTTATATATATTTTTAAATGTTTTTAGATGAAGAGTCATATTAGTTAACCCATTGTAATAAATGGTAGGGGTGATACCTCCTATATTGATATTAGTAATTTGAGATGTAAGAGGTTCATTTTGAATATGCTTGATTATCTTATTGACAAGAGGATGTTTTGGGATAAGATTACCATGGAAATCCAAAATAGGATGTGGGGGATCATTTTGATTATGTATACCCCATGACATCTATTAAGGTTGGGTTTAAAAATGAATAATGCGAATTTTTATTTGCATCCTTTGATTTGAATTTTTAGCTTAAAAATTATTCATTTGAGTAACAATATTTAATAGGATTTGATGGGTTTGGGTTGCATTATTGGCATTATTTAAAGCATTAGAAATGGAAGTAGTGGATTGGGTGATATTATGAGTGTTAGTAGGAACTTGAGAAGAGCTATTAGAATGTGAGTCACTAGTGGCATAATTTTCTTGTGTGGAAAAAGATCGACTAGTAAAGGGATGAGAACAAGCATCATTAAAGATATGATTACCATGGGTATAAAATAATGCACAAGTGAAAAAATTTAAAAGAGTGGGTCTTGGAAGAGGCCCACTAAATGTAGAATCTACCATGTTAGTGAAGATACTAGGCAAGGGGGTAAAAGAAGTAAAAGAAGAAGTCATTTTGTAAGGATTCAAAATAGAAACAAGAAGTTGAGAATAAAAAAAGATAGTATCCCCATATCCATGTGAGAATGTGGGAGAAGATGAATGAGGCTTCTCAGCTTAACCACTTATCATGAATTGGTAAATTATAGAAGGATCCTTTCCTCGATGTTGATAAAAATCAGAGATCAAGAAAAACATTTCAGGGGTGTAATCTAATTAGGATTGATATTTAAGTGGGAAGAGAGGATTGTGAGTGGATATATGAACATTACTATCATCCTGGAGAGGAACCATAATCTACTTATGGGAGACCCTATGAGGGTTTGTAAGACTCATCATATCTATTGAATTCAACTCAGTGTTATGTTCAAATAAGAAGTTTATGATGAAGGAAAATAATTATGAAATGTAAAGGTGATGTAAAAGTAAGGAAATAAAAAAGGGTAGATAAGAGTATAGAGTCAACTAGGTTAACCTAGTACTAGAAATAGGGTCTAAAACCTAGGTAAATAAAGATACAAAATTGATGCGATCAACTTATTACTATAACTAGAGATATAAAACAACCTAATAAGGATATATATTTGACAAGGTTGACTTAGTACTATATCCTAGGAGGCAAAAAATAATACTGTGTCAGCCAGATTGACTCAGTACTATAGGCAAAGAAACCAAACAGTCTATAAGAGACTGTGTCAAATAGAGTGATAATGTATTGAACCAGGAAATATTTTGTAAGTAATTTTGAAAGCAAGAAATGAAAGGAAACACATAATAAATTAGGTTAATGAGGATGATGGAATTGATGTACATAGCATAAAAACTTACACCAACATTAGCCAATGCAATTTTTTACAATACAACATACAATGAGCAAAGACCAAGCAATTAACTTGGAAAGTAAATTATAAATAAGTGGTCATCCTAAATGTTTTCATATTATTAAAGTGTTATTTTAAATGTGATAGAGAATTTAGTTAAAATTAAGGAATTAGAAAGAAATCTATGGATGGTTTTAGGACATTTAGGTTGAAAAGTATCTATGTTGGAAATTGTACTAGCTTGGTATTGGGGCTTACCCCCTTAATTCAAAATCCCAAATTGATAAGGGTGTTAGGTACTTTGCCAATATATATCAATAACTAGGTGTTTATACTTGGCCAAAAAATCAAGTTGACTTCCCATTTGATGATGAAATCCAAGTAGGTAGGCCTTAGGTAGATAATTGTTTAAATGTGTTTTGAGATTATATGAGTTGGTATCATGTGCAATAAGAAATAAAAATAGTGAAACTAAATGTTATATTAAAAAAAAACCACCTAATTAGACTATGTGATCTATTCTAAGCATGCAATCAATTGAAAGTAAAAGTGTGAAGTAATTACTATCATATAAGTGTTAATTCTAACTTTGAAAGGTAGTAAAGTGTTAGTTCAAATAACAATGTATGTAAACATTATAATATAGAGTCGATAGTTTCATTACTATACTACTGAAATAATGGTACATTAAGAACTATGTTGATAGTGTCAACCTAGTCTTGTAGGTAGAAGACAAAATATAGAAATAAATTGACTAGGTTGATCTAATTTGTTGTATAAGGGCAGTTTTAAATATTAAAAAATATGGAAAAATAATTATAATGAATAAATAAAATGATAGAGAAAGAGATAAAGGAACCTTGGTAGATTGGAAGATGTAGACGAATGTGGGATTGATGTTGAAGTGCTTTGATTTTATCTTGCTAATTCTACCAACTATGTCGACTAGGTCAGTCTAGTTCTATAGTTCCCTATTTAATAAAACCTATGAAGAATACTATACCAACTTGTTCAACCTAGTATGTTTTTTATAATCATTGTAGATGACTGCATTGACATCATTAACCTAGTATGTTTTATTAAAACCTATAAGAGTACTATGTCAGCCTGTTTGACCTAATAGTCTATCTAGAAGTGAAAATGTGTATTATGTCAACCTATGAAATCCATTAACTTCTATCTAATGAATACTTGAATAAATATAATAGAGTCATTTTGATGTGACTGCATGTTAAACATGTGCATAGAAGTTAAAAACTATAATAGTCCTATAGACCTATTATCACAAATATAGAAAAATAAAAAAAAAAATGATAAAAAATAGAAAAATGTGAAATAAAACTTGTAAGGATTAGATTCATTTTTGGTTCACCAAAATTTATGTGATCAAATATGCAACAAGTCTATAAATCAATCCAAACTTAGAGAAGATAGATCCTACTTACACTTCTGATTGGGGATACATTAGATAATTGAGAGCGTGACCAATATGTGCATATGCTAGACCCAATTAGAGGATCTCTTGTCATAAAAATAATACTAAGGATGGTTTTAAAGCCTTCCATCAATCATAATATATCAATAAACCTAGCTAATCCCTATGTTTTCATATTCGTTAAACTAATAAAAAATAAAGTAAAGTTTGATCTAGTGCTCACCAAAGCTTGTGGCACAAATTTGAGGTAATAAAAAATAAAATTAAACATGCATAAGAGAAATATACTCGAATAAATATATAAAAAGTCATATTCCATGAAACATAATTACAAATGCATATCTATCTAATCTTACAAAGGAGGAACAAAGTCAGGATTACTTAACTTTGAAGAGGAACCCATCGAGCCTCAATTTTTCCCTTGGCTAGTGAGCTTCACAAGAAGTTGTTATGGTATGTAATTATGACAAGGATAAATAATATCTAGGCTACACAACCTATCAATGTATCCAAAATACATCTCCAAAAGATAAGATCCATATCTCTAAAGAAAGTATGAAACCTTAAGCTTGTTCCTCAAGTAGAATAATGGATAAGTAGATGTGTAATAGATCTTAATTCTTCTTATCTTCTCTAAATAATGGTGAAAAAATATTTTATATATATTTTTATTTAACTGTAATTCATTCTAAATGTTTTGGCTGATAAGGTCAACCCAGTCAAACTAATACTATTATGGACAAAAATTCACTAGGTCATAGGCTAGGTCAACCAAGAGCCAACCTAGACTCTAAATGAGTTTCACCCATAAGAGTATAGGGTCAACCCAGTCAACCTACTATTATAAATAGTTGAAAGAGGTTTTAGGTTAGGAAAATGGGGATGAAAAGTAAGAAATGACTAGAGGAGTATAAAAGAGAGAAGAAAAATCTTAGGGGAATGGTTTTCAAGAGACAAGTGTGTAGATAACAAGTGGAAAAAGGGACAATAATCCTATGAAGAACTAATGGTCTACCCACCCCTTTCTTGGTTCACCCTTTAATGCATGCACTCAAATATATTTAGACTTGATGGGTTCACGCAAGACAAAGAGTGTCAGTAATTGATAAAAGTTTGAAAAGATTATGTGTATACACTTTACACTAGCTCAACCTAGAGTTTTTTTCCCTCTAATTAGAGTTTTACCATATTCTCTTTCTTAATTTTTTTAGATAGGAATTTTATTATGACTACATCTCTAACTGATCTAGGATAAAATTGGGGGCCCATATCCCTAAGTGATAATCTATCACAAGTACTATTTTACTAATAATGGCCACATTTGGCCCAAAAATACCAATGAATGACCACAATCGACCCAAGAATATCTCAATGGCCACAATTGGCCCAATAATATCAATGATCAACCATAAATGGCCTAATAATACCAATGATTGACCATATCCATCCTAAGAATACTAATGATTAGCCATATTTGGCCTCTGATACCATATTGATATTTGAACTTAGGTGGTGTTTGAAATAACCAAGTCCATTTTACCAACTCACCCACATCTCATCATTATATTATCTTTTTTTATTATTCTCAATGTAATTTTATTAATTTAAATGTAATTATGACTTTGAAATTAATGAAACTAATTAATCTTAAGAAATAACTAACTAGCTTTAAATAATGAATCCAAAGGTCCATATCTTGATTTTGATGTTTATTCAAATAAATTTCAAATCCATTTGATGCTCTTTCAAATAGATGTCAAATTCATTTGATGATATTTCAAATATATGTCAAAATTTATTGACATTATTTTATGAATTTAAATATAAATTAATTAATTATAAAATAATATATTAGATTTAATACTATTAATTCATTCAATTTTCATTTCATTCCATGAATGTTAGCTTCAAAAATTTATCCATGTATATTTACATATAGACTTTTCATATCCATTATATAATCGAGTCAAATAGAGAATTACAAAATGTATATAATATTTATCAACAACAATTAAATTGAATTAGGTAATGAAGTTTTGATGTAAAATTTTCACTATAACATAACCTGAGTAGAATTAGTAGGTGGATATACAAAATTAAAATAACTAAGGTAACTAGACTCATTACATGAATAAGAAAATTTAGTATGTGTAAAATAAGAATCTAAATATTCATTTACAACATGTACTTCCTTAGATACAAATTAATTATCTAAATATTTAGTTTTTATTTCTTTTAAGATAAGTAATATGTCATTAATTTATTTATGATGGTATTTAATAGATTATCTTAAGGGATAAACTATTTTTACTCTTTAATAATCTAATTATTCATAGCCTATTTTTTGATATCCACTATCACCATTATCATTCATATCAATGTCATACATAAGATGATCATTGAAAGCATTGTTAATCATAGCATAATCATTAACATCACCAACAATATATTTTATATTAGGAATATTTTAGTAATTAAAATCACACATTTTAACATCATAAATATAAGGAGCATGACCTTCATTAGTGTTCACCATTTTATTTTTTGAACAATCATGGGTGGAAAGAAAATGAATTTTAACCAAATAAATATTCCCACCATAAAAAATATCACTTATACTAGTAGGTGTATAGATATAATTTTTAATTAGAATAAGATATAAACATAAAAAAACATGTAATAAAATATGTCTATTATATCATAATGAGAAATCAAACACAAGAAACCCTAAATGGAAATTAATCATAAAACTCCAAGGTTAAATATTAAATAAAGAGAGGCTTACCAAAATGTTTTATATGGTAAACATACAAGTTTCCAAAAAAATAAACCAATCAAATAAAATGATAAGAATAAATTCAAATTTGATTTAAATTTTTGAGATTTAATGAAATTATCTTCAAAAACCGATAATTCAAATTAGAAATAGAGAGATGCATACCTAATTTTTGACTTACCTAGGTCCTAATAGAGATTAAATATGATGAAAATTGGAGTGTAAAGTAGTGTAGAAGAGCATCCATAAATAATAAAATGATATAATACATTGAGTAGTTTTATACATATAAAAAATAACTATATTTTAAATTGATTGTCCCAATCATGGTCAGATATACCAAAAATGGTTAACGTATTATAAAAAGTATCTATGTAAATTCCTAGGATATAATTTTTTTTTAAAACACTTTTTTGGAAATATATCTAAAAACATATATTCAGTAATAAAAATGTTGAAAATAGATGCCAAAATATTCTCTCCTTTCATTTAACCAAGATTTGGAATAAATGCCTAGCAATACATCCCAAAAATGAAATTTTTTGAAAAAAATCCCTAATCCCTTGAGTGAGGGTTTATTGACATATCAAGCTAATAATTATAAATAAATGTATTTTTATGCATGAAAATGACCCATCCCAATGAGTGAGAGACACTTACACACTCTCTCCTTATGGAAATAAATGAAACTATATGCTCTTTCACTAAATGTAATCATTCTTTTAGTTAAAGTATCCAACCATAAGCCTTAAACTAATAATAAGTGAAATAAAAGTATAGTAGATGAGATTTACTAGATAAAATTGAATATTATTATTAGACATTAAGTATTTGAATTAATGGAAAAGGGTAAATTTGTATATAAAAATCTTTAAATTCAAATTAGGGCATATTCATGCATAAGTTAGACTTGAAGATATATTAATTTTGATAATCAATGTACATGAAAACATGGTAAAATGGAATAAATGACATAAAAAAACTTGACCACTTTAATGCTATAATATAGAGGTCATGACCAATTTTGACATATTATTAAAATTGTGAAGATGGAAATCCTATGAAATAGAGATCAAAATGAACATAGGAACACTAGGTAGATCCTAAGGTAGACAAATGATAGATTTGAAGGTGTTCATGACAAAATGATGATAAAAAATATTATGAAGGGTCCAATGTGATGGGAAATGTAATAATATATCCTAAAGTAATAAAATGATCCAAATGTATAAAATCATGATAAAATAACTATAAATACATGGATTGTAGAAAAATTAGGTGTTTACAAAACTAGGTAAGAAAGTAATCTATGGGAAAAAAGGTTGTTTTTTTGTGATATGAATGGTTGAGGGATTATAACTATGGTGAATAATAAGAAAAAAAAATTAACAAGTGATCAATAAATATATTAAATTATATATGTGATGAATGTAAATGTGGTCCTCCACATAGAGAGATTACAATAAAAATAAAATGAGCATTTAATGGATTACCTTCAACCTTTCCCTTTAGCTTCTTATATCAATAAGTATTGATATTTAGAATAGTAAAGAATATTTTCTTTAGGGATATTAACTCAAAACATGAAAACCCTATTTTGATGATAACTTGTAAATATATTCATATTTATATTTGACTCATAAATAATATATGGATATATATGTACACATAAGGTGCTCATTATCTATAAATAATATAATTACAGGTACATCTTAGAAAATACAATAGTGTATGTCCTAATATACACTAAAATTCCCCCTTAAAATGTGTTATGTAAAATAAGAAGATGAATGAAACTAAACTAACCCAACTAAGCTTAAAAAATGATTTTGTGTAGAGAATTATGTGTACATCAACAACCACACCCCTTAAGATAAACCTAGAGATAGTGAACAAATGAGACAAAATTTTGATATATTACCTAAAAGGTAGGTCATCTTAGATAAATATATACAATAAGAATAAATAATGTAATGATCCTGAGATTAATTAATTTTAATATGATTCAAATAATGTATATATTTTTATGAAGATCAAATAGTTATAATTTCCTCATGGATGTCATTCCATCCAACCAAAATACATTGGTGTCAAGTTCTTGTAACTACCAAGTCAAGAAGAAAATAGTTATAAATAGAAGGATCTACTTTAAACTTTAGGACTCCAACCATATAAATTGGGAACACTTAAGAATTAAACATTGTATCTAAAATTCTTAAGTTTTTAGTGAAATAATTATACTTATAAAGATACTAAGTATGCACTTCCAAAATTTTCAAGAAGCATTAGCCTAAGAACAATCATCCTCAATATATATCCTATAAATTTGGAATTCTAATGATATAAAATATATGTATAGGTATTAAATATTTATTTTAAATTTTTACAAATATATAAATCATATTATACCACTATGATTAGAAACCCTTTGCTCTAGAGAAGACACATTTTTTATGTGTAGGATGACTAGTTAAACGTAGGTGAGAAGAAGCCTTTTATCTAAAAAGGATTCATTTTTATAGGATGGTTTTTTTTGGTGATACTTATTAATAAATTGGAGATCATGTACCTATCATCTTGGAAAAATGTTTTTTTCTTCTCATATATTAATTAATTTTTTGATAGGTTGGGCCATTAACCCTAAACAATAATAATTTGTCCTCTTCATAGAAAAGTGTTTTTAATAACACACTTTTTTTAAGGTTAATGGGACTAATATATTTTATTTCATCATATAATTTTATAGGGTACATATTAAATGTGGATGTTAGTGTAAATTAGAGCATGCACTATTCTATTTTCTAAGATACACCTATTATATCTTCTAAGATGCATTTGTAATTTAGTTATTTATGAATAATACACATAATTACATAAATGATATAATTAAAATCACATATTATAAAATAAAATATTATATGTTATAATATACCTAACATTCTTCTTTAATATGCATTATGTAAAATGATAATATGAATTAATCTACATTAACCTACATAAGCTTAATGAAATATGTTGTGTATAAAATTATGCATACATAAAAAATACCAAACTTGAATAAAGTGTGGTTAAAGATATAAATAATAGGAAGGGGTAATGTGATAAGTTATTTTATAAATTATTTCATGTGATGAAAAGTCTGAAATGTAAAATAACTATGAGAATACATTTGAATGAAAATAGAATCCCATAACTTTATGAAATATGATATTTTAGAAAGGAAAAAAAATTTAAAAAATGGTTATTATCTATAAAACATCTATGGAGGAAATAATTCATAGAAAAAGTTGTCACCATACAAGATTGGATGGATAAAATATTTTAATGAAGGATAATATGTATGTATGGATTTTGTAACATAATTGAAGTTACATAGGGGTAGATATACCAAGGAATAAGATGAAATGTAGACAATTACTATATGGGTGGTTGAACATCTCATCAGAATAAAGCTAATTATGTAAATATAATAGGGTTATATCCAACCACATTACGTATGTTATTTATAAGGTATAAAAATGAAGGGTAATTTAATTTTCTAATTATATATCTGAAAAAGTAAACATGATGTTGTAATAAGTGGATGTAATAAAAATGAATGTTTTAGTATAGAATGTATTCAATATTTATTCTAAATGAATAATTAGACATCTAAAAGAATCATATATTTAGATCTTTATCAAAAATAAATTTCATGCAAATAAGTATTTCCTAAATTAATATGTAGATTTCATGAAAGAGACATAAAAGAGTATTATGTTTAATTGGTTCAACAATGTAAACCAAAACTTTGGTGCATAGAAAGTATGTAACAGAATGGTGGAAATATAAAAATGATATATTATTTATAATTTTAGATGATATTTATGAATTATATATCACCTTAGTCTTGTACACTTGGAAAACTCAAACTTTGGTTATTCATCTTAGTTCTTAACCTTTCCCACTTCTATAAGTATTACACCTACTCTATCTTCTACCCCTTAGCCTATATCTCAAAGTATGACTAGTATTATTTTGATTATTCATGCCTTTTATCTTTCTTGGAATTATTAAAATGTACTTATCTTCTATCTCTACAAGTTATAAACCTATACCTTCTTTCTTTCTCCCTAGACACTAATGTTTGGGATAGACACTAACATCAACACTAGTGTCTTGACCTGATGTAAGTGTCTAATTCACTAAATTCATTTATTTTTCAAATGGAACATATCTTAATGGTTAGAATATATTATTTAATGTGAGTTACTTATCAAAATGGATTGGTATAAATACAAGATCAACCCTTGTTCATTCCTCACATAGAAAATGACCAATAGAAACCAAGGTAACTTATCAAAAGCAATCTATCAATAATTCAATTTAAAAAATCTTCCATATTTATATACATGTCATAGGTACAACACACATAAAAGTTTGAAGTACAAAAGGAAAATCCAAAGAGCCTGATTTTCCAAGTTACACACTAGTTCAATATTTTACTTACTTTGCACATATTATATGATCACACACAATCCAACATGCAAGGGAAAACTACATCAGTCTAGGGCCCTCTTTGGAGTATTTAATATGTAGGAAGTGTTCACTAATATAGGTGTCTTTTGGGTTAGCTCACCAAGATGTGCTCACTAACCCAATTTTCCCTAAGGTCACTATGAAGATGAAGAATTAGGGTTTTCGAAATTCATAAGTGATAGTTCGTGACCTAAATTTAAATGCACTTGAGTGAACATAAAGTCAAACCTATAAGCATCTAGGTGGTCACATCCTTTTCCATCAAGTATTCCATATAAGACACTTGAACCAAACTCAAACAATGACATCAAACAACCATCTAAGGCTAAAGTTAGTGTCCAAATATCTAGAAGCATATAATCTAGAATCTAGCAGCTATTCTAGAATATCCTTCCATCATGGTTTCTATCTATTCTAGATCCAACATTGTGTTAGCATAAGAACTAGCTAAGAATATTACTTCTTTTTCATTTCATTCATAATTGAGTTGTACTTTTTATATTTATCCTATTCTCATCATAAGAAATTTAGTGTACTTTTAGTCCATAATTTATCACTGAATTATACTAATATAGACCTGATTAACAACCTTGTGCATTATCATTTTTATAATATTAACCCTATCTAGCACCAAATCAGGATTCCTCAATCTATTTAGGGTTAAAAATTTTGTGAACTTGATTTGTATGAATGTAAATTTGTTTGAGTCCTAGGGTTTTAGGGTTTTAGATTATTTTACTTTTTCATTTCCTAATACTATTTTGCATGAAACCTAGTTGTACCCTTAGATTCAGAGGTGTTCCTATTCAATACATTGATCTTCTCCTCCCACCATATAATGTCTCAAACCAATGAGGTATCTCATAAATTGGATCATGATGAGACCAATGTTGAAAATAAATAAAACCAACAAATATAAAATTGAAATTAATTTCATTATTTTGTTAGCATATTTGACAAAACCCTAAAGATATTAATGAGATCCTAAAAATTATATTGGAAATAAAAATTTCAAAAAATATAGATGAAACATCCAACCCCTTGAACACATTACAATATAATACATCTAGTGGGGGCACATGTTATGTGGTTAAACCTTTATTTCCTAGAACTATTATTGTTATATCTATCATAGAATTACAAATTGTTTCAAAACAAATACTAGTTTAAATGCCTATCACTATTCAAAGCATATTTATATCCCCTTTGGTGAATACTAAAATTATTAATCTAAATCCCACTAGGTCTACCATCCAAATGTTTCTTCAAGTTATAAAGACCTTGAAGGACAAGGTTACAAACATTGAAAAAATGCTTTAAGATCCCCTCATGCTAGCAATTCACAATATGTGTTTCATAACCCTATTGTATTTGAGATCTCTTTGCACCCTTTTCCATTTGGTTTTATTGCACCTAATTTTCCACTTTATGATGAAAAAATTAATCCTAGATAATATCTATGGTAATTTTATGTAGCATACCTTGATTATGCCTCTAATGATAAACTTTTTACAAAATTATTTCCAAAAATCCTCAAGGACTATGATTCAATTTGGTTCTATGATTTACCTTTCTTATCCGTGAAATCATTCAAACCTCTTATAGACCAATTTTCAGTACACTTTTCCATTAATATTTTAAAAAATGTTTCCTATGTTTATATTGCCAAAATCAAATAAGAAACCAATGAACCTATCAATGAAATGTACTGAGATATAAGACAATGCTAGCCAAAATGACCAATGCTATGGTAGATAAGGAGTTTCAAGACATTCAAGAAATAATTTCTTGTTATTTTATATGATTCCATTGTTTATAAGAAGTTTAAATATTTTGATGACTTATTAAATTTTGTATGGGACCATGAAATGAAGATTATTTCATCGAATAAACTTAATTATGTAGAAAACAGACCATCTACATCTACATATATTACCAGATTTACAATCAAACCAAGTTGTAACATAAAACCTCTTGAGCCTAAAAACGAAATAACCACCATGGTTAACACATTTTCACAACTACCTAATCAATTTGTCTTATCCAATACACTAATTAGATAGTTTCCCATTTCGCTGAGCCCCTAGCTTTATTAATCCCATAGTTACTATAGTTTCAGCTTATATCTCTCCCTCATCTTATCAAGGTTGATATGATTTGACTTATACCTAATGGATATGATGTGGATTATTATTATGATTGTCATCAGTGACTAGGTCAGTCTATAAGAAGATTCTTTACCTTAAAGCATAAGATCCAAGATATTATCAATGACCAAAATCTTACATTTGAGGATTCTCCAAAGGATTCAATCTCACAACCTAGAGATCACCATAAAAAATTAACATTTAATGATACTTTTTAAAACCATTCTAAGAAGGAACCAAGAGTGCAAATGGAATATAATCAACATCCTCCTCCATCACATTATAGGCACCCACTAGTTGGTATTACTGGTAAATACACATGACATATACCTCTTATGGTTCAAATACATTATATTAATTTTGATGACAGTGAAATTAAATATGATAACTATGATATTCATTATTTATTCATTTTAACATACCTTGATAAACACCCTATACATAGTTTTATGATTAATAATGGTTCAAGAGATAATGTTTGTGCTATGACATTACTTACAAACTTGGGTTATACTAATAATGATTTAAATTTTTCTAATAGATAAGTTAGATCATTTGATGGGACCTCCAAGAAGGTTCTTGATGATATTGACCTACATTTATGGGTAGGTCCTACACATGTGGTTACTAAATTTTTAGTCATACCTTTCATGGACATCTTTGATATGTTGTTAGGAAGACCTTGGATCCATACACTTCAAGAAGTACCTTTTATATTTCATTTGAGTAGTCATAGTTTTTTGAATTCCATATGATCATCTTATTAAATTAAAAAAATTGATACCCAGATAATTAATTACTAAGTCTACTAAGGCTCATTCATTACAAAAGGGTAATCAAAAGGCATTCCCCTTTACCAACTGGCTAGTACTTGAGGCACCATTACATTAAATGCATACAATGTATTCCATAAAATCCTCATCTACTACACTCCATGTTCAAATATCCAGAGCAACTACACATGTTGCTATTAGTTATATTCCAAAAAAAAACATAAATCACTCAATGATGGGTTTTACAAAACCCTACTCCTATTACTCCTACTACTTATTCACAACCACAAAGTCATGTTTTATATATAAAAATTAGCATTGATACTACTATGACAGATATTGTACCTATATGAAAGGGTAATGTGATAAGTTATTTTATAAATTATTTCATGTGATGAAAAGTCTGAAATGTAAAATAACTATGAGAACACATTTTAAGGAAACTAGAATCCCATAACTTTATGAAATGTGATATTTTAGAAAACCAAACAAATTAATAAAATGGTTATTATCTATAACACATCTATGGAGTAAATAATTCATAGATAAAGTTTTCACCATATAGCATTGGATGGATAAAATATTTTAGTAATGAAGGATAGGATGTGCGTATGTATTTTGTAACATAATTAAAGTTACATAGGGGTGCATATACCAAGGAATAAAATGAAATGTAGACAATTACTATGTGGGTGGTTGAACATCTCATCAGAATAAAGCTAATTATGTAAATATAATAGGATTATATCCAACCCCATTGCATATGTTATTTATAAGGTATAAAAGGGAGGGGTAATTTAATTTTCTAATTATATATCTGAAAAAGTAAACATGATGTAATAAGTGGATGCAATAAAAATGAATGTTTTAGTGTAGAATGTATCCAATATTTATTCTAATTGAATAATTAGAGATCTAAAAGAATCATATATTTTAGATATCGATGGAAAATAAATTTCATGAAAATAATTTTTTCATGAGTTAATATGAAGATTTATTTAAAGAGACATAAAAGAATATTATGTTTAATTGGTTCAACAATGTAAACCAAAACTTTGGTGCATAAAAAAATTTTGTAAGAGAATGGTGGAAGTATAAAAATGATATATTATCTATAATTGTAGATGATATTTATGAATTACCTATCACCTTAGTCTTGTACACTTGGAAAACTCAAACTTTGATTATTCATCTTAGTTCTTAACCTTTCCCACTTCTATAAGTATTACATCTACTCTATCTTGTGCCCCTTAGCCTATATCTCTTAGTATGACTAGCCTAATGTTGATGATTCATTCCTTTTATTTTTCTTGGAATTCTTAAAATGTACTTATCTTATATCTCTATAAGTTATAAACCTATACCTACTTTCTTGCTCCCTAGACACTAATGTTCGGGATAGACACTGACATCAACACTAGTGTCTTGACCTGATGTAAGTGTCTAATTCACTAAATTCATTTATTTTTCAAATGGAACATATCTTAATGGTTAGAATATATTATTTAATGTGAGTTACTTATCAAAATGGATTGGTATAAATACAAGATCAACCCTTGTTCATTCCTCACATAGAAAATGACCAATAGAAACCAAGGTAACTTATCAAAAGCAATCTATCAATAATTCAATTTAAAAAATCTTCCATATTTATATACATGTCATAGGTACAACACACATAAAAGTTTGAAGTACAAAAGGAAAATCCAAAGAGCCTGATTTTCCAAGTTACACACTAGTTCAATATTTTACTTACTTTGCACATATTATATGATCACACACAATCCAACATGCAAGGGAAAACTACATCAGTCTAGGGCCCTCTTTGGAGTATTTAATATGTAGGAAGTGTTCACTAATATAGGTGTCTTTTGGGTTAGCTCACCAAGATGTGCTCACTAACCCAATTTTCCCTAAGGTCACTATGAAGATGAAGAATTAGGGTTTTAGAAATTCATAAGTGATAGTTCGTGACCTAAATTTAAATGCACTAGAGTGAACATAAAGTCAAACCTATAAGCATCTAGGTGGTCACATCCTTTTCCATCAAGTATTCCATATAAGACACTTGAACCAAACTCAAACAATGACATCAAACAACCATCTAAGGCTAAAGTTAGTGTCCAAATATCTAGAAGCATATAATCTAGAATCTAGCAGCTATTCTAGAATATCCTTCCATCATGGTTTCTATCTATTCTAGATCCAACATTGTGTTAGCATAAGAATTAGCTAAGAATATTACTTCTTTTTCATTTCATGCATAATTGAGTTGTACTTTTTATATTTATCCTATTCTCATCATAAGAAATTTAGTGTACTTTTAGTCCATAGTTTATCACCGAATTATACTAATATAGACCTGATTAACAACCTTGTGCATTATCATTTTTATAATATTAACCCTATCTAGCACCAAATCAGGATTCCTCAATCTATTTAGGGTTAAAAATTTGGTGAACTTGATTTGTATGAATGTAAATTTGTTTGAGTCCTAGGGTTTTAGGGTTTTAGATTATTTTACTTTTTCATTTCCTAATACTATTTTGCATGAAACCTAGTTGTACCCTTAGATTCAGAGGTGTTCCTATTCAATACATTGATCTTCTCCTCCCACCATATAATGTCTCAAACCAATGAGGTATCTCATAAATTGGATCATGATGAGACCATTGTTTAAAATAAATAAAACCAACAAATATAAAATTGAAATTAATTTCATTATTTTGTTAGCATATTTGACAAAACCCTAAAGATATTAATGAGATCCTAAAAATTATATTGGAAATAAAAATTTCAAAAAATATAGATGAAACATCCAACCCCTTGAACACATTACAATATAATACATCTAGTGGGGGCACATGTTATGTGGTTAAACCTTTATTTCCTAGAACTATTATTGTTATATCTATCATAGAATTACAAATTGTTTCAAAACAAATACTAGTTTAAATGCCTATCACTATTCAAAGCATATTTATATCCCCTTTGGTGAACACTAAAATTATTAATCTAAATCCCACTAGGTCTACCATCCAAATGTTTCTTCAAGTTATAAAGACCTTGAAGGACAAGGTTACAAACATTGAAAAAATGCTTTAAGATCTCCTCATGCTAGCAATTCACAATATGTGTTTCATAACCCTATTGTATTTGAGATCTCTTTGCACCCTTTTCCATTTGGTTTTATTGCACCTAATTTTCCACTTTATGATGAAAAAATTAATCCTAGATAATATCTATGGTAATTTTATGTAGCATACCTTGATTATGCCTCTAATGATAAACTTTTTACAAAATTATTTCCAAAAATCCTCAAGGACTATGATTCAATTTGGTTCTATGATTTACCTTTCTTATCCGTGAAATCATTCAAACCTCTTATAGACCAATTTTTAGTACACTTTTCCATTAATATTTTTAAAAATGTTTCCTATGTTTATATTGCCAAAATCAAATAAGAAACCAATGAACCTATCAATGAAATGTACTGAGATATAAGACAATGCTAGCCAAAATGACCAATCCTATGGTAGATAAGGAGTTTCAAGACATTCAAGAAATAATTTCTTGTTATTTTATATGATTCCATTGTTTATAAGAAGTTTAAATATTTTGATGACTTATTAAATTTTGTATGGGACCATGAAATGAAGATTATTTCATCGAATAAACTTCATTATGTAGAAAACAGACCATCTACATCTACATATATTACCAGATTTACAATCAAACCAATTTGTAACATAAAACCTTATTGAGCCTAAAAACGAAATAACCACCATGGTTAACACATTTTCACAACTACCTAATCAATTTGTCTTATCCAATACACTAATTAGATAGTTTCCCATTTCGCTGAGCCCCTAGCTTTATTAATCCCATAGTTACTATAGTTTCAGCTTATATCTCTCCCTCATCTTAACAAGGTTGATATGAATTGACTTATACCTAATGGATATGATGTGGATTATTATTATGATTGTCATCAGTGACTAGGTCAGTCTATAAGAAGATTCTTTACCTTAAAGCATAAGATCCAAGATATTATCGATGACCAAAATCTTACATTTGAGGATTCTCCAAAGGATTCAATCTCACAACCTAGAGATCACCATAAAAAATTAACATTTAATGATACTTTTTAAAACCATTCTAAGAAGGAACCAACAGTGAAAATGGAATATAATCAACATCCTCCTCCATCACATTATAGGCACCCACTAGTTGGTATTACTGGTAAATACACATGACATATACCTCTTATGGTTCAAATACATTATATTAATTTTGATGACAGTGAAATTAAATATGATAACTATGATATTCATTCTTTATTCATTTTAACATACCTTGATAAACACCCTATACATAGTTTTATGATCAATAATGGTTCAAGAGATAATGTTTGTGCTATGACATTACTTACAAACTTGGGTTATACTAATAATGATTTAAATTTTTCTAATAGATAAGTTAGATCATTTGATGGGACCTCCAAGAAGGTTCTTGATGATATTGACCTACATTTATGGGTAGGTCCTACACATGTGGTTACTAAATTTTTAGTCATACCTTTCATGGACATCTTTGATATGTTGTTAGGAAGACCTTGGATCCATACACTTCAAGAAGTACCTTTTATATTTCATTTGAGTAGTCATAGTTTTTTGAATTCCATATGATCATCTTATTAAATTAAAAAAATTGATACCTAGATAATTAATTACTAAGTCTACTAAGGCTCATTCATTACAAAAGGGTAATCAAAAGGCATTCCCCTTTACCAACTGGCTAGTACTTGAGGCACCATTACATTAACTGCATACAATGTATTCCATAAAATCCTCATCTACTACACTCCATGTTCAAATATCCAGAGCACCTACACATGTTCCTATTAATTATATTCCAAAAAAAACATAAATCACTCAATGATGGGTTTTACAAAACCCTACTCCTATTACTCCTACTACTTATTCACAACCACAAAGTCATGTTTTATATATAAAAATTAGCATTGATACTATTATGACAGATATTGTACCTATATGAAAGGGTAATGTGATAAGTTATTTTATAAATTATTTCATGTGATGAAAAGTCTGAAATGTAAAATAACTACGAGAACACATTTTAAGGAAACTAGAATCCCATAACTTTATGAAATGTGATATTTTAGAAAACCAAACAAATTAATAAAATGGTTATTATCTATAACACATCTATGGAGTAAATAATTCATAGATAAAGTTTTCACCATATAGCATTGGATGGATAAAATATTTTAGTAATGAAGGATAGGATGTGTGTATGGATTTTGTAACATAATTAAAGTTACATAGGGGTGCATATACCAAGGAATAAAATGAAATGTAGACAATTACTATGTGGGTGGTTGAACATCTCATCAGAATAAAGCTAATTATGTAAATATAATAGGATTATATCCAACCCCATTGCATATGTTATTTATAAGGTATAAAAGGGAGGGGTAATTTAATTTTCTAATTATATATCTGAAAAAGTAAACATGATGTAATAAGTGGATGCAATAAAAATGAATGTTTTAGTGTAGAATGTATCCAATATTTGTTCTAATTGAATAATTAGATATCTAAAAGAATCATATATTTTAGATATTGATGGAAAATAAATTTCATGAAAATAATTTTTTCATGAGTTAATATGAAGATTTATTTAAAGAGACATAAAAGAATATTATGTTTAATTGGTTCAACAATGTAAACCAAAACTTTGGTGCATAAAAAAAATTTGTAAGAGAATGGTGGAAGTATAAAAATGATATATTATCTATAATTGTAGATGATATTTATGAATTACCTATCACCTTAGTCTTGTACACTTGGAAAACTCAAACTTTGATTATTCATCTTAGTTCTTAACCTTTCCCACTTCTATAAGTATTACATCTACTCTATCTTGTGCCCCTTAGCCTATATCTCTTAGTATGACTAGCCTTATGTTGATGATTCATTCCTTTTATTTTTCTTGGAATTCTTAAAATGTACTTATCTTATATCTCTATAAGTTATAAACCTATACCTACTTTCTTGCTCCCTAGACACTAATGTTCGGGATAGACACTGACATCAACACTAGTGTCTTGACCTGATGTAAGTGTCTAATTCACTAAATTCATTTATTTTTCAAATAGAACATATCTTAATGGTTAGAATATATTATTTAATGTGAGTTACTTATCCAAATGGATTGGTATAAATACAAGATCAACCCTTGTTCATTCCTCACATAGAAAATGACTAATAGAAACCAAGGTAACTTATCAAAAACAATCTATCAATAATTCAATTTAAAAAATCTTCCATATTTATATACATGTCATAGGTACAACACACATAAAAGTTTGAAGTACAAAAGGAAAATCCAAAGAGCCTGATTTTCCAAGTTACACACTAGTTCAATATTTTACTTACTTTGCACATATTATATGATCACACACAATCCAACATGCAAGGGAAAACTACATCAATCTAGGGCCCTCTTTGGAGTATTTAATATGTAGGAAGTGTTCACTAATATAGGTGTCTTTTGGGTTAGCTCACCAAGATGTGCTCACTAACCCAATTTTCCCTAAGGTCACTATGAAGATGAAGAATTAGGGTTTTAGAAATTCATAAGTGATAGTTCGTGACCTAAATTTAAATGCACTAGAGTGAACATAAAGTCAAACCTATAAGCATCTAGGTGGTCACATCCTTTTCCATCAAGTATTCCATATAAGACACTTGAACCAAACTCAAACAATGACATCAAACAACCATCTAAGGCTAAAGTTAGTGTCCAAATATCTAGAAGCATATAATCTAGAATCTAGCAGCTATTCTAGAATATCCTTCCATCATGGTTTCTATCTATTCTAGATCCAACATTGTGTTAGCATAAGAACTAGCTAAGAATATTACTTCTTTTTCATTTCATGCATAATTGAGTTGTACTTTTTATATTTATCCTATTCTCATTATAAGAAATTTAGTGTACTTTTAGTCCATAGTTTATCACCGAATTATACTACTATAGACCTGATTAACAACCTTGTGCATTATCATTTTTATAATATTAACCCTATCTAGCACCAAATCAGGATTCCTCAATCTATTTAGGGTTAAAAATTTGGTGAACTTGATTTGTATGAATGTAAATTTTTTTGAGTCCTAGGGTTTTAGGGTTTTAGATTATTTTACTTTTTCATTTCCTAATACTATTTTGCATGAAACCTAGTTGTACCCTTAGATTCAGAGGTGTTCCTATTCAATACATTGATCTTCTCCTCCCACCATATAATGTCTCAAACCAATGAGGTATCTCATAATTTGGATCATGATGAGACCAATGTTGAAAATAAATAAAATAAGCAAATATACAAGTGAAATTAATTGTATTATTTTGCTAGCATATTTGAAAAAACCCTAACAATCGTAATGAGATCCTAAAAACTATATTGGAAATAAAAATTTCAAAAAATATAGATAAAACATCCAACCCCTTGAACACATTACAATATAATAAATCTAGTGGGAGCACATGCTATGTGTTTAAACCTTTATTTCCTAAAACTATTATTGCTACATCTATCATATAATTACCAATTGTTTCAACACAAATACTATTTTAAATGCCTATTACTACTCAAACCATATTTATATCCCCTTTGGTGAATAGTAAAATTATTAATCTAAATCCCACTAGGTCTACCATATAAATGTTCCTTAAATTTGTAAATACCTTCAAGGATAAGGTTACAAACATTGAAAAAATTCTCTAAGAACCCCTCATGCTAACAATTCACAATATGTGTTTCATAACCCTATTATACTTGAGATCTCTTTGCACCATTTTCCATTTGGTTTTATTGCCCTTTTTTCCACTTTATGATAAAAAAGGTTATCTTGGATAACATCTATGTTAATTTTATGTAGCATACCTTGATTATGCCTCCAATGATAAACTTTTGACAAAATTATTTCCAAAAATCTTCAAGGACTATGATTCAATGTGGTTCTATGATTTACCTCTCTTATCCGTGAAAGCATTCAAACCTCTTATAGACCAATTTTTTGCACACTTTTCCATTAATATTTTTAAATGTTTTTCCTATGCTTAAATTACCAAAATCAAATAAGGAACCAATGAACCTATTAATGAATATGTATTGAGATATAAGACAGTGCTAGCCAAAATGACCAATCCTATGGTAGATAAGGAGTTTCAAGACATTCAAGAAACATTTTCTTGTTATTTTATATGATTCCATTGTTATTAATAAGTTTAAATATTTTGATGAATTATTAAATTTTGTATGGGACCATGAAATGAATATTTTTTCATTTAATAATCTTAATTATGTAGAAAACACACCATCTACATCTACATATAGTACCAGATTTACAATCAAACCAAGTTGTAACATAAAACCTCTTGAGCCTAAAAAGGAAATAACCACCATGGTTAACACATTTTCACAACTACCTAATCAATTTGTCTTATCCAATACACTAAGTAGATAGTTTCCCATTTACCTGATCCCCTAAATTCATTAATCCCATAGTTACTAGAGTGCTAGCTTATATTTCTCCCTCATCTTATCAAGGTTGATATGATTTTACCTATACCCAATCGATATGATGTGAATTATTATTATGATTGTCATTAGGGACTAGGTTAGTCTATAAGAATATTATTTACCTTAAAACATAAGATCTAAGATATTATCAATGACCTAAATCTTACATTTGAGGATTATCCAAAGGATTCAATCTCACAACCTAGTGATCACCATAAAAAATAATATTTAATGATACTTTTTAAAACCATTCTAATAAGGAACCAAAAGTACAAATGGAATATAATCAATATCCTCCTCCATCACATTATAAGCACCCAGTAGTTGGTATTACTAGTACATACACATGACATATACATCTTATGGTTCAAATACATTATATTAATTTTGATGACAGTGAAATTAAAGATGATAACTATGATATTAATTCTTTATTCATTTTAACATACCTTGATAAACACCCTATACATAGTTTTATGATTGATAATGATTCAAGAGATAATGTTTGTGCCATGACATTACTTACAAACTTGGGTTATACTAATAATGATTTAAATCCTTCTAATATATAAGTTAGAGCATTTGATAGGACCTCTAAGAAGGTTATTAATGATATTTACCTACATTTATGGGTAGGTCCTGCACATGTGGTTACTAAATTTTTAGTCATACCTTTCATGGACATCTTTGATATGTTATTGGGAAGACCTTAGATTCATACACTTCAAGAAGTACCCTTTATAGTGCATTTGAGTAGTCATAGTTTTTTGAATTCCATATGATCATCTTATTAAATAAAAAAAATTGATACCCAGATAATTAATTACTAAGTCTACTAAGGATCATTCATTACAAGAGGGTAATCAAAAGGCATTTCCCTTTACCAAATGGCTAGAACTTGAGACACCATTACATTAAATACATATAATGTATTCCATAAAATCCTCATCTACTACACTCCATGCTCAAATATCCAGAGCACCTACACATGTTCCTATTAATTCTATTCCAAAAAAACCATAAATCACTCAATGATGGGTTTTACAAAACCCTACTCCTATTACTCCTACTACTTATTAACAACCACAAAGTCATATTTTACATATAAAAAGTATCATTGATACTAATATGACAGATATTGAACCTATATGTGTTCCTAGATAGTGTCACAAAATTATAACACTGGGTTCATAGTTGTGAGATATCTATGACCATCCACTAGATGGCATAATAGGATGATATTTCATTTTCAAATATTTTTAAATACAAAAAAAAACATTAAAATTTTCAAAATATTTTTGACACTCACATGTTAATGGATGTCACACTTAGTTTCTTATACATACACATATACATACATGTGTGTGTGTGTGTGTGTGTGTGTGTGTGTGTGTGTGTGTGTGTGTGTGTGTGTGTGTGTGTGTGTGTGTGTGTGTGTGTGTGTGTGTGTGTGTGTGTTTATGTGTGTGCTTGTGTGTGTGTGTGTGTGCACGCACGTGTGTGTGTGTGTGTTTGTCACACTTTTATTAGAGTTTGATACAAGCATACATAGATACATGATATATTCCTATTTTATATATTTGGCCTTCCCTCTACTCATGCCATGTAGACATTGGGGAGATATACTTCATTGATGTAGATACACACATGTTATATGGTTCGATGTTCACATTTAATTACCATGTTTGATATTATATATGTACTTACACATGAATTTATCCATGATTATATTTTTTTCCTAACATATTTGATCCATGGGATACTATGACATGTTTTATGTTAGTTTCTTGTGTTTTACTCTATGCACTTCCTTAAGTGTCTTACCTTTATATTATATTCCTTATTTTAGCATTTGAATATTCTCCTTTGATTATGGCCCTAGTGCCTATGTATGATTTCATTAACATTTAAATATTTCATTGTGTTTAACCATAAAATTAGATATAAGTTTTAGATTTAGCCTTAGATGTTGATTAAAGGGGTATATAGAAATAAAATAGCACAAGGGTGATACTTCGATCTATAACATACCAATTAGATGTTAAACTTAGATATATACATACATTAAATTAATTATGATGAGATAGTATAAACATGGAAATTTAAACTATGATTGATATATAAATGAAAAAAAAGTGAAGTACTTAGCTTGTTTTGATGTTAATTCAGTTATAGATTTAGAACAGGCTAAAATTAGGTAGGATGTAGATTCTAGAACATTCATAAGATTTTGGGTCTAATGCCTCTGAATCTCTAGAGAGTAACATCATCCTATGATGGTTATGTCAATGTTATTATCTAGGTTAAACACTATTTTCCTATATGGAATATCAACTGAAATAAGATGTAACCATCTAGATGCTTTTAGGTTATGCTTCACCTTCACTCTCATTCAGATCTAGGTCATGGATAGTCACTTCTTTTAAAATGGCAAAAACCTAGATTTTAATCTTCATTGTGACCTTGGGGGAAAGTAGGTTAGTGGTAACATGGTATTGAGTTGAAACCAATTACCCCACTATCAAAGGATGATACCTATATAGTGAATAATATGAAGAGGGTTGTTTCTATCGCTAATTCGCTTTCTACATTCAAAAGATGAATAAAGAAACTAAAGAAATGGACAAGGCTAGAAGTACCTAGATAAAGATTTGCACACCGTTTGTGGGCACCCCTCTTTGGTTGTGGAGGAATGACACCTGCAAGAAAAAAGAAACTTGGACAAAAAAATGTTAGATGGATAGGCAGTGGGTTGCCAAGCGAGAGCTTGTTCCCGGAAGTGTGAAAACTTCCTCAAGGGAGGTCAACCCACTAATAACAGACAGATAAAAGACTAAGGAAATACAAAATGCCAGAATATAGGAGTGATAAACGAACTAGAAATGAAAGAAAAGATCAATGGTTACCTGAAAAGAGTTATCGGGCTAATGACAGTCGCCGAGGTCAGTAATGTTGCCGTCGTTGGTTTCCTGGTCTGTCGACTTCGGTTATCCTACCGACGTCGGTCGGGGAAGTAACCGGCATCGGTTGGGGCAGTGGCCTGTAGTCGGGTCTGGTCGAGTTTCTGGTCTGTGGATGGGTCTGGTACGTGAACAGGGTCGAGGCAGAGCTCAGGGATGAATTTGAATGGACTGGGGAATGGTCTGGTTCTGATTAGGTGCCCTGTACAGGGTCTTTGTTGGCAGGATGGATGAGGGGGTTGTTTGGGATTGTACTGAAGGGATGACAGGTGAAAGGGAGATGGACAGAGGATAGGGCCTGAGAAGGCTTTTTAGCCTTTCAGGGAGTAGGACGGAGGGAGTGGAAGATAGTAGATGCCAAACAACTGAACACTAAAGAAAAGAAATGAAATGAAATAATAGACTGTGCTTACCTTTTTAGCTTGCTGAATGAAGAGTGGGAGAGCTGTTGTTGAGACCATAGAAGACTAAATCTCTACTCAAGAATCCCTACACTTGTTGCTGCTGTTGTACGAGGTCTAGAGGGAGAAGAAACGAATGCCAAAATGCCAAGAGAATTCTGTTTGCGAGCTCAAGGGGCCGGGGACTGGAATGGATGCAGAAAGGAGTCTTGAAGGCTGTTGACGCTGGCAGGATTTCTGACGTCGGCCAAAGGATCACCGACGTCGGCAGTGGCAGAATGGGGACAGAGACTAAAAATAGCCTCTGCCCGTTCTTGCACGCCACCGGGTGAGGGATTATGGGAAGAACGGTCATGAGGATGCTTAAATGGGCGCAGGAGGAAGATAATGAGAAGATTTGGCATAATAAAGGCTAAGAGGAAGGTGGAGGGATCCAAGGGAGGATCCAAGGTGGCAAGGGTGAGGTGGAAAGGGGGCCACTTAATTGAAATATTTAAGTTATTTTAATCAAATGAGTGGAGGGGACTAAGGCCAAGGGTTAGGATATGGATTTGAGGCGAACAAGGGGGGAGAGCCAAGGTGCAGACACATTTGCGGTGTCTACATTTACCCCTTTTTGTCTTGTTGGTTGTTCTTGACGAACTGCAAGACAAAAATAGGAGTTGGTTGCCTCAAAAAAAGGATGAGGTGTTCCCCCCTCAAAGCGATAGTCGAGAGAAGGGAACTGGAGATCGAGTGTCGATTTGATAGAGAGATGGATAGAAGAGTGTGAGAAAAAATGCTGCAATAGTCGTGATTGCGCGTATGCCACTTCACAGGATGATTGGGTCAAATTATCACATGTCGAGGGTCAAGGAGTGCCAAAATTGAAGGAACTGGGCCCCAACATTTACTCAATCTAAGCTGAAGCTCCAAATGGTCATCGTGTTCCAGGTATCCCAGGCTCAGGAAGTGCTCCCAAAAACATGAAAATGCCACAAGTAGTAGGGATCAACTAGCTTGCAATCCTATACTTGTGAAGGGTCAAAAATAGTCTGCAGACAATTCTGCTAACCAGCCGTGAGGTAGCACACATGCAAAAACAACCAAGGCAACATTGGCTTGGAAGTAGTCGAAGGTCGAAGGAGATACGCATGATCTCCAATGGTCATTGGTCAAGGGGATGGATGGACGAAAGGATGTGGCTGAGCTAACCTCAGAAAATGTCATGTGATCTGAGTGCTGCCTACATAGCCCTTGTGTGAAGGGCCTCAGGCCAATGTAGTTCTCCCTAAAAGGGAGGAATGGTCAAAGAAAATGATTGGTCTTGGTTAAAGTCACAGAAGAGAAGGTTTGTCCATCAAAGAGATGAACAAATGGGGGTGGTCGAGCTAACCTCAGAGGATGTGTGATCTGAGTGTTGCCTACGTAGCCCTGGTCATAGGGCCTCAGACCAATGTAGTTTGGACTTGTTGAGAAGATTGGTCGATGATTGGATGTGGTCAAGTGTCGAAATGATGGGGGTAAGATGAGGATAAGATGATGCATTCTATAGAATTGGTCGAGAGTCTTTCATCCCTAGCAAGTTTCCATAGTCGTGATGGATGTATGCTAAAAATGAATGGAGGTCTATTTATGCTTCAACAAGTATTGGTTTATGCTTAACATAAATTGGGTCTGGTCGATAGTTTCCATGTGTATTGGTGTCCATAAAAACTATGTGAAATGGACGAGGATGATGTCTGATGCCATGAGGATGAGAAATAGCTTGGTTCGAGTCGACAATTGATGTGGTTAAATGTGACCAAAGTGTAGAGAAAAAGTGAAAGGCGAATCGCTCTTTCATTGACAAGGACCAGAAAGGGAGCATAGATAGGGGTTATTAGAACAAAGGCCCCGTTCATGCATTACGTCGTTGACCAGTGTTGTGTTAGAGCGGTAATCGAATCACTTTGACATTAAAGTGAGCTCGAAGTCCCTTGAGCAGGTAATAGGAGGAGGATAGGGTAACCCAGTTTAAGAGCAGGAATAACCTTGCCCCTTTTTATAGGAGACCTTGAGACAACTACAAGTCAAGTCCATGACTTTTTTTTTTTTTTTTTTTTTTTTTTTTTTTTTTTGTTTTTTTGTTTTTTTTTTTGTTTTTTTGTTTTTTTGTTTTTTTTTTGGTGCAGACTGATCGATGTGGGAAGTCTACATATAGATGTCATTTGATTTAGGGTCATGCTTCGAAGCTGATCAATGCGGGAAGCTTCTAAGAAAGGTTGCTGTTTGTAGCAAGATTTAGTCATAGCCATCCTTCGAGGGAGTGGTCTATATTTTTGCTTTATATAATGTTTGAATAGCTGTCCTTCGAGGGATCAGTCTATTAGCTATAGCAATGATAGTATAACTGTCCTTCGAGGGAGCAGTCTGTCTTTTTGATTTGATTTTGTGACCTTGGATTATGTTTTGACATCTTGATTTTTTATTTTTTTTTATTTTTTTTGAGTCATGGACAAGACTGTAGAAGTTCAAGGACTCCCTTTTATTAGGAAAAAGCATCCATACATCATAAAAGGGTTGTAAAGGACTTGTTAAAGGGGAATCGGGTTGAAAGGAATGAGGATTAAGAGGACGAGGATTGCTCAAGGGACGAGCTCAAGTTACGTGTCAAGTAGACGAGTACTCGACTTACAGAAGAATGGTCGAAGATGCAACGCATTAAGAGGCTCAGGTTCTGGCCGTCTGTCGAGGGAGGACAAACGATAAGTCCCTGACCCATACTTGTGCATGATGATAAAAGGTCCAAGCCAATTGGGGGTGAATTTGCCTCGTTTACTTTGCTCCATATTGGTCACGTGCTGATTCTCTTTGAGGACGAGGTCTCCGATGTTGAAATCTCGTTCTCATAGATTTTTGTCGTAGGCTCGCTTTATGCGACTTTGGTAGACATGGAGATGATTGAGGGCAGCAAGACGGCGCTCATCAAGTAACTCAAGTTGAGCTAAGCGATCTTGACGAAAGTCATCATTGGAAAGAATGTCATGCAGGGAGATGCAGAGAGACGAGATCTATACTTTGAGAGGTAAGACAGCCTCTATTCCATACACGAGGGAGAAAGGAGTAACACCCGTAGAGGTTCGGATGCTAGTGGGGTAGGCCCACAAAGCGAAGGGAATATGAATGTGCCAATCCCTACCTGTGTCATTGACCACCTTCATGAGAATTTTAGTCAAAATTTTGTTAGACGCCTCAGCCTGCCCATTTGCTTGTGGCTAGTAAGGCGAAGAAAAGCTGAGTTTGATGCCAAATGAGTCGCATAGTTTTTGGACAGTCTTGTTTTTGAAGGATTTGCCATTGTCGGTGATGATTTTGTGAGGGACATCGAAATGACAGATGATGTGGCTGCTGATGAAGTCGACAATTTTGTCGGCTTTTGTGGAGACAAGAGGAATGGCTTCCACCCACTTGGTGAAATACTCAGTGGCAGTGATGATGGACTGATGACGAAGAGACGAGTGAGGGTTAATCTCATCGATGAGATCTAAGCCCCACTGAGAGAAAGGCCATAAATCCTGAGCGACTTGTAAGGCATGGCTGGGGAGATGAAGCAGGTTAGAGTGCTGCTGACACTTGATGCAACGCCGAACATAGTCGCTACAGTCTTGATGAAGGGTGGGCCAATAATAACCCAGGCGAAGGATGCGCTTGGCAACCGAGTTCCCACTAAAGTGTCCACCACAAATCCCATCGTGGACTTGTTTTATGGCTTGAGGAGCTTCAGTGGAGGTGAGACAGCGAAGAAGGAGGCCGTCAAAGCCTTGCTTATAGAGAAGACCCCCTAGCATGGTATAGCGAGCTATGCGCTTGATGAAAGCTCACCGTGCATTGCTAGAGAGGTTGGGAGGAGTGACAGAAAGAGACAAGTACTCCACAAGTTGCTTATACCAGTCATCTCATGGGCTAGAATTGATAGTGTTGATATGGTCGATGTGAGGGGAGATGTATGAAGGCAAGGGTACATGATGCACCGTGACAAAAAGTCGAGATGACAATGATGAAGATGGGATATGCGAAGCAAGAGAAGCCATGGTGTCAGCAAACTTGTTTGTAGAGCGTGGAACAGTCTGCAAGAGATAATGGTTGAAAGATGCCAAAAGAAGGTCAGCACAATTTTTATACCTCTGCAAAACTTCATTTTTACAGAGATATGAACCGTTAACTTGATTAACGATGAGCTGCGAGTCACCGAAGATGTTGATAGACTTGATGTGGAGGGAAAGGGCAGTCTGAAGTCCCAAAATTAAGGCCTCGTATTTGGCCATATTATTGGTATAATCAAAGTCAAGCTTGAAAGATAGAGGCATGGGCTCCCCTTCGAGTGGGATGAGGATGACCCCTACACCCCCACCGAGTTGACATTTAGAGCTGTCAAAGAACATGGTCATTTGGTAGACGGTGTCATCAGTGGAAAGTGTAGCGATAGATTCGTCAGGGAACTCATAGTGTGAAGGTTGATTGTCAAGAAGAGGGGCATCTGCTAGTTGGTCAGTGATAGTTTTCCCCTTGATAGATTTCTGCTGGATGAATACGAGGTCAAACTCAGCGAGCAGCATGAGCCACCGAGCCATACGTTGATTCTGATATGGCTTGGAGTGCATAAACTTGAGAGGGTCGGTGTGAGTGATGACAAAGGTTTTGTGGTTGAGAAGATAGTGGCAGAGCTTGGTAGCGGAAAAGACTAATGCCAAACAGAGTTTCTCGATATGAGTATACCGAGTTTCATAGTCGACTAGTGTTCGGCTGATATAGTAAACCGCTTGCTCACGATGATGCTCGTCTCGGTGCGCGATCATGGCACCTAACGAATGGTTGGTGGCAGAGATATCAAGGTAGAAGGGTTGGTCGTCTTTAGGTGGAACAAGGACTGGTGGAGAGACCGGATAGCTTTTGAGGGCTTTAAAAGCCTCTTGACAGTCCTCATCCCATTTAAAGGAGACGTCCTTCTTAAGTAGATGATGAAAAGGTTAGCAGCGGTCTGAAAGCTGTGAGATGAAATGACAGATGGACTGGAGCTTCCCTTGTAGACTGCGAAGCTGCTTGAGATTGGTTAGGGGTGGCATTTCGAGGATAGCATGAATCTTGGCGGGATCTATCTCGATACCATAGAAGGAAACGATGAAGCTGAGAAGCTTGCCTGAGAGGACCCCAAAGACACATTTCTTGGGGTTAAGGCGAACATTGTATTGAAGAAGGCAAGAGAAGATGATTTTGAGAATGGTCAAGTGGTCGCGGTGAAGCTTGGACTTGCCGAGAAGGTCGTCCACATAGTTCTTCATGATTTTGTGGAGGAAATCGTGGAAAATGTAGGTCATGGCACACTGATATATGGCACTAGTGTTTTTCAAGCTAAAAGGCATGACTCGATAGCAGAAAGTCCCCCATGGGGTGATAAAGTTAGTCTTGTGCTGATCTTTTGGTGCAATCAGGATTTGATTGTATCCTAAAAAACCGTCCATGAGAGATAGCATCTCATGGCCAGCCGTGAGATCAACAAGCTGGTCAATGTTAGGAAGAGGAAAGTTGTCTTTGGGATAGGCTAGGTTAAGGGCGCAATAGTCCGTGCAGATCTGAATTCCCCCAGTTGCTTTAGTAACTGGGACGATGTTAGAGACCCACTACGGATAATCAATGGGTTGGATGAAGGAGACAGAAAGAAGGCACTGAAGCTCCTCTTTGACAAGGAGCGCAATGCGAGGATGCATCTTTCGAAGCTTTTGCCTAACAGGCTTAGCCTCTAGTTTGGTGACAATGTTATGGGTAGCGATGGTGGGGTCGATGCCAGGCATGTCGCTGTAAGTCCAGGCAAAGACCTTGCTATGGTCGAAAAGAAACTGGGTATAGTCAAGCTGCTCCTGAGTGTCTAAAGATTGGCCAATCTTTAAGACGTGAGGAACATCGGAAGAAGGGAGGTTGATGTCAATGGTTGATTCATTTAACATAACCTGGGTCTCGAAAGGGAGGGAACGCTGGATGAAAGAGTCATCGGCACCCATGTAGGAAAGGATGGCATCATCGTCAACGCAGTGGACAGTGTGAATGGTTGCCGACTCATCCTCTATCATATTAGGAAAGATGAGAGGGAGAGATCTGGACACCCCATTGAGCTGATAGGTCAGGGGTTCCAGGCGGATGGTGTTTATGGAAAAAAAAACTAGGAGGGATGGAAACCACTGACTCCGTAGGTGATGAAGGAGAGATGGGTGAGTTTGGAGGAGATTGGTCAATTGTTTGCTCGGGACAAAGGTCGAAAGGAGCCTGAGTGGCATCATGATATCCTAGGCCATACTATTTCTTGGCATCGTCATCATTGAGCAGCTCGATGGGCTGATGGGAGCCCTGCTCATAACGTCCAAAACTAAAACCCTTCCATGCACACCTGTAAAGGTAAGTGTGTGCAAAGGCAGGGTTGCCAAGAAATGAGAAATCTGATGTGAAAGGTTGGGGTGAAGAGAGGGAATTGTTGTTGGTAGGAGCTTGATTGAGCCCCCCATAGACAAAGTTGGTTTGGAGGTGAGGAGAACCATAAGGCACGACCATCCCGATCTGATGGTCGTAATTGGGACTGAGATGAAGGCGTCCATACTCTTGCGGAGTTTGGAACATGTCTAGGGTCAACAAGGGATATTCCCCAAGTGATAGTCGTTGGAAGATGTCTTCCATGGGGTCTTTGGTCGGCGCTTGAAGAGGAGGGGTGAGGGCGACCGCCGATTGCGAACTGGTCAAAGCTTCCACAGATGGAGGCGGTGCCGGAGTTGATGGCTTGATGGGAATGAGGAAATCATTGGGATGATAGGTTGTGTTGCAAGTCTTGAAGGGTGAAGGGTCAGCGGGAATGGTGTGGACTTGCCCGTCATGCTCAAACTTCACACAACGGTGCAGGGTGGAGGGGACACAGGCCATGGCACGGATCTAAGGTCATCCCAGTAGAATGTTGTATTGAAACTCTCCTTCGATGATATAGAAGAGCTCTGGGACTGTGCGTGGACCAATGCGAATGTGAAGGATGACTGTGCCAATGGTCATGGTGGTGGTGTCATTGAAAGAGCGTAAGATCGCGTCAGTTTTGGAGACGCAATTCTTGGGAAGAGCCAACTGATCAAAGGCATGGGTAGAAATTATGTTGATACTAGCGCCGCCGTCGATCATAACGCATTTAATGTGTGTTCGATCAACATAGGTAGTGATGAAGAGGGCAACATCCTGATCTTCTGCGTTAGATGTGGGAATCTCAGAATCACTGAATGTGATGGAGGCGACAGGAGATAAAGAATGGACGAGGGCAGTGAGTGGTTGGGGATCCTCAGGTTGGACCTCTGCTGCCTGCAAGGCTTGGATGAGGGCTTGACGGTGCTGAGGTGAGGTTTGGATAAGGTCACAAAGAGACATCTTTACAGGCATCTGGTGAAGCTGCTTCAGCATGGAGTCATGAATTGGCCCAGAAGAAGAAGATGAAGAAGGCTGGGACGTGCCAAGGATAGAAATTTTAGGCTTGGGTGCAAGAGGTGGCTTGACGAAGGGATAGGTCCAAGGAATGGCGGCTTTTTCTTTTGCCTTGTCCTTTTGCGACCTAGTGGTTATACGGATAGCATGGATTTTGAAAATGGGAGGTGAAGAAGGGGTCATGTCTTGCTGGTGAGATGTTGACGTGGTTGAAGAGGTTAGATGGGAAGGAGTCGGGGTATGGTCAAGAGTGTCCTCAAGGAGAAGAGTGTCCTTCTCCATATAGCGGTGGATGATGGCTTTGAGGGCACAGTAAGTCTCAGTATCGTGTCCTGATGTACGATGATATAAGTAGATTTTCGTGTCATCGAACCAGGAGGGCTTGGACCCAAGAGGTTGGAAAGGGTTGATGGGTGGAAGGGTTATGTTGGAAGTCTATAGAAGTCGGCGCAATATCAACGAGTATGAGCCCACTAGAGGGTCCGTGTTATTTGATATGCGTGAGGTCAGTGACTTTTGCTTAGGCGAAGTTGGAAGAGGTTTCCGTACCACCTTATGGGTTGATGGTGCGGTGACAGGCAGAGACGACATTTTCTTGGTGATTGGTACCACCTTTTTGGGAGAGGGATGGCTGGAGGTAGGCAGAGGAAGCAAAGGAGGCAATGAGTTTTGATTGGAGGCCGGAGTGGGAAGGATTCTAGCCAAGGTCGAAGGATGGGGGCCCAAAATGGATGGCAATGGTGATGGGGAAGGAGGCGTTCGCTTCGGCGGTCTGGCAGTCTCCTTTGACTTGGTTGGAAGACTACTACTGGTCAAGGCTTGGTCTAGGTCCACCTTCACTTGCAGGTGAGTGAGGGTGGAGACAGGATGAACGCCAAGTGACTTGATAGGCTTAGACGAGAGAGATGCAGGTTTCAGGTTTGGTTGAGGTTTGAGAGTCTGGTCTTTGTCAAGAGTCTGAAGAGATTCTATCTTGGGAAGATTAGCAGCATGTGATGAGAGGGCACGGGTATGTTGAAGGGCTTTGAGACGCTCCCACAACACCTGAGGCATCACTTTCCTTGGAGGGAGAAGTTTGATTTTCTCCACTAACTGGGAAAATGGCTGAGAAGAAGATGTTGATGGTTGCGAGGTTGAAGACGAGATGGGTGTAGTGGTCTTAGACGCATGGTATGGTGAAGTCATGATAGATTTAGATGAAGATGAAGGGGAGACAGGTTCTTCCCTGGGTGGAGAAGAAATCAGGGAGCGAGGCTCCTCAAGTGGGAAAAGGGCAAGGATGATGGTACCCTCCACTTGCGGTTGAGGAGTAGGAAGGGTCGGGTCCTCCATAGGCAGCAGAAAGGAGGATGGCGAGACCGGTGGTGCTGGTAAAGCCGAGGCATCCTCTAAGATGAGAGAGGTTGATGGAGAACTAGCCAGGGAAAGAGGTTCATCCACACGCAATGGACTGATTGATGGACTAACCCCTTGAGGTTGATTGGGGACAAAAGGCGAGACCGTATTGACTGTTCGAATGTTGTGTTCATGATTGTCGTCAATTAAGGTCTGGACATTGTTTTGAGTTGGCGGATGATTAGGGAATGGCTGTTTGAAGATGTCAATGGCCTGATTAGGGGGTGCATTGGGATTGTCTAAGATGAGGTCCCCCTTTTCAAGCATGTCTTGGATTATGTTCTTAAAAGTTTTGCAGTTTTCCGTGTCATGTCCCTTAACACGGTGGAAGCTGCAGAAGTCTTACTCCCTATACCACGCAGGGATGGCGTGTGAGGGATCAAATTGTGGAGGAGGTCAGGCTTGAGGGAGATTGAGGACCCCCTACTTAACAAGCTTTTCCAGCACAGATGCATATGATTCTCTGAGAGGAGTATACCGTCATTGTACGTATCTATGCTGGAATTGGCGAGTGGCACTCTGAGATGTGGATGGCTCAGGCTGATTGGTTGAAGAAGATGAAGGTCTAACAACCACGGCATTAGCCAAAGCCTTGGATTTAGAATTGGCTGATGATGGCTTAGCAGAAGAAGAGTCGTTGGTCTTAGAGCTAGGATTCTTGCTCCGTAACTTGACTTTATTCTCCTCGATGGCATGCAACTCAAGTTTGCGGGCCATTGTGAAGGCTTTGTCGAAGGTGCGGAAGGTTTGAACCCTCAGGGTGGAAGAAATATGTCTGGCACAGGCTTGGGAGAAGAGTTCAATAAGCTCGGCCTGGGGTAAGGAAAAGGAGAGTTGATTGATGAGGCCTCTCCATCGAGCAACGAAGTCGGCTATGGACTCATCCTGGAATTGCCGGATAGAATAGAGGTCCGTGATCGAGACCTTCTTGGTTATGTTGATGGAAAAGTGATCGAGGAAGAGCTAGGCCAATTGTGTGAATGAGAAGAGAGAATGGCTGGGAAGGGAGCTGTACCAGTCAAGTGCAGCACCTGAGAGAGACATAGGAAACGTGCGTAAGAGCAACGCATCGTCATGGGCAATGAGGTAACAGGCATGTCTGAATGCCCGCAAGTGTTGCTGTGGGTCTTCCTTGCTTTGAAAGCGAGAAAACTTTGGAAGCTCCCACTGGCTAGGATATGGTCTGATTGGGATAGAAGGATGAATGGGCTCATTGCAGATCTGCTCATATGAGAGAGCGTTGCACGAGTCGGAAACAGAGGTCTCTAGACTGGTCATCCTGTCCATCAGCATTTTGATGATATCTGCCGATGAATTGACGGGTGGCGCGCCCCCTAAGTTGTAGGGCACTTGGAAGAGGCTAGGGGAGGCATACGACGTAGTCGGTTGCCCCTGTAAAGGTGCAAGGTAGGGGTAACTAGTCATAGGGATAGATGAAGAGGATAAAGGTGGTTGGGTAGAAGGCATAACTAGGCCCGATGTTGCCATGAGAGGTTAGACTGTGGTGATGGGGGTCAAGGGATAAGAAGCCACCCTGGTGTTGATAGGGGCTAGGGTAGGCGGAATAGAGACGACAAGGTTTTGAAAAGGAGTGGATAGCGGTTGAGCGGGTTGATGTTGATAGGGGGCCAAAAATCTGGTAGAAGTGGGCCCAAAGATAGAGGGAGAGGCCACGCCTAGAGGATTTGTCAAAGTCTGGTCAGTGGTCGAAGCGATGGATTGAGTGTCCAAGGGTTGAACTATGGATGCCATTGATACAGCCATAGTCGCGGCAAGAGAGGTTGGCATTTTATAGATTGGATTGCCCAAGGAGTCTCACATTCGGCTATGCGCGAGATAGTGTTGCAAGGCCTTGACGTTGAGGTCTAAGAATCGTTCAAAATCTTGGTCCCCTTCTTGGACAATAGGAGTCTGGGTCGGGGTTGGACGAATAGGAGTTCTTTCGGTCTCTGAGTTGAACTCCATTGTAGGCTTGGTCACAGATGGGGTAGACGGAAGTGGTTGACGGCTAGCATGGTTGACAAGATCCTTGGTTTGGCTACGAGTCAAAACCATGCAAGGCAAAGAAGGTTTAGGTTTCAGAAACTGTGTTTTTCTATTTTAGAAAACTAGAAGGGAGTTTTTGACAGAGAAAGGACAGGTTTTAGGCTGCTGGTTTTGAAAAAAAAAGGACAGTGATAGAGACCGACGTCAGCTTAAAAACTGATGTCGGTAAGGTAGATAGCCGATGTCGGTCAGATAATCAATGCCGGTAAAGAGGAAAGCTGACGTTGGTGACAGAACTGATGCCGGTGACTGTGTCTTCCAGATAACCAAAAGATTTTAAGATTCTTTGGAAAAACAATGAAGAAAGCGTCCTCACTCACTCAAACAAATAGATGAGAAGAGAAGAACTGAGAGAGACAGACAAGCCTAAGCGATAAATCCTAGGAATTAACCTTAGAATCTTGTGGCTTATGACTTAGATGAATGTTTAGGGAGATTGGCTGTAAGAAAGGTCCTAGAAGAGGCAGTCTAGAGCTGGTTTCGGGTCTTGTTTTAGGTGCTCAAAAATCTGTGTTAGGTCTGGTACGTGGCCTGGTGCTAAGGAGCAAGCTCCCCTCACTTCACGATTCTAGTGGTTAGCTGGTCTCGCTTAGCCAAGATATACCTCGCCTAGAGTTTATCCTCCGCCAGAGAATGGAGTGGGCTTCCCCTTTGGTGATGAAATCCAAGTAGGGTCATCGGGACGGGTAAGGTATCCGCTGGGGGATGAAATCCCAGTCGGGCCTTGTCTCAAGTAAGTTTTATGTTCGTTTTAGTGCATGTGGTTTGGTAGTGTAACATCAAGTGTCTACAATTTATTCAATATGCGGATTTAAGTTACTAGATGTGGACTAATGCAAGCACAAGCAGAAATGAAAGTGTGATACGTTTTAATCCCAAGTTGAAATGTGAGATTTGTTATGAAGACAAGTTTGAGAAAGGGTTGAGAGTATGATGTTTAGACTAGTCTAGAAATGCAAGGAAGAAAGATTCATTTTAGTCCTACTTATAGTGTCATTTGGAATAGAAGAAAGAGACAAGAAGGAAGGAGCCTAAATGCACCTAAATGAATGAAAGGAAGAGGAACCCGAGGAAGAACCTAAGGTCCCACCGGGCGTGCCAGAATGTTTCTATCGCTAATTCGCTTTATACATTCAAAAGATGAATAAAGAAACTAAAGAAATGGACAAGGCTAGAAGTACCTAGATAAAGATTTGCACACCGTAATCCAGACGTTTGTGGGCACCCCTCTTTGGCTGTGGAGGAATAACACCTACAAGAAAAAAGAAACTTGGACAAGAAAATGTTAGATGGATAGGCAGTGGGTTGCCAAGCGAGAGCTTGTTCCCAGAAGTGTGAAAACTTCCTCAAGGGAGGTCAACCCACTGATAACAGACAGATAAAAGACTAAGGAAATACAAAATGCCAGAATATAGGAGTGATAAACGAACTAGAAATGAAAGAAAAGATCAATGGTTACCTGAAAAGAGTTGTCGGGATGATGACAGTTGCCGAGGTCGGTAATGTTGCCGTCGTCGGTTTCCTGGTCTGTCAACTTCGGTTATCCTGCCGACATCGGTCGAGGAAGTAACTGGCGTCGGTCGGGGCAGTGGCCTGTAGTCGGGTCTGGTCGGGTTTCTGGTCTGTGGATGGGTCTGGTACGTGAACAGGGTCGAGGTAGAGCTCAGGGATGAATTTGAATGGACTGGGGAATGGTCTGGTTCTGATTAGGTGCCCTGTACAGGGTCTTTGTTGGCAGGAGGGATGAGGGGGTTATCCGGGATTGTACTGAAGGGATGACAGGTGAAAGGGAGATGGACAGAGGATAGGGCCTGAGAAGGCTTTTTATCCTTTCAGGGAGTAGGACGGAGGGAGTGGAAGACAATAGATGCCAAACAACTGAACACTAAAGAAAAGAAATGAAATGAAATAACAGACTGTGCTTACCTTTTTAGCTTGCTGAATGAAGAGTGGGAGAGCTGTTGTTGAGACCACAGAAGACTAAATCTCTGCTCAAGAATCCCTGCACCTATTGCTGCTGTTACACGAGGTCCAGAGGGAGAAGAAATGAATGCCAAAATGCCAAGAGAATTCTGTTTGTGAGCTCAAGGGGCCGGGGGCTGGAATGGATGCAGAAAGGAGTCTTGAAGGCTGCCGACGCCGGCAGGATCGCCGACGTCGGCAGTGGCAGAATGGGGACAGAGACTAAAAATAGCCTCTGCCCATTCTTGCACACCGCCGGGTGAGGGATTGTGGGAAGAACGGTCATGAGGATGCTTAAATGGGCGCGGGAGGAAGATAATGAGAAGATTTGGCATAATAAAGGCTAAGAGGAAGGTGGAGGGATCCAAGGGAGGATCTAAGGTGGCAAGGGTGAGGTGGAAAGGGGGCCACTTAATTGAAATATTTAAGTTATTTTAATCAAATGAGTGGAGGGGACTAAGGCCAAGGGTTAGGATATGGATTTGAGGTGGACAAGGGGGGAGAGCCAAGGTGCAGACACATTTGCGGTGTCTACAAGGGCATCAGGATGATGTAGTTCTCCCTTATGTATTAGCTTGTGTGTAAATCATACGATGTGTGAAAATCAATTAAAACATTCACCTAGGCCTGTAACTTGGAAAACCAATATCTTAGGCCAATCATTTAATTATTTAGACATGTATATGTGTAGTCACTATGACTAGTATGGAAATAATAATAAATAGGGGAGATTTGATCAATTGAATGTTCTTTGGTATTTAACTAGGTATTTGTAAGAGAGGAATGAATGAGGGTTGATATTATATTTATATCAATAAATTTTGAGTAATATCTCACATTAATGTACTTAGGTTGACCATTAGGATACATTTCATTTGTAAATTGGATGACTCTAGTGCACTAGACACTTACATCAGGTTAAGATAATAGTGTTAGTTATACTGTTTAACCCATACATTAGTATAGAGGGAGTAAGAGAATAGGTACATGTTTAAAAATTGTAGAGATGGAATATAAGTGCAATTTAAGCATTTAAAAAAAGATAGAAGACCTAGGTCATCAATGTAAGACTATTCAAACTAAGAGATGTAGGCTAATTGGTGCAAGGATAGAGAAAATGTGAAACTTGAATAAGCTAGAAACATAGAGAACTAAGAATAACAATCAAGGTTGGAGTTTTCTAAGTGTACAATATTAAAGTGAGATATAATCACAAAATATCATCTATATTTATGCCCCTTTATTATAATAATTCAATTGCTAGTTTAAAATAAAATAATGTATACTTGGGTGTGTATGAACATGTTATCTTTGTGTGTGCCCAACTTGAGTGATTCTATTGTGACTGACTTGTAACCAAGATAATGTTATAATATAAAATTATTACATATAATTTGGGTTGAAATCAATTAAAAAATTAAGGTTTAAGAGTGAACATGTGTGTCAATGTAATTGCCTTACCTATTGGCAAGTTATTTTGATAAAAATATATATCATTGTAAGGCCCTAAAAATTGAGATTAGGATAAATATAGATAATTCTTTAAAGTGAATATATCCAATAATATATAGAGAGATGAAGAGATATTGAAAATCACATGCCCACAACTTTGGAGTAAAATTGAGTTGCCACCTAGTAGTTGAGGTTAGCTCAATTGTGTAACCCAATGATACTTATAACCTAATGAGGATGGATTATAGAGCTCAACCTTAATACTTGGAAATATTAATTTATTTAATCACCTCAATCATAGCAAAGGGTCAACTAGATACTATAGTATATTGGCTCAATAAAATTTTATAAAAGTTTATGAGTTATTAGTAATAAGAAGTTTCTGATATGGTAAAAATTTATAAAAACATTTTGGAATCTAAAATTGATTTAGATTTTACAATACTAGGCACATGTTGTATAGCCTATACACATTATATATGTCTCATGGTAAAATTATGTATACAATGGTACTAATGTATAAGATTATACCAAAACTCTGAATATGAATCTTATAACTCTATGTTTTGGCCAATTCAAATAACTATGTAACTATGGAGAACATGCTTTTAAATCATGCCCTCATTATATATGGATAAGTTTGAAAATTGATATAAGTACCAATCTGCAAGACATGTTCCAACTATAAACTAGAGATATTAAACACTAAATAGATGTGGATAAAATTCTTCTAAAGCATACCCCCACTGAATTTGAGAAATATTATAATTACCATAATGAATTGATATGGAGAACATGATTCCAGAGAATGCCCCCACTATAATCTAGAAACTATGAATGTGTGGAAGCTATGTCCATATGACATGCCTCCACTGAATCTAAAATAGATATAAGTACCATATATTAATTGAGTGTGGACAAATGCTTATAAATCATTCCCCCACTATAACATAGAAACTATGAATTTGTTGATGCTATGTCTATATGACATTACCCAAATGAATTTGAAAATTGATATAATTGCCATATACTAAATGAGTGTGGAGAAGATGATTCCAAAGTATGCCACCACTGTAATATGGAAACTATGAATGTCTAAAGAACATGTATTTATGGTATGCCCCCACTAATATTACCCCGTTTGAGGTGAGGTAAATATAGGAACTAGGAGTTACCTCACCTATAAATGATAATACAATTGTATATGTTGTGAATATAACCATGTAATATATAGAAGGAAACATGACTAGGTAAATATATCATTTATGTGCATAAAACCAATGTAATCACATGTAGGCCCAAGATGCATGATATAGATCATAGAAACATATAGATAGTAATATTCCAAGATCAATAAGAAAATAATTATACACACAAGATCACTCAAAATCAAGTCAAAAGGAAATGGTCTAAGGAGACCACAAACAAGGGGCATGTTCAATGCCACACAATTAAAGGAACATGACTTATTCAAATGTGTATAAAGTAAAGAATGACATATTCAAATATCCATAAAATAAATAGTGAAATATGTAAATATAAATAAAATCATAGATATATATGGGGCCACAATCAAGGGATCATATTCAAATGCTCAAAAAAAAATATAAGACACTCAAGGATGTGCATAAAGTAAATAATAAGCAACTAGCATAGACATGTAATAATAGCCCATAAATTTGCTATGTTAGGAAAAATATGTCATGTGTATAGCATATCAAGCACCCTATATAAGATATAATCATGGATAATAGGATTGTGTAATTACATATATAATGTCAAACTTTATAATGCAAAATGATCATTGAATCATATAACTTATGCATAACAATATAAAGGAAGAGGATGTCCCCTATGTCTAGATGACATGAGTAGAAAGAAAGTAAAACATCTAAAATAGGAATGTATCATGTGTCAATGTATGCATATATCTCACTCATGTAGAAGTGTGACATGTATATGTATATAGGATTAATTGAGTATGTTATCCATCAATATGGAAGCAACAAATGGATTCGAAGGAGACAATACAACACGTAGGTGTCGGAAGTATGTTTTCAATTTTTAAATTTTTTGATTTATTTTTGTATTTTTTTAATTTTTTAAAGAGTAAATATCATGTTATGATGGCACATAATGGATGGTCATTGATATCTCCCCCACTGTGAACCTTACAACCTTAATTTGGATCTTTTCCATTGTTTGTATCGTGATTGGATATGTTGAAAAGGTACATAGCATGTTCTTTATCACATTTTTCATGTGTACTAGAAGATGTATTTCTATCATATAAAATATTTATTAATGTAACTTCATAAGGAAAGTAAATATCTTACTAATTTGTATCATTTTTTGCTTCCATTTGGTATAGCCAAAGATTTCCTAGTGTAAATACATATGGAGATGTGGTAGGCATAACCTATACCCATGTTTTAATTACTTTAGGACCACAAAAATTTGGTATTATTATGTTTCCAAAGAAATCTTTCCAACCTCCCTTTTTTTTAAGTTTTTTTAGATTGAATTAGATATTTTTGGTCATCCTTTTGTGTTTTCCACTTTGATATTATTTAATAAGATGTATACCTTGGATTGGCCTCATGTCGAGTAAAATTTTTAATCCGGTCATATAAATATTAGGAACACCACATTTTTACCCATAATGTTCCTTAAGTAATCTATCTTCATTTTTTATGTGAGGGATAAAGATTTTGTATTTAGAAGGAGATATGCTATGTTTATTTTATTGAGTAATTATTAAGGAACCATATTGAATAACATCACTATGTAAATGGGCAAATGATTCATATTGTTTATACAATGCCATTTACTTTAGTGGTGAAATAAGGCCTCTACTAAAGATAAATTGAAATTCCAAATTTGAAGGTCTAAATGTTATAACATAAGATGTACTTTTGAATCAAATAATATGATATTCAAGGGACTCATCATCACATTCTTTTAAATTATGAAAATGTTCTAATGTAACTTTTGTCACCTTGTGGATATTTAAATCCATGAGGAATGCATCTTCTAATTACAATAAAATACTTAAATAACCCTTTGGTAGACTATAGAAGCAATTTTGGGACTCATCAAAAATATTCATATAAAAAAAAATTAGCAATAGTTTGTCATCTTCTACCCATTGACCAAAAGAGTGTGCATAGTTGATCATGTGGTTGAATGGGTCCTTATTTGTCAAAAATAGAGGTAAATTTTGTATATTAAAATATTATGGGTAAGGATAAGTAAGAGTTTGATTATTAAATGGAGTAAAATGTGCATGATAATTATGGAAATGCATTTTCATTTAGAGTATAGAAAATTGATTTTGAGGATCCCTAATATTGGTCATCATAGACATTATATATTCTATGGGGATAGAGGTTTTTCTCATAGGTGATATCATTGATTATAACCCACTACCTCTTTTGAATCTAGGAATATGAGTATCACAATATTTAAGTATAATGAATTCAAAATATTTATCAATAAATTTTGGATATTTTGATAATGGTATGGAATATTTGAATTTTGGTACATTTGATATATCATTTGAATAGCTTGTACTATTTGAATAATTTTTTTTATTTTAATTTGGTAAAGGTATAAAAAATTTAGCTTTGGAAAAGGTTGGTAAGGATAACTTTTCGATATGGAATTTGTTTTAAATGAAGGTAGGAAAAAATCATCACCCTTGAATAAAGGGATATTTTTTGAAAATGTAGGAATTTCTAGGGTTTTAGTTAATTTTATTCAATACATTTCCCCCTTATTAGTTATTTTCACATTATCCATAATATCTTGTTGTAGTTATCATAATTTTTGACAATCAATCCTCTTGGTCATGTGTACCCACTTTTTTTGATAACATTTACATGTTTAATTGGATTGAATGGTTTTCAAGCCAAGGATGTTTATCAAAATAATAAATATTTCCTATTTGTATTATAATGTTTTAGGGATATAGGTTAGGTTATACCTTACTCATGTTTTCTTGATCATTAGCCTAGGTATCCATACTTTTTCAAGTATCAAATTCCAAATTCATATAATGGTTGTATAGGAGGTATGGGTAAGGGCTTTGTATATTAATTAATATTAATGAAATCACCTCCTAAAATATCAAGAGTATGGACCTGATAAGAGGGATAATAGCTACCACCATTCAATAATTTTATATTACATGGTTTAGAACTTAGAATAATATAATAGTAGTCAAGTTTAGTTACTTGCTTGATGGATAATTGGATGGTTTTGTAATCATAGTCATCAAAGAAATAAATATCATCTATGATAAGAGATATCAAGTATATAAAGATTCACATAATGTGGGTAATAAGCATCCCAAAGGGCATGCTTAGGGTTTTGATGTTCAAAGATTGGGTTCACCAAATGTTTAACCCTAAAACCAGATCTAAGTATAGGATTTAACCTTGGATTCTGATTAAATGGATATATAGAAATGAAATGGCACAAGGGTTATAATTAGATCTATAGTAGGATAATTAGATGCTAAACTTAGATATAAACATACACTAGATTTATTATGCTAATATAGTATAAATATGGAAGTTAAAACTATGATAGATATATAAATGACAAACAATTGAATTACATAGATTTTTCTAATGTAAAGACAATTATTGATTTAGAACAGGCTAAAAACACACTAAAAGTAGATTCTATAATAGTTAGAATCTAGATTTAGTGCATCTAGATATCTAGATGGTAATATCAGTCTATGATAGTTGTGTTTATGCTACTATCTAGGTTTGAAACTAGTTTCATGTACATCATATATGTTAAAATAAGATGCAACCACTTGGATACTTCTAGGTTCTGCTTTATGTTCACCCTTGTGCATTTAGATCTAGGTCATGGATAGTCAATACTTTTAAAATGGTAAAACCCTAGCTTTTCATCTTAAATCTGACCTTGATGAAAAATGGGTTAGTGGTACATGGTGTTGATCTAACCCCAATGAACCTATTATAAAATAATGTTGTCTACATAGAAAATAGTCTAAAGAGGACCTCAGACTGATGTAGTTCTCCCTTACATGTTGGATTATGTGTGAATAATATAATGTGTGAAAAATAATTACAATAATGACCTAGCTTGTAACTTGTAAAATTAGTCTCTTAGGCTAATCCTTGAGTACTTAAGACCTATAGATATGAAATCCCTATGTCTATTATGGAAATAGGAATAAATAGGGATGATTTTGATTAATTAAATTCTCTTTGGTATTTTGATAGGTATTCATAGATGAAAAATAAAAAATGGTTGATCTAGTATTTATATCAATTATTTTGGAGTAATAAATCACATTAAATCACTTTAGATGATGATTAGGATATGTTTTATTTTCAAATTGGATGAATTTAGGGCATTTGACACTTGTATCAGGTTAGGACAATATTATTGGCATTATTATCTAACCCAGATGTTAGTGTCTAAGGAACATGATAATAGGTATTTTTTTATAACTTGTACATATGTAAGACAAGCACATTTTAAGCATTATGGGAAATATATAAGACCTAGGTCATGAATATAAGGCTAGTATAACTAAGATATATAGGCCAAGTGGCAAAAGGATACATCAGATGTGAGAATCTCATAATCAATAGAGGTAGAGAACTGAGAGGAAAAACCAATGCTTAAGTTTCCCAAGTGTATAAGATTGAGGTGATATAAAACTAGAAAATGTCATCTACACATTATTATTTTTATGGACGTTCAGATATGTCATTCTTAATTTTGTGAACATTTTACTAAGTCATGTCCTTTCAATTATGCTGCATTTGAACATACCTTTTGATTTTTGTCTCCTTTAATAATTACATTTTGACTTACTTTAAAATTTTAGTGTGTGTATGTTTGTTTCATTTTTGAGCTTGTGTTATTACTATCTATATATTTTTATGATCTCTATCATGCATCTTAGGCCTACATGTAATCACATTGGTTCTATGAATTTTAATACTATATCTACCTAAATATGTTCCTTATATATGTTATAGGGTTACATTCATAGATTATATAGTTCTATATAGTTATATTATACTTTTGAGGTGAGGTAACTACCTATTACTATCTTTCCCTCACCTCAAAGGAGGGGTATATTATTGGGGGCTTGTCATAGAGGCATGTTCTCCATAGTTGGCATAGTTTTCAAATTTAGTTGGGGCATGCTTTAGAAGAATGTTCTCCACACTTTTTTAGTATGTGGTACTTATATTAGTTTTTAGACTCAATGCAGGAATCTCATATGGACATGGATTCCACACATTCATATTTTTTATATTCAGTGGGTGAAATTCATATGGGAATGGATTTCACACATTCACATTTTTTAGATTTAGTGGGGACATGCTTTAGAAGCATGTTCTTCACATATATTTAGTATTCAACATCTCCAAATTATAGTGGGGGCATGTTTTGGAAACATGTTCTCCATATTGGTACTTATATCAATTTTTAAACTTCTCCATGTATAGTATGGGCATGATTTAGAAGCATGTTCTCCACACTTATATATCTCCCAAATTATCTAATGTATATAGTTATATTATTCAAATTCATATTTATGATATAATTTTATACAATAGTACCATTGTTATACATATTTTTAACATGAGACATATATAAGGTGAATATGCTATGAAATTTGTACCTAATATTTCAAAATCCAAATTAGTTTCAGATTCCAAAACTCTTTTATGTACTGATACCCTGGTCAAAATTTTATTGAACCATTCTATTACAATAATTGGTTTAATTTTTGGTATGTTTTATGTTATTAAATCACTCAATATTTCTAATTTATTAGGTTGGACTTTATTTTATCATCTAATGTTGTTATTTTATAAGTATCATTGGGTTACATAATTGAGCTAATCACAACTACCAGGTGATAACTCATATTTGATCCAAAGCTTGGGACTTTAAATATTTATCTATATTTTTCCTAATCTTAGTTTCATATCCTTCTAATGATACTTCTTTTTAAAATCAAATTTCCAATAGACAAGATGGTTATATCAATATATACGTATACTCCTAAACCTTTCTCTTTCAATTTCAATCTATTTCAATTAATTTTAAATCTAGATTACATGCACTAGTTATATATTGTATCATGCTTTTGGTTTTATGTTAGTCACTAGCAAAGAACTCAAGTTTGGCACACATAAATACAAGGTTTTTTATACACACCCAAGTACACATTCCTTTCCTTTGAACTATTAGTTTCATTACTACAATAGTAGGGGAAATTTAGATTATGTTTATGGATTATATATCACCTCAATCTTGTACACTTAGAAAACTTAGACCTTACATGTTATTATAAATTATTGACCTTTACTACTTCCACAAGTCTCACATTTTCTCTATCTTGTGCCCATTGGCCTATATATCTTAGTTAAACCATTATTATGTTTCTGACCTATGCCTTCTATCTTTCCTATAATTCTTGATATGTACTTATATTCCATATCAATAATTTTTGAACCTATACCTAATTTTTGGTTCCCTAGATACTAAATTATGGGACAAATATTATCATCAACATTAGTGTCCTAACCGAACACAAGTGTCCCATTCCTTAAATTCATCTATTTTTCAAATGAAACATATCCTAATGTTTATCTTAAGTTATTTAATTAGAATCAATTCTCTAAAGGGATTGACATGATATGATTATCACCCTTTTGCATTATCATTTCTATATTCTAAACTACATACTCTAAAGGTATGATTCTTACATCTATTTTAGGGCTAAACACTATGTAATGGCTCATTACACATTAGTAAAGATCAAGGAGAAAGGGGGAAGAAAACCCTTAGATCAAATTGTCCTATGTAGTCTCAAAATATTATTTGGAATAAATGGTTTACATATTTTATGGAATACCATACACAACTATGATTTTTTTTTTTTAAAAGAGAGGATCCAGGTAATGAAAAATTTCATCACTTATATGCATAAATTTGTTGATAAAGACAATAATTTGAAGGATGGCATGTTAAAATTTGATCATGGGAAGGATATTTTAGTCAATAAAGTGAAATTTTTCATTAAAGTGTGTTAATAAAAATATATAATAGACCCAAATGGATAGATAAAACACCAATTAAAAAAAATATGGAGAATGTTATGCACAAAGTGAAATTAATAAAAGGAAGATTACACATGCACCAAGATAAAATGGTGCAAGTATAAATAGGGTATCCACTTAAGGACATCCTATAACTTTGTCATTCTTAGATATTATATTATACTGAGACATAAAATCATACCAAAAATGTAAATATGAACGCTTCAAATCTCTATGTTTCACTAATTCAAAGCATTTCAATGGCTGTAAATTTTATAATATGTCACCATGTCATATAGGCTTATTTAAAAACATGAAAATAAAGAAAATTTCTACTCTACTCTACTCCTAACCCTTCACTATCTCATTTTATTCTAATATTGATTTATTTTAATAATATAAATATTCATCTAACATCCCTACCTTTTGGGATGTCTTTTTAGGTCTTCTAATCTTAAAAAAATGCACAAGAATATTATAGATTTTAGTTTCCATAAATTTATAGTTTGAACACAAAACCATTAACAATAGTTCCTTCCACACATTATGAAAATAAATAAAAAAACAATAGCTATAATATATGATTGCATAACCTCTAAAAAATCAAAAACTTGCCACATAGGTGGAACATTGAATCTCCAAGTATCTCAATAAATATTTTCTACTAATGTGCATTTATGTTGAAGAACCAATTATGTTGGATATCAGATGCTCAAGTGATGTTATAGATCAACTGACAAATTCCATAACTCTTTAAACATTTTTTTTCTCCAAATGATCTAAAATTGAATGCATAGATCATGTGATTTAGGTATTATGACCTCATGAAATATCTCCCACAATTTGGACTCTACATTAAAGATTCAAATTGCCAAATGTTTGTGACTTAAGAGTTAATGTGGACTAATTAAAGCATAAAAAATATGTCCACACTATTTTGAGGAAAAGGTACACTTTTTACATGAAAATGTAAACTAACATATTTTTGGTTGATTCAATATTTCCCTTCATTTTGGATGATCCTGCATCAGACACCTAGGGTAATGAAAATGTCTATGAGCTCCTAGTCAAGAGCACACTATGATATCTTATATATTATTACCATGTTTTTAAACTTAATATGCATTAATCTAATTTAAATCTTCAACTAATCCATTTTTATACTTTACTAAGTATTCATAATATTCATTTCTCATTGTCTTTTTACCAATCTAAATGTCTAAATGGTTTCCATTTCATCTTTGGCTACTAATGGTAACTACTTTATCTAATTATAAATAAAAAAATACATGATATCAATTTTTTCCTCAACATACATGTATAAATATAATCATTTAAGAGAGGCAAAATGCTTACTCCATTTGAAAATTCCAATTCATAAGAATTAGCTGAGATATTCATCTAAATATTGAAAGGCACAATATTATTCCATTTGAGCATATTGTGCTCACATTTAGGAAACCTATCTGTTATATTCAAGACACCCACCCTATATTTTATTTCAAAAATGGGGACCCCCTTTGTTTTAAGACAATATGAATATTTTATCTAGGTATTTATGTGTTCATGAGAGTTATGATGGTTATTATTATCTGTAGAAACTCCATATTTTGAACATTGAATCAAACATGGGGATCCACTTATTTCCCTTTTGAAAGGACTTTTTCAAACTAATATATTAATGGAGATTTGGTAAGAATTGATTTGCATGGTATAAATTAAAATTAACTTCACTTTAAAAACTTTTGGTCTTCACAAGATTTACTTCGGAAGGTTTCTCTTCAAGAAATTTCACTTCAAAAATTTTCTCTTTGAAATGTATACTTCAAGAACTTTCATTTAGAATATTTACATTGGAAGGTTTCTCTTAGGTAACTTTATAAATGACTACTTCTACCTAAACCATAATCTTTATGAAAAGTACTTAGTCTTTGGTA